>JASPKZ010010664.1:0-395000 GCA_030220185.1 Diploptera punctata | reverse complement strand
AATCTATATAAAAATTATAACTTAAACAGTGAGATGTATAAACTACTCAAGCAGGTATATGGCTCAAATAATACACACCGTGGTTGACAAAGCTTCTCTTACAACAACGTAGAACCTTTTTTTGAAACAAACAGATGACGACTGAATACCAGACAGACAGGGGTTGAAAAGACGTGGTCATCCGTCCTTGAAAATTCAAAGGTTTCTAGGAAGACACAAAATACTTAAAGTGTGCGAAAAAAAACCCGTGTGCGAAAAAGCCCCGGGGTACCCTATATTATGACGGTGTTTTGTTTATGATCGCTATCAATGTGTGCTGCATGAGCAGTAACTTCCAGGGAGACTTAGTAACTTGGCCTGCTCATTCTCCTGACCTTAACTTATCGGATGTTTTATTTTGAAGTAATTTGAAGGCATTGTTTTATAGAGTTCTAATAGAAGATATATGTGAAACAATCTGTTAACAACCAGGGTTTTACCAATCTGTGATTTCTATAGACATAAGACAGGACCTGGCTTTGAAATATAAGAAGGTCATATGGAACACTTGCTGTGAAGAATAGACCAAGGAGCTCACAGGAGAAAACTATTGCTCATACGAAACAAATTATTAGTGTGGTAAACAATAAGCCAGTACTCGGAAGATATTAAGTTTAGGACCAATGTTTGTAGGAAAACATTTTTGTGTTTTGTTTCATTTCATGATACCTCCTGTGTAAATGTTTTAGTTATGTAATGCAATGAATAATTTTCATTAACATTCATATGGTTGTACATAAAATTTGCGTAAAAAGCAAGAAGAAATCCGTGTATTTTTTATGTGCTTTTAAAAGTATTATTGGAATTATGGCTTCCGTGTATTGTGTTTTCAGCAGAACATGTGGCATGAAGGGGAAATTAACGAAGGACATGAAAACATCTACCGGTAGTAGAAATGCCAGAGAGAAAGCGGCCAGTATATATATATATATATATATATATCATCATAGTACATTCACGAATTTAGGTCATTTGTAGACCTGTTTCGGCCTCAAGAGAAACACCATCCGAAAGTCTTTTGAGTGGACGTCCTGATCTCCTTCTTCCTGCAGGTTGATATCTTAACATTTGTTTGGGTATTCTGTGATCTTCCATTCGATGAACATGTTGCATCCATCTTGACTTATAATCAGAAATTTTGTTTTCTAAAGGTTCCATGTGTAATTCGTCTAAGATGTCTTCATTTTTTTTTTGTGATCTAGTAGTGTGTATCCTGCAGTCCTCCGAAGGTATCTCATTTCAGCAGATCTAAGTCTCTGTATATCCTTCTGTTTCAACGTTCATACTTCGCTACCATACAAAAGAGTTGGAAGAGCCAGTGTTTTATACACTTTTAATCTTGAATGCTTTTGGACTAACTGTGGCTTGAAGATAGAATTTATTAACCCTAAAATTCTTAAAAATTTTGATATTTTTGCATTTACATAATTTTCTTCTTCATATGAGATATTGCATCCTAGATATGTAAAATTATTCACCTGCTCCAAAATTTTATTGTCCAGTACAATTTTACTTCTGACAGGATCTACACCTTGAAATTCCATAATTTTTGTTATTTCTGTAGATATCTTCAAACCATATTCTTCTGTAATTTTGTTAAGTTCATACAGACCTTTCTGTTGATTATCTTCGGAATTTGCTATTATTATTTGGTCATCTGCAAACAATAGGGTGTTTAATTCTCTATTTTCTGATATTCTTATTCCAAATTTATATGTTTTGTTCCAGCAACATATTACTTCATTGATATAAATTGCAAAGAGTGTTGGGGATAGGGGGCAGCCTTGTCTCACACCACGATTTATAATTCCTTCTTCAGAAAATCTGTTATTTAATTTAATCTGTATGCAAATATTTTGTATGTTCTGCCGAAGTAAATTTGGTTCATTTCTGTCTTCCAATATATTTAAGAGTTTTGATCTCTTGACTATATACCAAGATCGAGGTTAGAAAATAACATATTATCCATGATTTGAGGAAGATAAATTACTCAGGGCACGACTATAAAATATTAGGTTGTAAATGAAATATTAACCATGATTTAAGGGAGGAAATGTATACAGGACATGATTAGAAAATATATCAGAATAGAGCTTATGTATGCGCGGTGATGAATCTCCGGGCTCCATGATGCCAGTATAGGTCGCGCAAGGGATTTTGAAGAATGTCCTTGGCCGTAAATCCAATGTGAGAGCCTATCAAGACTGCTGAGCTGTGAATTCCCTGTCTGCCACGTGTACACACAAAACAGTTGCTCTACAAAAACATGTACAGTCCATAGAGAATTATAGTGAGACGCGGATGTGTTGATTTTAGATTTTAAACCGTAGACTTTAATTATAATATTTTGTACACTTGCTGCCTCAAGTCTTAAAATTATAGTGCAATGTGAATGTCGGGTCCCACAACCATTATAGCTGGTCCTCTCAACCTGGACCCGCTACTTATTGTAGCTACCCAAATGCCTCACGATGCTGGGTGGACACCGGTCCCATACTGGCAGGAAATTCCTTGAGAACATTCTTCCCCCGTGGATACTCGAAACCAGCGCAAGTCCCGTAGCTCTGCGCCAAGGCATCTTGCCTTAATCACGTGGCTACGGCGCGGGAAGACTATAAATTGTTTAAATTAAAGTGGCATTTAGTGGTTATTTAAAACATTAAGAGTGTGATATAAACCAAATACAGTGTGTGTGTGTATATGTATATATATAATATATATATATATATAGAATATACTTCCTCCACGGATAAATATGTCCTAACTCACTGGCACTATCGAACCCGTAGGTTAATGGCCGCGCGGACATAAGCTCTCCATACATCCCTATCCTGAGGTAATGTTTTGTCCAGTCATTCCCCCGTATAAAATATTTCCCTCAAATCATAATTAATGTTATTCTCCCACCTCATTCTTGGTCTACCAACTGGGCGTTTTCCCTCTGGTTTTCCTACAAGAAGCTTCTATGCACGTCTTTCATTCCCATTCGTGCCACATGTCCTGCCCATCGCAGTCTACGATAAAGATTACCTATGTTATTTAATTTTTGTAGTGAGATTTTTAAAATGTTTAGCAGTGACTGTATTTGAGGGAGTTAGCAATGACGTGTGGTCATACTTCCTATTGGCTGAGACCTACATCTGGTTAGTACAGGACTCGCATCTAAGCTCCCATTACAAATTTCATTCGTCAGGAATCATTGCTAGGGCTATAATATAGTTATCTTAGTCGGTACTGGATAACTAGCGGTAACCAGCTTGTCTCTGGATCTGAGATTTGCGGGTTCAAATCCGGCCGGTAGCGATGAGTTTCTGAAGGCGTAAAATAATTGATAATATGACTTTCTGTAGAAGGGAAGTAGACTTGTGGGACACACGTCACAAACTTAGAGCACGTAAATTAATCTCATGCGACAAAATGCTGGATATACTCTACTTGGCCATCAGAGGAATGAACATACTTTAAAGGAACTCCACATGCAACCTTTAGAGGAAAAGATACACAAGAGATAGATGGCTGCAACGTGTATCTCGAATGTCACTAACTAAGATCCTCAATGCAGTTCTTCGGTGTCGCCCACGAGGACGACGAACTGGATGTCAACAAAAACCTATTTTTAGAACCTGTCTAGTTGAGACCGAAACAGGTCAACATTGGTCTCCGATCCTATTGAGGGTCTTTCCACTTTTCAGCGGTTGCCCTTTTACCAGCCGGCTGCTGGCCCTTCACATCCACATGTGTCAATCACAGAGGTAGATGATCAACAGCCAGTGTAGGGGTGACATGTGGTTAGCATGTCGAGTCCCCCAGCTGGTTCCTCAACCTGGAGCCTGTACCAACCCAATTGCCTCACGATGCTGGGTGGGCACCGGTACCATACTGGCCGAAATACCATGATAAAATTCCTTCCCCCATGGAGACTCGAACCAGCGTAAGTCCCGTAGCTCTGCGCCAAGGATTCCTACCTTAACCGCTCGGCTACGGCGCGGGACACAGTAAAGTGATCCCACAACAGGCCCGGAGGCCCTTGGGGTAGTAGGAGGTTAAGGCTCCCACTTTTTCTAGACAATCGGCACTTTATGTCAGCCGGGTTGTCAGCCCTGCGTGACGGCCGCCTTTACCCCCAGAACAAGCGTCTGGTACTCATTTCCGTTAGAGGCTGAGTCGACCCCAGGGCCATGGTGCCGTCAGAGGGTTTGGGTCAGTTTAAAAATCCTGACCCCAACGGGACTTGAACCCTCAACCCTCAACCCTCTGGCTTGTAGCCCTGTGCATTGACCACTACGCTACGGCGTAATCTCAAGTTTGAAAAATGTGGCTTCTGGGAAAAATTCGTCAGTCATTTTACGCTAGTAATTGAATTTCGTTGCTGATGATCTGAGATGTTAAAGAACGTTGTTTTATAATATATAACTAACTAACTAAGAGATTTGGTTGTATAAAATTATTATATTGTTATTTTTGTAAGTCATGTTTCATTAATTTGGTGTAAAGTAGGAATTTATATAATTTTAGTATAAATGACCAACTATTCTATTATGTTGTGTGTTCATGGGTATTATTTGTTTGCTAACAAACAGCACACTGCTATGCGGAATATTCAGTGAGTGCATCAAACTATCACGACATACTGACAAGTTACCAAGCGTTAAAATAGAAAAAAGATTGTCAATATTAAATGTTTACTGGGTGAACATAATTTAATTAGTGTTTAATATTTGCTGTCAAATGTAGATATAAATTAGTCTCTATTATTAAATCACAATATTTATAACTAGTAATGATCCTATATTAATTAACATTATTTACAAACTATGTGGATGCGTAGGTGTGCTCTTTTAAATACGTTTTATAGCTAGATTTTGTATCATTGTAAAAAACGAGATAATTTATTTTATTTTGTGTGCCTATATTCATGATATTTTTATGTAAGAGAATTCAAATACCTAGGAACAATAATCACAAACAGGAATGAGATGCACAAAGAAATTAAACATAGGCTCAATTCTGGAAATGCGTGCTATTATGCATTGCAGAGACTTTTGATGTCCCAACTCCTTTCAAAAAACGTTAAGCTGAAAATATATAAAACTATTATTCTACCAGTTATATTATATGGGTGCGAAACATGGACTCTTACTTTAAGGGAGGAAAGGAGATTACGAGTATTTGAGAATAAAGTTCTTAGGAAAATTTTTGGACCAAAGAGAGATGAACAGATAGGTGCATGGAGAGGACTACATAACACCGAACAAAATTGTCGTTATAGGAAGCCAGATAGAATAAGAACAGTTAAGGCTCGTTAGACTGCGATGGGCGGGGGGGAAAATGTGGCACGTATATGGGGAATAGGATGAAGACGTGCATGGAAACTTCTGGTAGGCAGCCAGACAGAAGGAAAACCCCCCGTTGGTCGACCAAGAATGAGGTGGGAGAATAACTAACAATGATTTTGAAAGAAGTAGATTCTACAGGGACTGATTGGAACGCATTAGCTCAGGATAGGGATGGATGGAGAGCTTGTGTCCGCGCGGGCCATGAAAACCTAGGGGTTCGATAGTACCAGTGAGTAAGAGAGTATAGATGTATGTCATGTGCTTGCAGTGTAGAATATAGGCCTATATATCTATATATATATATATATATATATATACAAAATGTCTTTAAAATCACTGTATATTTTCCAAGAAAACACTATTAACACTGTTAACTTAGAGCAATTTGTTTAGCACGGAATAACGAGTTGCCATTGTTTGTGCACGGGTACTCGGATTGCCGTATGAAGACGTCAGAGCTAAATTAACCCATAAATTCCGTAAACCAGCCCCAACAAGTGCATACATTTTCTGCTTGTAAATAAATGTAACCGTACCGGCAGTGTGTGTATTGATTAATGAAGCTCGTCATGAACGACCACGCGTATCAGCAGAAACAGTTCAGAAGTTTCAAATTGTCAGTGATAGTCCGAACGGATTAACTCGACGCCTCAGTAGAGAGTTCAAGAATACATCGTGGAACATTCTACGTTTCACTCTACAAAAATGTCCTTATCACGTCTGCTTGATTTATGGGCTCGTATCACAGAAGGAGCAGGATATTTTATAGTTTAAATGTTAACATCTACATTTCGGTTCACGGCTGAAACATGGAGCATGTGTTTTCACCAGATGGCGTTCATGTAGAAATGCAGTATAATATGCATAAAACTTCACAATAACATTAATTTTTCAATCATTGCCTTCCTTCATTGAAATGGATGGTGACTTTAGAGAAACTTTGTAGGCCGTATGTAAACTGATGATTATAGTCATTGGTAAAACTTCCCTTTAAATGTAGCCTTAGCTTCCATCATTAGAGCCTCCCAGTCATTCCGATCCAAAGTATTTTTCTATGATCAGTCCGGCTATGTTAATGTTTGGGCTTCTCAACATTTACAAAAGTAAAGACGTCCAGCCTACGTTTCCTACCCAGGAACACATCTGATAGGGTTGAATTTTGGAAGATGACATTTTATTTATTACTTGGATTGTATGAAAATAGATAGAATTAATTAGTTTATTGGTTGTTCTGGCGGAGGGTTAGTTAGAATTTTTTTTATTTAAGAATAATTCCTTGCATTCCTGGTAAAAATACATATATTTTCTGTTCATAGCTTAGCCGAAAGGGTCTAGCTTTTTGGTTCCAGACACTCGTCCCTCACCTTCCCCTAGTAGGGATAGGATTCGTCGGTTATATAATAGATAACTGGAACTGTAGCATTACTTGGAATTTAGTGATTGTAACTCTTTGGCATTCCATGTGCTAAAAAGCAAAATATTTTTTTTTCCAAGAGTTGTCCTTTTTCATGCTTTGGTCGTCATTAGTTTGATCCTTCCGGGAAATTCTCGTATAAGACTTGAAAGTATAATAATGGTCCCTTCGATTTGTTGCTGGCCAAAGGAAGGCAAGACCAGTGATGGGGCTGCCATCTTACAGCCTCTGGTCAGGCTTTTCTGGAGAAGAAAAGAAAATAAAGGAAAGAAGAAATGGAAGAAATGAAAGACTCCCTAGCCTCGGATGCCCTAAAAGCGTCAGGGTCGAAAAAACAAGAGTTAACCAAGTGAGGTTAGATAGTAAAGTTAAAAGAGTGCAAAACACAAGTAAGTGGAAGAAATGTTTTGCTCAGCTTGGGCACCTTGTGGTCGCCATCCACATATCCCCTACATGAGGACCCCTGAGGGTTTATAATTATGTACCAAGAGGACAAAGATCACTGGGCCGTCCTATGAAACGCTGGAGGGAAAATTTTCTATAGGATCGTAACAGGCCTTGGCCTAATACTTGGAAGGAAGAAGAAGAACTCTTTGGCATCTGCAATATCCCCAAGTCTAAAAAACTAATCATTCACCCTCCTCCTTTATCTGAGTTTGAAATCAGCCGCTAAAGAGAACCTGAAGATCCAAATAGAAGCTTCCAAATCCCTATAACAGGGATTTTATACGTGGGGTGTCTCTAGAGTCATTATCTATTTCAATTAAGGAAGGTAATGATTGATAAATCAATGTTATTGTGACGTTTTGCACAGATTCTACTGCTTTATACATGACCGCCGTGTAGATGGAAACAGATGCTCCATCCCTAAGCTGTGAAACGAAATGTATATCTTAACCTTATATCGTAAAAGCTGCTGCTTCTGTGATACGATTCCGTAAATCAAGCAGACTTCATAAGGGCGTTTTCATAGAGGCAAACGTTGAATTTTCCACATTTGTTGCAGGGGCATTCAACTCCCTATTGAAGCGAAGAGTTGATGCATTCTGACTATCACTGACAATTTGAACCTGTTGTTGCACTCTTTCTGCTAACACGCTTGTCGTCCATGACGTGCCTCATTGCACACACTGCAGGTACGCTTAAATTTGTTTACAAGCAGACGGCCTTTGTTGGAGCTGGTTTACGGAATTTATAGATAAATTCAGTTCTGGCGTCTCGGCGTACCCCTGATTAAAAAATGCAAACCGTTCTTCCGGACTGAGCTAAACAAACAATTTAAGTAAACAAAATATTAGTGTTGGAATTTAGACCATTTGTTGACCTGTTTCGGCCTCACGAGAAACAACATCCAGAAGTCTTTTGAGTGGGCATTCAGGCCTTCTTCTGCCTGCAGGTTGATGTCTTTAAATGCACCCCGTATGTATGTGTACATGTGTGTGTGTGTGATTATATATATAAGTGATCCCACTACATGCCTCAGGAGGCCCTTCGGGTAGTAGGAGGTTTTCTGGACAATCGGCATATGATGTCAGCCCTGCGTGACGGCCGCCTTTACCCCCAGAACAAGCGGCTGGTATAATTTCCATTAGAGGCTGAGTCGACCCCAGGGCCATAGTGCTGCCAGAAGGTTTGGGTCAGTTTAAAAATCCTGACCCCACCGGGACTTGAATCCTCGACCTTCCGGCTTGTAGCGCAGTGCCTTAATCACTACGCTACGGCGTGCCCCCTATATATATATATATATATATATCCATAGTAGGTCCTTCACTGCAATCATAGCGTTTTCATGCTATGCTTGCAGCTTTACTAGGGAATTGTGTGGGTGTGGTAGCTTCCCGTTGCTTTCCACACCGGTGAAGGATGATGATGGTGACGATAATGATGAGGATGATGATGATGAAGATAATGACCATATGATTTCGGGGACCGTTTGGACCTTAAAGTTTTCCTGACATTTGTCTTACAGGTGAGGAAAACCCCCGATAAAAACCTCACCCAGAAAAACTGCCCCGGGGATCGAACCCGGGCCCGCTGCGTGACAAGGCAGCACTCTACCATGAGACCACAGCGGTGGATATATATATATATATATATATATATATATATATATATATATCTATTTTATACCTATTTTATATAAGAGTGTAGATGTGTATATTTTCTAGTCATGGAACAAGATTATCCAGGTAGGCAAAACAGGCCAGTGTGCAATGTCTTTGAAAATGTGTATCCTTTCTTTCTCTACTACTGTAAGTGGTAAAAATACAATATTTGGTGAAATGAACTAGGCCTACATGATAATTCTATATCCATTTTCCTTTATTTTTTTAACTATTATCTTTGGCTACGACCTTCCTCATTGGCTTCGCTGCCTTTTCACCCTGGGTTTAACCACTCCTTCGGAGTTTCTTGATTAATCTGATTTCGTTACGCTTATTTCCCTAGAGATGTCGTGAGTTACACGTGTTCAGCAATTCGCCTGAATGAAACATGTAGCATGCAACTAAGGTATAACTTGGACGGATAAATTCGGTCAAAGTTTGCTCAGAGCATTTTTTCAGACTTGAGATTCTTTTACGAGCTCGAAAATCTTCGGACTCGGAACCCACGGTTTAAAAGCCCCTCTGGAAGACTTCTCCCTTGGATTTTACCATCCTAATAATCCATCGACCCCAGTCGGGTTTGTACCAGCGGTCCTCGGGACTAGAAACAAGGTGCATAACCACTAGTTTACCGCGGCCATTTAACTAAAATTATTATTGAAGAAACTATATTCTCTATCTCTATACCTCTTTTTTTCTCTATAAACATATTTTTCTACCATTTCCTTCTAAATTGTTTTCCAAGTTTTTTCTCTATCTATGTCTACCAGGATTTTGAATATTTTCTAGATTACTTTTGAAGTGAACATTAGAAACATAGTATAAGATATTTTAATAGTATTTTATTTTGTTTTGGATGATACCCGATTTTTAAAATCTAGAACAAAGAGTAGGGTGCGTGTAGGCAAACAGTTTTCGGACACTTTTGAAATCCAGAATGGGTTGAAGCAAGGAGATGCACTATCTCCTCTACTATTTAATTTTGTACTAGAGCATGCCATTAAATCTTTAGAGAATGAGGATGGCTTACAACTCAAGGTATTAATAAGCTGTTAGTTTATGCTGATGATGTAGTATAGTTGGCCGATAGCGAGGAGATACTAAAGGACAACACGCACACACTATTGAGTAACACTAAGAAATTAGGACTGGAAGTAAATATCAATAAAACTAAATATATGGTCACACATAGAAATCCATTAAATAATGGAAATGGACAGCTAATGACAAATGAGGGAAATTTTGAGGAAGTGGCAGAATTCAAATACCTAGGAACAATAATCACAAATAGGAATGAGATGCACAAAGAAATTAAACATAGGCTCAATTCTGGAAATGCATGCTATTATTCATTGCAGAGACTCTTGATGTCCCACCTCCTTTCAAAAAACGTTAAACTGAAAATATATAAAACTATTATTCTACCAGTTATATTATATGGGTGCGAAACATGGACTCTTACTTTAAGAGAGGAAAGGGGATTACAAGTATTTGAGAGTAAAGTACTTAGGAAAATTTTTGGACCAAAGAGAGATGAACAGACAGGTGAATGGAGAAGACTACATAACAATGAACTACATGGTCTTTACAGGAAGCCAGATATAATAAGAATAGTTAAGTCTCGTAGACTGCGATGTGCAGGACATGTTGCACGTATGGGAATGAAAGACTTGCATGGAAGCTTCTTGTAGGAAAGCCAGAGGGAAAACGCCCGGTTGGTAGACCAAGAATGAGGTGGGAGAATAACATTAACTATGATTTAAGGGAAGTAGATTATACAGGGAATGATTGGAAAGCATTAGCTCAGGATAGGGATGTATGGAGAGCTTATGTCCGTGCGGCCATGGACCTACGGGTTCGATAGTGCCAGTGAGTAAGTAAGTAAGAACCAGCTGTAGCAGCAGAGGGGACTCGACCTCCTGAGCTCCACTTCTGGCTGGATGTCCGTCCACCTTTGTGTAATACACATGTGGATGTGAGCCTAGCAGCCAACTGGTTGGCCAGAGGTCTTGTAGGCCTGTTGCGCCATTGGAAAAAATATATATGAGTATAAATTTTTTGTATTATTAATACTAATAAAACTATATTGGCCAAAACTTTGATGAAAAAAAGTAGTAGAACTGGGAATAATATTCAAATACTTGTTATAAGACAGAATTTAGTTGACTGCGGATCGGGCGTAATAGAAATCCAAGGATATATTTAAAGAAAACTTATTTCAGAATATAATTATTCTAAGTAGATATATATATTAATAAAAATAAAACGTAATTTTATTTTATTTTCATATTTATTAGTCCCGTTGGGATCAGGATTTTTAAACTGACCCAAACCCTCTGGCGGCACTATGGCCCTGGGGTCGACTCAGCCTCTAACGGAAATGAGTACCAGACGCCTGTTCTGGGGGTACAGGCGGCCATCACGCAGGGCTGACAACCCGGCTGACATCAAGTGCCGATTGTCTAGAAAAAGTGGGAGCCTTGACCTCCCACTACCCCAAGGGCCTCCTGAGGCCTGTTGTGGGATCACTTTACTTTGGGGGCACGCCGTAGAGTAGTGGTTAAGGCACTGAGCTACAAGCCGAGGGTCGAGGGTTCAAGTCCCGTTGGGGTCAGGATTTTTAAACTGACCCAAACCCTCTGGCGGCACTATGGCCCTGGGGTCGACTCAGCCTCTAACGGAAATGAGTACCAGACGCTTGTTCTGGGGGTAAAGGCGGTCGTCACGCAGGGCTGGCAACCCGGCTGACATAAAGTGCCGATTGTCTAGAAAAGTGGGAGCCTTAACCTCCTACTACCCCAAGGCCTCCGGGTCTGTTGTGAGATCACTTTACTTTACTTTACTTTACTTTATTTATTATATAATTCAGTGACAGCTGTTTCGGTACACTGTACCTTCTTCAGACATGAAGAAGTTTGATCTTTTGGAGGCTGTAGAAATTAATAAATTTAAAAGTAGTAAAAACTGTTAAATTTTCAACTTGATTTGAACGAATCCCCTTGTTAAATTAAAAAATTTAAATAAATATTGTTGTATTGTTGCTTAGATCAGTTGGAACACAATTCATAATTTGTTAACATGTGTGAAGAAGTACAGTGTACCGAAACAGCTGTCACTGAATTATATAATAAATATGAAAATCAAATAAAACTACGTTTTATTTTTATTTAATTAATAAATATGGATTTTCATCAAGTAAACACCAACTCAATTGATTAAGTAGATGTAATTAAATTAAAACAAAAAGTATTCCCTAAAACAAATACAGTCGCTCTGTAGGATATAACAGCTTATTGGGTGTCGGTGCATGCAATACTACATATTATTTGTGTAGATTCATGTATTTGCTAATGGAATCAAATCAATGGTATGATATATCCAAAGAAAATGTCCAAAAGGTATCTACATTATATACTTTTTTATTACATTACTATGTATACACGATAAAAATACAAATGTGAAATGTGTAAAGTAACAAATTGTTTGGTTGTGAACATACTATTCTACACCACACACCATTTAATCAGGTTTATTTCAAACTCTGTTAATAATAATATTAATAATATAATAATAATAATAATGATTTATTTTAGCTGGCAGAGTTAAGGCCATAAGGCCTTCTCTTCCACTCAACCAGCGAATAGTAAAATTTTACAAAAATTACGTACATATTACAATTTTAAGATATTAAAATACAGACTAAACAAAATACAAAGATGATGTGATCTAATACTAGCTAATGCTAACAAAAACATAGAATATAATAAAATTTAAATGATATAAAATAATGTAAGTAGCTTCCTACATGATTATTAAAGGAATGCTCTATATAGTTGTCAGGCAGTTAATGTTTTCATTCTGTTGGTATATCCATAGAGATTATCAATGTGGATTTAGACGATACATATCCACAACAGATAATATTTTTTGTATAAGACAGAACTTGGACAATAATTGGGAATACAAAGGCACTGTACATCAAATACATAGAGTTCGAAAAGGCATACATTTCAATTACGAGGGAGAAGTTATATAATATACTGCTGGAGTTCGGAATTCCTAAAAAGTTAGATTATAGACTTAAACGAAAGTGTCTACATGGCACAAGGTCTAGAGTGCGTGCAGGCAAACAATTTTCAGATACTTTCGAAATCCAGAATGGATTGAAACAAGGAGATGCACTATCTCTTCTACCATATAATTTTGTGCCGAGCATGCCATCAAATCTTTAGAGGATGAAGAAGGCTTACTAATGATATTAATAAGCTGTTAGTTTATGCTGACGATGCAGTACTATTGTGTGATAGGGAGGATGTACTAAAGACCAATATGCACACACTATTCAGTAACACTAAGAAATTGGGACTGGAAGTAAATATCAATAAAACTACGTGGGCACACTTAGAAATACATTATATAATGGAAATCGAAAGCTAATGGCAAAAGAGGGAAATTTTGAGGAAGTGGCTAAATAAAAATACCTAGGAACAATAATCACAAATAGGAATGAGATGCACAAAGAAATTAAACATAGGCTCAATTCTGGAAATGCGTGCTATTATGCATTGCAGAGAATCCTGACGTCCCAACTCCTTTCAAAAAACGTTAAACTGAAAATATATAAAACTATTATTCTACCAGTTATATTATATGGATGCGAAACATGGACTCTTACTATAAGGGAGGAATGGAGATTGCGAGTATTAGAGAATAAAGTTCTTAGGAAAATTTTTGGACTAAAGAGAGATGAAAAAATAGGTGAATGGAGAAGACTACATAACAGTGAACTACATGGTATTTATAGGAATCAGATATAATAAGAAGAGTTAAGTCTCATAGACTGCGATGGGCAGGACATGTGGCACGAATGGAGAATGAAAGACGTGCATGGAAGCTTTTTGCAGGAAAGCCAGAAGGAAAACGGCCAGTTGGTAGACCAAGAATCAGGTGGGAGAACAAAATTAACTATGATTTGAGGGAAGTACTTTATACAGGGAATGATTGGAATACATTAGCTCAGGATAGGGATCAATGGAGAGCTTATGCCCGCTCAGCTCCGAAACTACGGGTTCGATAGTGCACATTGAGTTAGTTAGTTACAATGAAATACCTTCATTTTTGACAATTGATATTCACAGCAACAAGACAGTAGCAGCTGCTGGACTTTATAATCGTGAATCTAAATTTATATTAACTTTGGTTTGAATATTTCCTTCACGCTTATTGTGCAGATATATTTCTAATTCTTGTTTACTAATATATATATATATATATATATATATATATATATATAACATTGAGCAATGCAAGCTTAATATGGTATGATAAGAAAAATAAATGCCTGGACGGGATTCGAACCCGGATCTCTGAGTCTGTACCTCAGCGTGATATCCATTACACTACCAGGCGAATCCAATTTTTAAGTGTTTGAATTGGATTCGCCTGGTAGTGTAATGGATATCACGCCGAGGTACAGACTCAGAGATCCGGGTTCGAATCCCGTCCAGGCATTTATTTTTCTTATCATACCATATTTGGCTTCATTGTTTAATATACAAATTTAATTATGATATTATATATATAATATTATATAATATATATATATATATATAATATAATTAAATTTGTATATTAAACAATGAAGCCAAATGTGATTTGAAAAGAAAAATAAATACCTAAACCAGGATTTAACCCCGAGACCTTTAACTTTATACGTTAGTGAGCTAACCAATACTCCACAAATCCCGGTTCAGGCATTTATTTTTCTTTTCATGTCACATTTGGCTTTCATTCCTTTATCTCAACAATCAATTATAACATAAAAATAAAAAATCGCTACTGCTATAAAATAAAATATTGTATTAAAAATGCTTCCTTGTTATATAAGCCAAGTTGGTGCTGGGAATGTTGTCTCTCTGTATCTTATTAATGAGAATTGTAGCCTATATAAGGAACGAAAAATCAATGTTTGCCTTAGGAGCCTAAGTGGTACATAGGTTAACTCCCTAACGCTTAAAGGTAGATGTCTCGGGTTCAAATGCCCGTTCAGGAATTTATGTTTATTTTCAGGGCATATATATATATATATATTTGTTTTTTTTTCAAATGCCCCAGGTTTGTCTTTCGACATTTCTGGTTTCTCACCTGGCATGGCGTACTTCTAACCCACTTCTGAGTTTCGGCGCCTGGGAGGCGGGGTTACGTTACCCAGATGATATGATGGGTGATGATGATAATGGTGCGCTAGGAGAGTCCCTAATCCTAAGCTTAACCTAAGATGAATATGAATGATGATGATTGCGATGGCCATATGATTTCGGTGACCGTTTGGGCCTTGAAGTTTTCCTGACATTTGTCTTACAGGTGAGGAAAAAAACCCCGATAAAAAACCTCACCCAGAAAAAAACTGTCCCGACCGGGGATCGAACCCGGGCCCGCTGCGTGACAAGGCAGCACGCTACCCACCCCGAGACCACTGCGGTGGACGTATATATATCTCATTGTTTTATGTTTTTGAAATTTGTCAGTTAATAATTTTAATGCCTACTGTATGCAATAATATTATTGTAAATAATAATTGCACTGGATGAAATTGAAGGTAAAGCATCGTCGCTTTAACTCCGTCAGAATAAATGGAACATTATAAGAGTAACTATCTTTATTATTATATTTGGCTCATTGTATTTTCTGGAAACGATGTCTAATTCCAATGGACTTTAAATCACATAGACCCATCAATACAGAGTGAGTCAGGAGGAAAGGGTACATGCTTTGAGGGTTTAGAGTTAGAGTGAGTCAGGAGGAAAGGTACATGCTTTGAGGGGTTAGAGTTAGAGTGAGTCAGGAGGAAAGGTACATGCTTTGAGGGGTTAGAGTTAGAGTGAGTCAGGAGGAAAGGTACATGCTTTGAGGGGTTAGAGTTAGAGTGAGTCAGGAGGAAAGGTACGTGCTTTGAGGGGTTAGAGTTAGAGTGAGTCAGGAGGAAAGGTACATGCTTTGAGGGGTTAGAGTTAGAGTGAGTCAGGAGGAAAGGTACATGCTTTGAGGGGTTAGAGTTAGAGTGAGTCAGGAGGAAAGGTACATGCTTTGAGGGGTTAGAGTTAGAGTGAGTCAGGAGGAAAGGTACATGCTTTGAGGGTTAGAGTTAGAGTGAGTCAGGAGGAAAGGTACATGCTTTGAGGGTTAGAGTTAGAGTGAGTCAGGAGGAAAGGTACATGCTTTGAGGGGTTAGAGTTAGAGTGAGTCAGGAGGAAAGGTACATGCTTTGAGGGGTTAGAGTTAGAGTGAGTCAGGAGGAAAGGTACATGCTTTGAGGGGTTAGAGTTCTGGTGATTCTGAACGAATTTATTCTAACATACATATGGCCTTTTCTTTACCGTTTGAGGGTAATTCAATGAAAACAACGAGGAACCGAAAATGTGTACTAGAATACTTGGAGGATACCCCTTTGGCAACACGAGCTCTATGTATTTTCAGCATGACAGTGCCCCTGCACATTCCATGCGACCAGTGAAATGACACCTCAAAAAATATATCCTGGGCGTTTGATCGGTCGCAGTTGAATTATCGCTTGGCCATCGAGGTCACCCAATCTTACCCCATTGGATTACTGTTTGTGGGGTTAGCTTAAGAGCGAAGTCTACAATCAGAGAGAAGACACAAGAGAGGAACTTCTGACTCATATTTTGCACGCTTGTGCTCAAGTAAATTAATTTTCGAATGAGCTCAGATCAGCAACACAACACTTGTCTACAAGAGCAGACAAATGCATTCAAATTGGCGGTGGAGTGTTTGAACACCCCTTTTTGAGGAAACGTGTACAATTAAACCTTAAGATAACAGTATATTGATTTAATGTCACCTGCACTTTTTTCCCTGTTTCTCGTTGTTTTCATTAAGTTGCCCAGAGAAGGTTAAGAAAAGGCCATATATACATTAGAAGTTTTTTGTTCAGAATCACCAGTATTAACACCCTTCAAAGCATGTGCCTTTCCTTCTGACTCGCCCTTGTAGGCTATATTAATGTCACTGATAAAGGGAGTCACAGATAAAATACAATATAAAATCATCACCTCTTTCGGCGCTACGGTACATTGAGAACCGGAGCCTAGTCGACTACTTGTTTCCGCCATTCAAGTCTCGATGGATACACACTACTAGAATCACAGAAAATGAAGACATCTTAGAAGAATTACACATGGAATCTTTAGAAAACAAAATTTCTGATTATACGTCAAGATGGGTGCAACATGTTCATCGAATGGAAGATCACAGAATACCCAAACAAATGTTAAGATACCAATCTGCAGGAATAAGAAGACCAGGACGTCCACTCAAAAGACTTTTGGATGGTGTTTCTTTTGAGGCCGAAACAGGTCAACAAATGGCCTAAATTCGTGAATGTACTGTGATGATGATGAAGTCTCGATGCTGCCAACTTCCTCCAATTATATTTTTCCAGACTATGCAGATCCTGTTGTACGTTGTCGATCTATCTACATATAGGGCGTCCGAATGATCTGCTTCCTTCTGGTTTGGTTTTTAATATTTTCTTCTGGACTCTGATTTCTCATCCTTCCCACATGTCCTAACCATCTCAGTCTGTGAGTTTTAATGGTAATTTATAAAGTTCTTCCAATTCACTACGTATTTGTTGTTATTATCCATTCACCTTGAATACATGCTGAACCGAATATTATCCTGAGTATTTTCCTTTCCCATGTGATGAGGAGGTTTTAATTTGTTTTAATGACCAGGTTTCAAATACGATATAATGCGTAACTTTATTTGTGTAGGTTTGTAAACCGGTTTGCATATACAATATCCACCTTGGTGAATGTAATTCCGAATATCTTAGGGCATCGGGAAGCGCTGCAAGAGAAGATTACAGTAACAGAGAAAGAGAGCGATAGATTTTGCATTCTATCTAAGCGCTTAATCTGTTTACTAACGAGACACATAGATTTGAATTTCCTCCCTTACTAAGCTGGAAACAATTTATGTGAATAACAAGAGGGTGAGGAGTCGCTGCCTCGTAATTTCTTCTTCTTTATCTTGGAAGATAGCATTCAGTGCATTTGTAGCCCTCAAGTATTCTGCAAAAACAGGCTCTTTAGCTCCCTATAAGAAATGTAATCTAGATTTTGATCATTATTAAATTGAAAAAGGGACTACATAAATACAATAATCAAATATAGTAGTTTATATATATGTTCCTGCCTCTCGGGAGGAGTATTGGTGGTGGGCCATATCGGGATTTCATGTTTTTCTCGGTATTCTAAGGTTTCCTGAATTTCATCCCACAAACATATTCCACTCGTCTTCCTTCCCAATAATGTCATTTCATCTCCATTCATTCATTTCATATGACCTTTCACCTCATATCAGATAAACATACTCCGTTTAGCTAACCACATGTGTTTAAAATATGTGGTTGTGGTGATCTAATGGTGTTCTCATTTATCTCCTGATGATTCCGAGCCTTTATATCAACTTAGGGTAGAATATACCAAAATTAAGGAACCTCTTCTTGGAGGCCTTGGTACGAGCCAAAATATATGGCTGTATAAGTCACTGACATATAGTGACGGATTGTCGGACAAACTGCAGCGTGTCCATAATATGTGTATCAGATTCATATTTAATGTTCGAAAATACGATCACATTTCTCCATTATTCCACGAATTGTCATGGCTACATCTAAAAGAGAGAAGAAACCCTCGCACTGTCTAATTCTCTTATTTAAGATCCTACATACCTCGATTCCCAATTATTTATCATCCCGTTTCCAGTATCTATCCTCAAACCATAACTTAAACACAAGATCACAACATAGGCTCTTACTTAATATACCGCAACATAGGACATCACATCACTCCATGGCATATACCATCTTCACTTCTCGCAACTGGAATTCCCTACCACAAGAAATAAGGGGCTGCCGGACATTGGCATCTTTTAAAAGAAATCTAAATTTATATTTGCTCTAAACTCGACTTCATTATTATCCAGTGTAAGATATATATATTAATTGGTGTTTCCCGTATAATGTATCATATTTATATTATTATTATTATTATTATTATTATTATCGTATCATTATTGTTATTACCCTATAAAATGTTGTTTGTACATGACATTTACATTGCTACATTTATTGTATCTTTAACTGTTTATAATTAGTATAGTGTATATCTATATTTGTCAAATATTTATTTGTATTTGTGCTGGTTGAGTGGAAGAGAGGCCTTATGGCCTTAACTCTGCCAGAATAAATAAAGAATTATAATTATTATTATTATTGTTTTTATTATTATTACTTGTGTGAATGCTCAATGTGTGTCGGAGCAGGAACACCGTGACAGACCACATACCACCGCAGAGTAGATTTCATCTCATTCATTCCATAAAACATCCATGAACCTAAATAAGAATTTTCGTCTTAAGGTCTTATAACCATAATAGATACATACTAATATAATATATGTACAACATGCACTTACATAAGATGGTATTTTCAGGGTTAACATGGATACCAGTCGTATCAGTAAGGTACAGGTCGGTCTCGGTGAAGTAGTGTTTAGAAAGTCTACAAGAAAATAAGATAATAATTATTACTTCTTCTTAGTTATATATATTGTCAGGAATACAGAAATCACGTTTAATTTGCTCCATTGTTTATGATAATTTTACAAAGCTAGGAAAAAAGTACAATTTGATTTCATGAGGAATCGAAATCGGTTGTGGTCGATTGCATTAAAGATGTTTAAAAATCCGAGTATGACTTCTTTTGGAAGCAAAGCGTGGATCTCGCGTTGTAGATTTATGACACACAAACTAACCTCATGCCTCAAATAAATTAGATTAGATTTATTTAGCCTGGTAGAGTTAGGGCCATGTGGCCATCTCTTCCACTCACCAGGACAAACATATATTTACATCAGAATATAACAATCTCAGTTAACTCAAATATTAAATACTAAATAAAAATTTGATCAAAAAGATAATATCTATTATATTACGATCTCTAATGCAACCAGTTAATGTTAGTTAAAATTAAGACTAAAACTAATAATAACGTGTATACAATCAAGACATATTAAATTGTCCCTGTCTAGTGTATATAAAAAACAAAGGAAAATAATGAGATATAGAAAACTAATTTTACGATTATACAATATTTAAAAGAGAACAAAAGAAATATTTGTCAATCTTAATATTATTTTCATAAATAATTAAATTTATTAATTCTTAAAAGAATATTATCAGTGAGGTGTATAAGTTAGTTTGTTATTAAATAATTCTTCAATTTGTTTTTGAAGGATGTTATAGTTTGACAGTCTCTGACATAGGGCGGAAGGGAATTCCATGTTTTGGTAAGTGAGACCGTAAAAGACAATGAATAATATAGAGTGTGATGAGGAGGGATATAAAGGACAATGTGCTGATGGGATCGAGTGTCAAGATTATGTGTGTCGGATTGTCTGATGAAGCGGCGTGATAAATAATTAGGCGATGATGTGTGAAGTATTTTATAGAGAAGGGATAGTGAATGGACAGTTCTACGATCTCTTAGACGAAGCCACGATAATTGTTCCAGGGACGGTGTAACATGGTCAAATTTGCTAATACCACAAATAAAACGTGCGCAAGAATTATGAACACGTTGAAGTCTTTGACTGAAAATAATATTTAAGTCTGTAAAACAGTGTCACAATAATCAAAATGGGGCATTGCAAGTGTTTCTACTAACATTTTCGTTAGAGCGAATGGCAGACAATTTCTTACGTGATTTAATGAATGTATTATTGAGAAGACTGTTTTGCATGTATGGTTTATTTTTGTATTCCAATTTAAGTTGTTGTCAATAAATACTCCTAGAATTTTTACTGTCTCACTATAAGGGATTTGAACTCCATTTAATGGTCTCTGAGAAAACTTTATCGGCCCTTTCATGTCTAGATTTCAAATACAACGCTAATGACATGATGTATTAAAGAGCGCTGTTAAAGAAAATAATAATAAGAGTTAGCTATCAATTGTTAGTTCAAATATATTGGCTAAGTGTTTTGATATTAGGAGATCATGATCATCAATACCTTATTTACAGGGTAATTAACAGTTAATAGATGAGTTTGAAACAGCAGATCTCGAATTCATCATCATCATCATCATCATCTGCATTCATGGATTAGGTCTGTTGACCCGTTCCGACTTCAGCCCATCTCTTTCTAGGTGTGCCCACATCTCGGGTTCCTTTTGGTTTGTATTTTGTTATTTGTTTTGGATATCTATCTTCATACATTCTGTCTATGTGTTGCTTCCATTTTTGTCTATATGTATCTATTTTATCAGTTATTGCAAATATTTCAAGTTCCTGTCTTATTTCTGTATTCTTGATGCTGTCTTCCTTTTTATCAATCCGGCTTTTCTTCTGATGAAGTTTATGAGTAAGTTATTTTTTGTTAGTAGAGGTTACCAGCCTCTAGCCAAACCCCTCTTCCTGGAGGGTAGGGAACTGTAATTTCGGAGTGTTCGTCTCCTAGAGAAGTTGCCTTCACTACGGCTTTGGGGACTTCCCTTCTCCCCACGTAACCCTGTGGACGGGGCCCTACCAAGGTACTACCCACTGGGCGAGTGGGACCTGGAGCTCACAAAAGGGCAGGGGCCCGGCTTAATTGCCAGAACACTATCGGAACTGACTCTAAACGATCCTAATATTTTAACATTCATAATGTTATCACATCTCCCTTTGTAATTAACAAATTAATGTAAATCCAATCAATTCTGGGGTTTCTTTTTCCCTTTAAGATTGGGATATAATTCATTTATATCATTTGACGAGGGTTGAAACTACAAGATTCCTTAGCGCGACAGACCTAGAAGGATCTTGGCCTAGTAACCACCTGCTTGCCTCACTTCCACATGTGTTAATCACAGACATGGAGATCAACTAGCCAGCATATGAGTGATACGTAGTCAACATGTCGGGTCTTCCAGCCGTCATAGCAGGTTTCCTGTATCTGGAGCCGCTACTTATTGGCTACCCAAATACTTCACGATAAATCGGAAAACGAAAGGCAGTATCAGGAATATGGAACTAAAAAAAAGTCAAACTATTTTTATTACACGCTTTATATTATCTTCACCTGTCTATACCTATTTAATCATATCGAGCTATCTATGTAACGGAATCTTTCAAAACTACGATTTTTTCACTCCACTTAAATTCATCCGCACATGACTTGAAACTTTGTATACTTGTAGAGGACCCGCGACAATACAATAATTTCATATTTATTTTCTAAAATCCTGGCCATAATCATCAGAAATCAAGAAAAGTGTTTTTGTACAAATGTAACGGAATCTTTCAACGCGATTTTCACCCACTTAGAAACATTGGATCGACTACTTTGTATACTTGTAGAGGACCCGTGACAATACAATAATTTCATATTTATTGTCTAAAATCCTGGCCATAATCATCAGAAATTCAAAAAACGTGTTTTTGTATCAATGTAGCGGAATATTTCAACGCGATTTTCACCCACTTAGAAACATTGGATCGACTTGAAACTTTGTATACGTGTAGAGGACCCGCGAGAATACAATAATTTCATATTTTGTTTCTAAAATCCTGGCCATTATCATCAGAAAATAAAAAAAAAGTGTTTTTGTATCAATGTAACGGAATATTTCAACGCGATTTTCACCCACTTAGAAATATTGGATCGACCTGAAACTTTGTATACGTGTAGAGGACCCGTGACAATACAATAATTTCATACTTTGTTTCTAAAGTCCTGACCACAATCATGCGAAAATAAAAAAAAATGAAAACTGGTATAATCGGTTGCAGACTTGTCGAGTTTTTAGTCAATCGTTGTAAGAGCTCGGTAGAGCAGTGAACTCTTAGTGGTATATAATTTCAGTAATCCATACGTCGCTGGTTCAAATCCGGCTGGGAGGGTTTTTTTAAAGAAGGGTATTACTTTTAGCTAATACGACAATAGTATCGAATTTAAAGATATTTACATTTTTATCTTATTCTGTAAAATGTTAAAACTAAAAAATAAAAAATAAATAATAGTTTTAAAAAACTAAAAGAACACGCTTTATTAGAAAACTGAAAAATGAAAAAATATTTAATTTCCAATACGCTTGGGATAAAATAAAGTGGTCAACAAAAAAATTATCTCCAATACATATAGAATAAAATTAGAGTTATCAACAAAAATAAAATAATTTTACCATCAAAAGCGTGGGGCGATTTTTATGATTTTTACATTTTCTTCTTAGAGAGCTTACTTTTACCAATATCTGTTTATTATCAAATATATTAATTGATATAGAGCACCCCACGCTTTTGATGGTAAAATTATTTTTTTTTGTTGATAACTCTAATTTTATTCTATATGTGTTGGAGATGATTTTTTTTGTTGACCACTCTATTTTTTCCCAAGCGTATTGCAAATTAAAATTATTTTTCATTTTTTAGTTGTCTAATAAAGCGTGTTCTTTTAGTTTTTCAAAACTATTATTTATTTCTCTGGACATTGTTTTTTTACTAACATAAATAAATACTTTCTAAATATGTGCATAATTGTGTGTACAGTGGATATATATCGTCATGAACTGGATATCGATTCAGTTCTCCTAAGATCTGTTTGTCCACCGCTGTGGTCTCGAGGTAGCGTGCTGCCTTGTCGCGCAGTGGGTCCCGGGTTCGATTCCCGGTCGGGACAGGCTCCTGGGTGAGGTTTTTTTCGGTTTTTCCTCACCTGTAAGACAAATGTCAGGAAGCTTAGGGCCCAACGGTCCCCGAAAATCTTCCGGCTATCATCAACATCCTTATCATTATCATCCTTCACCGGTGTAGAAAACAACGGGAGCTACCACGCCTATAATTCCCTAGTAAATCTGCAATACATAGTATAAAAATGCTATGATTGCAGTGAAAGATCTGCCCTCGGGCAGAATTACTATGGATGGGAGATCTGTTTCATTGTGGCTCACATAGGTTGGCCATCCCATCTTTTTGTTGATGGGACCAAGTCTTTCTTATCAACAAGTTTGCATTTTAAAGGTAATTTTGGATGTGGTAATATTACTTTATCTACCTTATCTCATTTTATGTTATCTACTCAACTTCTCCCTGATAGGCTATCTGAATGTCTCTGGTGGTTCAATCTTGTAACACATTTAACCCTAAAACAATATAATACGCTATATGATCTATTTGATACCGAGTGTGAGCAATCTAGCGAATTTATAATATATTCTTATTCCAAAACAGAGTACAATTTTCTCTGTTATTTGAATTATGAAAGTTTTTTTTTTAATTTATAAGCAAGACAAATTTCTTCTACTTTTTTTTTTGTAGGATCACATATTATATTCTAGGGATTACCATATATTTGTGACTAAATTAAAGATTCATTTACAAATATGTGTCATACGTCATGTGGACTTTTAAATAAAATCTTATTTGGATTTTTTTCTGATCAATAAGTTAGCTAGTCTTTCAAGTATAGACAATCTATTTTATGATCTTTGAAATATCTTTCGTCCAGGTTCATGATACCGCGACGGTACAAGTCAGTGGTTTCTAATGTGAATAATTCGTTGGGACCCACTTCAATAACTTCAATGTTTCGAAATTTCTCGCAGGAAATGAGCGAAATGGGCCATGGAACGAAGCTGATGGTAATCTGATGGCGGGAAGATCAGGTCTTTATGCGGGAGTTGTTAGCAGTTAGATTTCATCAATTTCCTGAATTTTTGTCATAGTTGTTCGAATAGTATTGCGTCGGTCGGATTTGAACTCGCGACCATCAAAGTTTCAGTATATCCTTCTAGTTTTTAAGACCAAAGATCCTCATTGACTGTACGCCCGTTAGGAACGAACTCCCAGTGGATCACACCTGACACAACATTGTATTAAAACCCGACATTACTTACGAGTCAAACTATTAATAGAATACCTACATGAGATCTAAATAATACTTTTAAATTGCTGATGATGGAACATGTCCCGAAAGGCCTTCCATATTTTAATGGATTTTTTTACTTCGTTGAGGATTAGTGTGATCCAAAGTGCATATTTTAATGTTTCAACTTTTTTATTGTAAACTTAGAGGTGGTCCGTAATGACTTTCAATTGTTTTTGTGACTAAGCAAGGAATAAGAAATTATTAATTTATATGTATGCATATAAGGATATCAGTTCAACATTTCTTTCCAATTATTATTTTTTGGAGAGATGTTCATGCGGGATTGTGTACCTATAAAGAATACTTACTTACTTACTTACTTACTTACTCACTTACTCACTTACTCACTCACTCACTCACTCGCTCACTCGCTCACTCGCTCACTCGCTCACTCGCTCACTCGCTCACTTGCTCACTTGCTCACTTGCTCACTTGCTCACTTGCTCACTTGCTCACTTGCTCACTTGCTCACTTGCTCACTTGCTCACTTGTCCACTTGCTCACTTGCTCACTTGCTCACTTGCTCACTTGCTCACTTGCACTATCGAACCCGTAGGTTCATGGCCGCACGGACATAAGCTCTCCATACATCCCTATCCTGAGCTAATGCTTTCCAATCATTCCCTGTATAATCTACTTCTCTCAAATCATAGTTAATGTTGTTCTCCCACCTCATTCTTGGTCTACCAACTGGGCGTTTTCCCTCTGGCTTTCCTACAAGAAACTTCCATGCAAGTCTCCCATTCCCCATACGTGCAACATGTCCTGCCCATCGCAATCTACGAGACTTAACTGTTCTTATTATATCTGGCTTCCTCTGTAAAGAATTAAGATAATTTCTTTAGAAAAAAGTCTGCGTAAAAGTTTATATTCCACGCTATCATAAGATCATTAACCTAATTTGAGCACGATGTTCTGTTGTGTTAATTATCTGTCTACATGGAAAATCCTCAAGTTATGTAACAAGTGTTTTTACCCTTCCTACACTGTCAATCTAAACTTCAATTCCCTTTTAATGGAAGTAGATTCCATCTCCTATTCAGGATTCCTCGAGAGAACGATCCAACCACATCTACCCCAATTATCAAGGATCCCAGTAAAGCTAGAGGTTAGCAGAATTCAAGTTATCACTGTGAGCGTTACCTTTTTCTATGCGTTCTCTTTCAGTCTGTGTTTAATCATAACTATTTTACCTTAAGTATACCTGTATATGTCCACCGCTGTAAGCTCGAGGTAGCTTTGTCACGCAGCGGGTCCCCGGGTTTTGATCCCCAGTCGGGGCAGTTTTCTGGGTGAGGTTTTTATCGGGGTTTTTCCTCACCTGTAAGACAAATGTCAGGAAAACGTTAAGGCCCAAACGGTCCCCGAAATCATATGGCATCATCCTTATCATCATTATCATCCATCACCAGTGTGAAAAGCAACGGGAAGCTACCACACCTACAATTCCCTAGTAAAGCTGTAAGCATAGCATAAAAAATGCTATGATTGCAGTGAAGGACCTGCCTTCGGGCAGAATTACGATGGATGGATACTGTTTATCATTGTATTTTGTTACTTATACTTCCCAGATAATTGGCATAATTACATTTTCTTTCTCGGATGTACAGAGTGAATCCAAAGTCTATCGACAAATTTTCATACGTTGTTCAGGTATGTTTTCTGAGGTTTTCATATATGGAACCCTTGATCTCCGGTGGCTCATTACAGAATAATTTCATTGTTTTCTTTTTTATAATTCAACCAACGTTTTATCTGTTTTCTCGCACTATGATTGTTTCCATATTGCACTGTTATACTCTTTAAAATAATTGTTCAAAATGTCCGTCACCATGATTACGACAAACTTCACAACATCGTATCATGGATTATCGCACATTCTCTAGAATCTCAGAATGGCGCATGTGGTCAGCGGCTCCTAAAATCCTATCAACTTTGCCCATACACGTTTCGATGAGTCACTTACACGAGGCTCTTCACGTGACCCTTGAATAAAAAGTTAATGGTTGTCAGATGTGGTGACCGAGCTGACCAAGGAACAAGGCACAGACAATTCATAAAGTTGGAAGAGTTTATGAAAGTATTTCTTAACATTCAGTGTAAAGTGTGCTACTGCCCAATAATGTTGTTACTTGAAATTCCTCAGTAATCCATACAAAAAGAAATTGAATTAAATATTCGGACTTACAGATGAAACAACTAATGAACATCTGAATTCAGCTCATTCAAAATATAACACTTACTTACTTACTTACTGGCACTATAGAACCCGTAGGTTCATGGCCGCGCGGACATAAGCTCTCCATACATCCCTATCCTCAGCCAATGCTTTCCAATCATTCCCTGTATAATCTACTTCCCTCAAATCATAGTTAATGTTGTTCTCCCACCTCATTCTTGGTCTACCAACTGGGCGTTTTCCCTCTGGCTTTCCTACAAGAAGTTTCCATGCACGTCTTTCATTCCCCATACGCGCAACATGTCCTGCCCATCGCAATCTACGAGACTTAACTGTTCTTATTATATCTGGCTTCCTATAAAGACCATGTAGTTCATTGTTATGTAGTCTTCTCCATTCACCTGTCTGTTCATCTCTCTTTGGTCCAAACATTTTCCTAAGAACTTTATTCTCAAATACTCGTAATCTCCTTTCCTCCCTTAAAGTAAGAGTCCATGTTTCGCATCCATATAATATAACTGGTAGAATAATAGTTTTATATATTTTTAGCTTAACGTTTTTTGAAAGGAGTTGGGACATCAAAAGTCTCTGCAATGCATAATAGCATGCATTTCCAGAATTGAGTCTATGTTTAATTTCTTTGTGCATCTCATTCCTATTTGTGATTATTGTTCCTAGGTATTTGAATTCAGCCACTTCCTCAAAACTTCCCTCATTTGTCCTTAGCTGTCCATTTCCATTATATACTGAATTTCTACGTGTGACCATATATTTAGTTTTGCTGATATTGACATCAAGTCCTAATTTCTTAGTGTTACTCAATAGTGTGTGCGTGTTGGCCTTTAGTATCTCCTCGCTATCGGCCAGTAGTACTACATCATCAGCATAAACTAACAGCTTATTAATACCATTAAGTTGTAAGCCTTCCTCATTCTCTAATGATTTAATGGCATGCTCTAGTACAAAATTAAATAGTAGAGGAGATAGTGCATCTCCTTGCTTCAACCCATTCTGGATTTCAAAAGTGTCTGAAAACTGTTTGCCTACACGCACCCTACTCTTTGAGCCATTTAGACACATTCGTATAAGTCTAACTAACTTTTTAGGAATTCCGAACTCCAGCAGGATACTATATAACTTCTCCCTCTTAATTGAATTCAATCCAAAATTACTAAGCATAGTTTGTTGATTTTATTTTCTTTTTACAATTGAAAAGTAATATAAAATTATGGAATATTCACCTGAAAGGTCCGTCTCCTCAACTTAATTAATCATTTAACTGTAGCGCTTTCGGGACTTGTCCCATCATCGGCAGGATTCAAAACTGGTGTTTCACTGAAGATCTGGTAGAGGGGGTTGCATGTATTGGGTTCGTTTTCGTTTATCAGGCTGTCGTTGTGAGCTGCTTTCATGATTTCCATCTCTTCGAGTACAGTAAGCGCTACAGTTAAATGATTAATTAAGTTGAGGAGACGGACCTTTCAGGTGAATATTCTATAATTTTATATTAATTTTGAATAAACCTCAACGGAACACATCATGAATCTTATAAAAGTTAATTAAAAAGTAATGGCAAAGAATGACACATTTTTTTTTTTAAATTAGGCCTATGTATTTTATATCCAGAACATTTTCCATTGGCCGTCATATTCGTTCTTCTATGTCCTAACATAAAATTTTTACTTCCCCCTTTGCTTACCCCATTTCATGCGAGTTTACTTAATGATTTTTGTTAGTTACTTTGTGTTACCAAACTATATTAATGACGCAGATAGAAATTAAGAGGGCTGTATGAAAAGGAAACTTTTTGGTAGAAGCTAAGATAGGTAAAAGTAAAATTATATCAATTTCCTTTTTTTGTTAAATGATTGATTTCGTAACAGGAAATGATCATCCATCCATAGTAATTCTGCCCGAAGGCAGGTCCTTCATTGCAATCATAGCATTTTCATCATATGCTTGCAGCTTTACTAGGGAATTATAGGTGTGGTAGCTTCCCGTTGCTTTCCACACCGGTGAAGCATGATGGTGATAATGATAATGATGATGGCCATATGATTTCGGGGACCGTTTGGGCCTTAAAGTTTTCCTGACATTTGTCTTACAGGTGAGGAAAAACCACGATAAAACCTCACCCAGAAAAACTGTCCCGACCGGGGATCGAACCCGGGCCCGCTGCGTGACAAGGCAGCACGCTACCTCGTGACCACTGCGGTGGACGAAATGATCATAAAAAGTCAATAACACAAATAGTTTAATGTTTATTTTCAAAATAATTCTAGACAAGTCTTTTCAATTTAAATTAATGTACAAATATTAATAAGACATACATGCCAGAATCATTAGTTGTTATCTATTTATGTGTTTTGTAACAATAATAGTCTATAAATTCACTAATAGATACATTTTAACAGTTTCTTCAAATCGCATTTTTAACCGATAAGCCTGTTTTTCCAGAAGTCTTAAATTTCATTTAACATTTTTCGGACTTGATATTTCGATAGTCAAGCTGAACTAGCAGTGGTAGGACTTTATTAGACAAAAAGTAAGATATTTACAATATTATTTACAAATATGGGTCGCACAGGCAGTAAGCCGTACGTGCTGTTGACAGTCCGTTACAATAAAGTAATAATTGGTACTAGAGTAAAGAAAAAAAAAACAAAAAAGCAATAACATTACAATTACATAAAGAAAACACAATAATATTACAACTGAATAATAACACAATAGCATTATAGACTAATTAATTTATATATAATTAACAATTAATGGTATTGCATTTTGATAACATATATTTATTCATGAATGAGTGTTGTCCTTATTTTCCGCGTTTTGTCCAGAAATTTACCCAAGTTTATCCAATTTTCTGGATTTACCAATAACTCGTAGCATGCCAATCTTTCCCGATTTGAATTTAGAAATCTTTCCGGTAATAACTGACGTCTCCAATATTCTAAATCATTACATTTTCATAATATATATATATATATATCTCATCTTCAAAGTTCCCGCACATTGGACATATAAGCTGAACTATATACTATGTGTATGTATGTATGTATGTATGTATGTATATATATATATTTGCCTTCATTGCTAAATATCAAAATATATATATATATATATATATATATATATGTATATTATTACATTTTCATTTACAAAAAAGTTGCTAATTTGGTAAAGCTTAATTTACACAGAACATTGGGATAGACAAAAACAGTGATTTCACAATATAAACGTATGCTATAAAACAAAATAGCATTAAATGAGCGTTTTAAAATAGTAAACTGCAAAATTACAGATTACGTAAGGAAAAAAATATTGCTCCCATACAAATGACTTCCTAGGATCTAAAAGGAACCTAAATGTACTAAGAACAATTTAAAAATAATTTTACTGTCTAGACCTATTTTTTTATCATGTGTTGACAAAGAAAGAGGTTATGGTGTTTCATGCTCCCACCATACGACATATAACCACTATGTTTAAAAGTTATTATTTTTATTAAAATGTTTAATATTACTATTTTATTCTTCACTGTATTTCTTCTTGTTCTTCTTCTTCCTTTCATGTGATAGACCTAGTTGTCTGTTACGTTCTTAATCCAACGTTTGAAGGGTCTGCCCAAAGATCTCTTGCCTGGTGGGTGGTAATTTAAGATCTGACGTGGTATTCTTGTTCTGCTCAATCTCCGTACGTGAGATTTCCAGTTTTTTCTGTATTTTTGTACATATTCCATGACTGATTTTCTTTGGAATTATCTGAGAATCTCAGAATTTGTTTAATGGTCAGTTCTTGAGTAACCTGCAGTACATCTGATAAATTTCATTTCTGCCGCAGTTAGTCTTTGTTCATCTACACTGCGAATTGTCCAGACCTCACTGCCGTAACATAATATGGGTCTGGCCAGTGTTTTATAAATTCTAGTTCGTGTGTGATGCTGTAATCGCGCCTGTCCAGAGGCCTAAGGTGGCAACCCCACCACTGGACTTGCTCACTTCATGCCAGTAACCTGTTGTGAAGACTAACCTCACTAAAAAGTGTCAAAGAAGATGTAAAAGGACTGCTCTAAATGTTGATAACCCAAGCTTGTTAAAAGAGACGAATTGGAAAAAGAGAAATATAATTAATTTTGCCTCTTTGAACGTCCACTTTATTTATTATTATTATTATTATTATTATTATTATTATTATTCTCTTCATCTTCTTCTTCTTCTTCTTCCGAATGCAGTATTGGGTGATGATGCCCGTTCTGAGACTACAAAAACTGATCTTTCCATCGGTTGAAGGGTCTTCCGAGGTCTCTTTTGCCTTTAGGGTTGAGGTGGTAAATCATCTTTGGTAAACGGGAATTTGACATTCTCTGGACGTGTTGGAACCATTTAATCTGATAATTTTGTATATGTTCAACCATTTCCATACTATTCCACTGCATCCTTAGCTCATCACTTTTCATTCTATCCCTTAATGTTACTCCAGTTAGTGATCGGAGGAATCTCATTTGTGAACTATTAATGCGGGATTTATCTTTTGCTCGAAGTGTCCAGCATTCACTTCCGTATAGTAGAGCAGGTTTGGGTATGGCATTATGAAATCTCAATTGGATTTCTTTCATCATTTGTTTTCCAGATTTTCTCCTAATTATACCATTTAATCTGTTTTATTATTATTATTATTATTATTATTATTATTATTATTATTATTATTATTATTATTATTATATAGTAATTAAATATTACATTCAATCTTATTGCATAATAATTTATCTATAATGTAATAAGTTATAACTCTGTAAGTTGAAGCTAATTAAAATCATGACTTGATTAAGTCTTTCGAGTCAGGTATTTGTGATGGATATTGCAACATTCTTCCTCGAAAACATTGATGTAATGCGAACTGACGTGCTTCATTTTTTTTCCCATAGACCTTACTTAGATGAAGAGTGAAAACTTGGGAGGTGGCTTGGTTAATTTAGGCATCATACAAGTGATGGGCAATGTAGCCAGTGTCTAATACTAGACTGTATACTTGACAGGGGAAGATAAATTGGTTTTGTCTCTAGAGAAATACTTGTGAGCTTAGAAATGCGACGTTCAGAACAGCACATCAGATATCTATTCCCCAATCACCTCTCAGTGAACGTTATTCTTCAAAAGATTACATCACCTCCTTTTTTTGACGATATTGTTTTGTATTGTGCCCCATTCAACAACAATTGAACATTTATGAATTCGATAGAATACATGAGACACTTCCAACAAAATGAGAGAATATATAATATTATATATAATTTATAATATTATATATATTAATATAAAGCCCATTTTTCCCTTTACAAATATTTAGGCTCTCTCCCCCTACAGGGAAGAATTTGAACCATACTAATTTAGTTACACTTGTTTTCATATAAATGTCATTCTGAGTGGTCCTTGGTCAGCGGTCCGCCTCATACTGACATCTAGGAAACCAAGGTATTACTAGGACGAGAACATCCGGTAAATTTTGCTTAGAGGCCTTTTCATCAGGCTTAAGGATTTTTTACGAGCCTGAAAATCTTCAGACTCGGGACCCATGGCTTAATGCCCCTCCCGGAGGACTTGCTCCTTGGATTTTTCCGTCCTAAAAATCCATCGACCCCGGCCGGATTTGAACACGCGACCAGAGGCAAGGAGCATAACCACTAGTCCACCGCGGTCGAGAATAAATATACGGAATTAAAACAAAACTGTAAATAACCAAATAAGAAAATCAACATAACCACTTATGGCTCTACAGATCTTTAAAGTAATATTGGCCTATCGCTGGGCAGTCTTCCATTCGGATCTTCCTCTGGCAATATTAATAATAATAATAATTATTATTATTATTATTATTGCTATTATTATTATTATTATTGTTATTATTATTGCTATTATTATTATTGCTATTATTATTATTGCTATTATTTATTATTTCTAGTATTATTATTATTATTATTATTGCTATTATTATTATTATTTATTATTGCTATTATTATTATTATTATTGCTATTATTTTATTATGTTATTATTATTATTATAATTATTATTATTATAATTATTGTTATTATTATTATTATTATATAATTATTTATTATTATTTCTGCTCTTATATTATTGCTATTATTATTATTGCTATTATTATTATTGCTATTATTATTATTGCTATTATTATTATTGCTATTATTATTATTATTGTTATTATTATTATTTATTATTATTATTATTATTGCTATTATTATTATATTGTATTATTATTATTATTGCTATTATTATTATTATTGCTATTATTTTATTATTATTGCTATTATTATTATTATTATTGCTATTATTATTATATTGCTATTATTATTATTATTGCTATTATTATTATTATTATTATTATGCTATTATTATTATTATTGCTATTATTATTATTATTATTATTATTGCTATTATTATTATTATTGCTATTATTATTATTATTATTATTGCTATTATTATTATTATTATTATTATGCTATTATTATTATTATTATTATTGCTATATTATTATTATTATTATTATTATTGCTATTATTATTATTATTATTATTATTATTATTATTATTGCTATTATTATTATTATTATTATTGCTATTATTATTATTATTATTGCTATTATTATTATTATTATTATTATTGTATTATTTATTATTATTATTATTATTGCTATTATTATTATTATTATTATTATTGCTATTATTATTATTATTATTATATGCTATTATTATTATTATTATTATTGCTATTATTATTATTATTATTATTATTATTATTATTATTATTATTATTATTGCTATTATTATTTTTATTGCTATTATTATTATTATTATATTGCTATTATTATTATTATGTATTATTATTATTGTATTATTATTATTGCTATTATTATTATTATTGCTATGAGTAGTTATTATTGCTATTATTATTATTGCTATTATTATTATTGCTATTATTATTATTATTGCTATTATTATTATTATTATTATTGCTATTATTATTATTATTGCTATTATTATTATTATTTCTATTATTATTATTATTGCTATTATTATTATTATTGCTATTATTATTATTATTGCTATTATTATTATTATTATTGCTATTATTATATTATTATTGCTATTTATTATTATTATTGCTATTATTATTATTATTATTATTATTGCTATTAATTGCTATTATTATTATTATTGCTATTATTATTATTATTATTATTATTGCTATTATTATTATTATTAATTATTGCTATTATTATTATTATTATTGCTATTATTATTATTATTGCTATTATTATTATTATTATTATTGCTATTATTATTATTATTATTATTATTATTGCTATTATTATTATTATTATTATTAGTATTATTATTTATTATTGCTATTATTATTATTATTATTATTGCTATTATTATACTCTGAATAATCGAGTAATTCAGTCTATGACCCAATGGGATTAACAAAACAATGGAAAAAAGTATATTAATATCGTAACATTAAGTAAGAATTTAAAAATCGTTAAATTACTTCTCCTTTTCACTCAATAGAATTAAATTATTTACCCAGGATATCAAAAATTATTGTGCATACACCTTGCATTTCTCACATCCACTCTGCTCAGATCAGTACTCCTGTTCACAAACTGGCCCTCCTAGTGCACCGTGTGCGGAGTGCCATTCTGGAGCAGCAGTCCAAGAGTGCGAGTTTGGATAGGTAGGCAAAAAGGACGACATTCTGGTCCGCGCTCCGGGAGTGTGGAGGTGAAGTGGAAATACCAAAACTGCCCGTATAAATGCAATATACAAACGGTTTTGGGATGGCGTGTCAACTAGTCAGATCTGCAGCGCGGGGAAAAGTGTTTGTGTAAACAAGACTGTGCAGGTACAAGTCTGCATTCTAGGTACGGATGCCAGTAGATAGATAGATAGATAGATAATGGAATTTATTGCCTTTATTTTCAGAATAAAGAAAATACATATGCATTTACATTGCGCACGGGCCTGCTTGGCCGTACGTGCATTATTTTTCCATGAATAAAAAATAAAACTAATCATAATATAAACAAATACCTACAAATACACCTGTATCAAAAAACAATAACAGGCTACATATAAGTAAAATCTATGTCTACACTAAATCACAATAATACATATCTACATTCATCCACATTCCGTACATTAATATAAAAAAAATGCTAGAAAACAAATTAGAAAAAAAAACACACACACACCCACACATATAGACACGGCACGCTCATACCCCCCCTCCCCCGGCCCTGCAGGCATCAAATACACTATCAGACTATTCAACTTGTCGGACCTACTTATTATATAACATGATTAAAGATCGTAAACAAAGACCATATTGAGATTCTTCTTATTGTTAATACATATATCCTTAATCTACAATTTTGTTATATCCCAATTTTCTTACTGTACCCAAAAATGTGCAAGTTTTTCATTCACTCTCGATCCGTCCTAAAAGATCCCGACACGCCACTCTCCCTCGATCCGACCTGAGAAATCTCTCCGGCAGCATCTGTAATCTAAGTTGTTCTGTCTCTCTACAGAATGCTATAATATGCTGCCAGTTTTCATGGTCATCGCATAGTGGGCATAGTTTAATGCCTTCATCATTTGTTAAATTATGGGCCATCCATCCCCCCAAATGAAACCATGCAATAGCACTTCTATCATCCCCATCCAAAGAGTCAATATATTTCTCCCTTCCCCACGAAAGTTTCAGTTCCGTCTGCAGGGTGAGCGATATTTTCTGGCTACACTCTGCTTCTATATATTGTCTGTCTATACCGATTAGTCTCTTCTTAACTGTCCTCCAATCATTTTTATTATTCCGCGTACTCCTCTCCCATACTCAACCCATCCCTATGCCCTTCAATCACCTTTCTACCCGATTGCCCAATCTACCGAAACACACTGCCTTTTCTGTTCATTGTAACACTCTGCTCTAAGCGAGTCCTGATTCCCGTTTATTATGTCCAACCAATACTTAATAGCCATAATTTTGCCCCTTATTATGTCCGAAAATGTACCGAATTCTTTCAGTATGCCACAATTTGAAGTCCCCGTTGCCAATCTCATCGCTTTCTTAAGAAACATAGGTTGAATTTTATCTAGTGTCCCCGTTCGGTCCCAACCCCATAATTCTGAGCCATACAGCATGGTCGCTCTCACAGTCGAAGAATAAACCTGTTCTAGTGTACAAGCACAGATTTGGACCGCGCGTGTTGAGCGTACAGTCTAAAACTGCCGGGAAAACTGTATGTGTAAATGGGCCTATTCTTCCATTACGCATTGTTTTAACGTATCCCAACCATTTTATCTTTAAGATTTTAATAAATCCTATATTATTATGTCAAAATAATTCATTAATTTCTTAATTAAACAGCCTGCTCCATTCTCCTACAACGCATTGTTTTTCTTCCAAATATCCTGTTCATCAACTACTTAGATTGTCCATGTTTCGGACGCGTAGTCTCAGTACGTTTTACAAGAGTGCTGTGGGGTTTATCACTGTTTTATGTGAGAAAATATTATATCTATTATCCATCATTATCTCTATCTATCTACTATCTATCTATCTATCTTCGGGTTTTTACAGCTGCTGCCGTCTTCCCGTGCCAAACCTACAAAGCCTACGGTCTTGGGCATCTTCGATGCTTAGCCCTCTAGCTTGCATTACTGTCTTCATGTTTTCCTTCCATGTTAACCTTGGTCTTCCTCTTTTCTTCTTTCTATTCGGATGCCATTCATATAGTTGCTTCGGTCATCGCTCATCTTCCATTCTTAAATCATGTCCTAACCACTTTAATTCCTTTTTCCTTAAATTTCTTTCAATTATGCTTTCTTCTGCTTCAATTAAGTTTCTAATTTCCTTATTTGGGACAAGTTCTAATTTAGACTTTCTGGCACTTATACGTAAAATAAAATCCATTCCTAGAGCTATTAGTCTATTCTTGTAGTACTTATTGATTGTCCATACCTCAATTCCATACCTTTGCAAACAGATTCCCACCAATGTTTTACCAATATATTTGTTTGTGTCTTTCCAACATATGCTTATCCCCACCATATGGAATTTAATGATGCTATTATTTTGCTACTCAATTCAATTCTATGTTTTATGTTCTATTTTCCTATACCTTCGATTGGTTATACATAATCATTCCCAAATATTTAGTTTGTTTCACTTGCTTTATTTTGATTCCTTATTCCAATATTAAATTTTCTCGTTTAATGACCTATTTATGGCCAGATATTCTGTTTTTTGTAAATTTACTGTGAGAGAAACCATTGATTCATATGTGTTTTTCAGCCTTTTTATCATGAATTCCATATCAAATTTGTCTTGCGCTAAAACCAGTTGATCATCGGCAAATTGTAATGTCAGCAAAAATCTGTTGCCTATTGGGATCCCCATACCTTTGCAGCTTTGTTTCCATTTCGTTAATATAAATTCTAAATAAAAATTAAATAAAATTTGTGATATACTCCACCCATGTTTCAATCCCTTTGAGGTTTTTATAGGATTAGACATTATATTTCCCATTTTAACATAAGCGGAGTTATCTTTATACTTACTTACTCACTGGCACTATCGAACCCGTAGGTTCATGGCCGCACGGACATAAGCTCTCCATATATCCCTATCCTGAGCTAATGCTTTCCAATCATTCCCTGTATAATCGACTATCTTTATAGATTTGTTTAATAATTTCTATTAGGTTTCTGTCAATATTGTATTTCTTCAATATTTCGCATAATTTGTTCCTCGGAATTGAGTCATAAGCTTTCTCTAAATCCATCATTATCCTTCTATTTATTTCATCCTCAGTTTCAATTTCAGAATTCAATGGTGTGTGTGTGTGCATCTGACCGTTAACTTTATAGCAGCTGTGAATTCTGCTTCATTGAAACCAACTTGTCACAGAGCAATTAATTAAAAAAGTAACTTCGATTTCATTAACCATCAAAATCGAATCATTAGGTGCAATAATTCGACTGAAACGAAAATTTAAAAATCGTTCTAACGGTTATCAAAATTTCACAACGAACTTCCGTACATGCTGCTAAAATAAACCCAGGAAGATATTCTCCAAAAGTCAGCTAAATCGCGTCATTACAATTAAGGGGTTTACTTGAAATCAAACATTAAAAAATTAACTCTAGGACACGTCATGCACTTTTTCGCATTGTATACTATACAATTTAACTAATCATTAAATTCCATATATCCTATAATATACATTAGTTCAATTCATTTCGTATTTTAATATAGTAATGAGAAAATAATCGGTACATATTATTTCAGTAGGTATAACATTCTACAGCAATATCCAAATAGGTAATAACTTGAGGTCATGTACAGTGAGATCAGTATAGTATTGGACGGCAGACGCGGGTTTCTGCTGTGCGATGACATGCATACATGGGGCTTGAAATGTGCGCTGACTCTGCAGTTTATGAGTACATCCCACGCATTCGCCGTCACAGTCAGATAGTGTACCTCGAGTAGATAAGATGCTCGGTCGCTTTTCCTTGTGAACTGAAAGGCGAGTGTATAATGTAAACTGAATGACGTGTGGATAAGTGTAAACTGTATAATGACTGATAATTTGAATTGTTCAACTGAATAACGTGTATTTATTTATGATAAATAATTGTTAACTCAGTCTACCAGCCAAGTACGAAGACTTTTTGAAACAAGATTCCCGGGTGTAAAAATTCCGTCACGTTCAACAGTCCATAATCTGTACAACAAATTTTATAAAGACGTGTCAAAAATGTATGAACAACGAAGGTGAACAGTTCCAGCACCTGCTTCAATAAAGTTGCTAAGTACCAGAGCTTACACTGATCGCAATGTACAATGTGTTTTCTCAGCAGTCCGACATTTTAAGTAAGCTGGCATCAGGGATTGTTTCTCCAATTTAACAAATTAATATATATTTCGTAAACCAGCACAGTGGGACCATAAATTCAACTGCTGAGGAATTCGCTTAGCTTACGAAATTTCTGCGTGATGGACTTCGGTTACTGTCCATTTATTATTACACTTGTGCATCAATAAAGAATTTCGCTTTTCATTAATTTCTGTATGTTCCAAAATAGTAAAATAAGTAGGGCTGTAAAGATGGACCGCAATCTGATTCACTATTCCCATTATGTCCACCGCTGTGGTCTCGAGGTAGCGTGCTGCCTTGTCACGCAGCGGGCCCGGGTTTGATCCCCGGTAGGGACAGTTTTTCTAGGCAAGGTTTTATCGGGGTTTTTTCCGCACCTATAAGACAAATGTCAGATAAACTTTAAGGCCCAAACGGTCTCCGAAATCATATGACCATCATCATCATCCTTATCAATATCATCATCATCATCATCATCCTTCACCGGTGTGGAAAGCAAAGGGAAGTTACCACATCTACAATTCCCTAGTAAAGCTGTAAAAGATGGCATGAAAATGCTGTAATTGCAGTTAAAGACCTGCCCTCGGGCAGAATTACTATGGATGGATAGATTCCCATTATTTATCATTTTTCCTCTCTTAAACATCTTTCGAAATTAACCCTTAAATATTAAAATCGGCCAAATCATTGTTTCTTATTTCGTGAAAATTGTGTTACTTTTCTTTATTACTAGTTTAAATAATATATTATAAACATTATATATAACTAACTAACTAACTCACTCACGGGCACTATCGAACCCGTAGGTTCATGGACGCGCTGAAATAAGCTCTCCATATATTCCTATCCTGAGCTAATGTTTCCCAATCATTCCCTGTATAATCTACTTCCCTCAAATCATAGTTAATATTATTATCCCACCATATTCTTGGTCTACCAACTGGACGTTTTTCTCTGGCTTTCCTACAAGAAGCTTCAATGCACGTCTTTCATTCCCCATTCGTGCAACATGTCCTGCCCAACGCAGTCTACGAGACTTAACTGTGCTTATTATATCAGGTTTTCTATAAAGACCATGTAGTTCACTTTTCTGTTCATCTCTCTTTGGTCCGAAATTTTTCTAAGAACTTTATTCTCAATTACTCGTAATCTCCTTTCTTCCCTTAAATTAAGAGTGCATGTTTCGCATCCATATAATATAACTGGTAGAATAACAGTTTTATATATGTGCAAACTTCTAGATAAGATAAGAAGTGAAGATATTAGAAATGAGCTAAATGTCTTTCAATTCTTAGATAGAATAAAATAATCTAGAAAAAATGGAAATAACATGTTCAAAGAATGGAAGATGATCGCATTCCCAACAGTATACTTAAATACAAACCAAAAGGACGCAGGAATGTTGGTAGACCGAAGAAGAGATGGATCCAACTTTTGAATGAGAATCTATAAGACCGGAACAAGTCACATGGGCTTAATCCGTGTTTGTTGTTGTTGATGATGTTGATGATGATGATGATGATGATGATATATTTTCCGTTTAACATTTTGAACAAATATTTTGTTTTTTTAGACATTTGGAAAAACTATAAAAACACAATTACAAATATAATTACATGTTTGAGCTATCAGTAAACGTGCTGACTTCTAAATGAACCAAAAGTGGACATGGTCCATTTTAATACTCAAAGGCTCATATATTCTCCTTTATTTAATTTCAAATGATGCAGAGAATAAATAGATAATTGATACGTCAATACTGGAAAATATAAAACTGTTTATTTTTTAAGTTGCATCGCCACAAACTCATTAACGATTACTAATAATCGATTTGGTCTAGACAGCAGCACATGAAAAGCATCATGTTCAGTGCATTATCAACATTAACGTATCACAGTCTGCAGGCATTGTTCCAGAATGATGCGGTTTAAACTCTTTCGATATCCTGAATCCTACCTTGTTCAACACCGGTGCGATGTTCACAAAACCACTTTAGCGTCGGTAACAATAAAGTGTAGCAGAACTTGCAAGTTATAGAACACAGAATTCAGCAAACAGTCTGATGTTCATGTCGCACCACACATCAATCAATAGTCCTTATATATTAGAGATTCAATACTCTTAACATTTACGAAATACCTTTGAGGTCACTTTGTAAAAATAAATAAAAATATATAAAATATATATCTGAGTTCAAGCAGGAGATAGAACATATGTTCCGAAAGGCCTTCTTCATATTACAAATATAAAGTTTAGGACAACTGAGATCTGAGATTTTATATTTTAATTTTTATACTAGAGATTGTCTGGCGCTATCAGAATAGAGAACTGAAAGCCGAGCGGTTAAGGTAGGAAGCCTTGGCGCAGAGCTGGGGGGACTTGCGCTGGTTCGAGTCTCCATGGGGGAAGAAATTTTCTCATGGTATTTCGGCCAGTATGGGACCGGTGCCCACCCAGCATCGTGAGGCAATTGGGTAGCTGCAATAAGTAGCGGCTCCAGGTTGAGGAACCAGCTATAACGGCTGGGGGCACGACATGCTAACCACATGTCACCCCTACACTGGCTGTTGATCATCTACCTCTATGATTGACACATGTGGATGTGAAGGGCCAGCAGCCGGCTGGTAAAAGGGCAACCGCTGAAAAGTGGAAAGACCCTCAATCGGAAATACAAATATTTTATTAAATATTCATAGAAATGGATTATTTACGCAGAAGTGCGAGAAAGTCAAAATTAGAACATGTCACAAATAAGGAAATTAGAAAAACATAATGAAAGCAGAAGAAGGTGTAATTGAAAGAATTGAGGAGAAGGAATTAAAGTTTCTAAGAATGTTTTAAGAATAGAAGATGGGCGATGGCCGAAGCAACTGTATCAATGGCAGCCGATCAGAAAGAAGAAAAGAGGGATATCAAAGTTAACATGGAAGGAAAACATTTAGACAGTAATGCAAGCAAGAGGGCTAAGCATTGAAAATGCCCAAGATCGTAGGTTTTGGAGGTTTTGCACGGGAAGACGGCAGCTGCTGTAAAAACCCGAAGGTCGATAGATAGAAATATTCATATAAGACAGAAGTAATAAATGCATATAAATATATCGAAACTTTCTCATTTTACTTATTTTATTTTTGTATTACTTTTTCATCATCATCATCATCATGGAAAAATCCGTTTTAGACCATGTGACCTGTGACGGTAACCCTAACGAAGATGGCTTTGATCTCTCCACGTAGGTTTTGGTTTTCCTTGATCCCTATATCCAGTAGGAGTATATTGCAACTCCAACCTTGGAAGTATGTTTATTTTCATTGTGCGGCATAAATTACAGATGCTTTCATTTCAATATAGTTGTATAAATTTATTCTGCTCATGTACCATGTGATTATTATTACATTTAATTATTTTATTCAGTCCACCGCGATGAGATACTAAAGGCCAACACGCACACGCTATTGAGTAACACTAAGAAATTAGGACTGGAAGTAAATATCAGTAAAACTAAATATATGGTCACACGTAGAAATACATTATATAATGGATATGGACAGCTAATGACAAATGAGGGAAATTTTGAGGAATTGGCTGAATTCAAATACCTAGGAACAATAATCACAAATAGGAATGAGATGCACAAAGAAATTAAACATAGGCTCAATTCTGGAAATGCATGCTATTATGCATTGCAGAGACTTTTGATGTCCCAACTCCTTTCAAAAAACGTTAAGCTGAAAATATATAAAAACTATTATTCTACCAGTTATATTATATGGGTGCGAAACCATGGACTCTTACTTTAAGGGAGGAAAGGAGATTACGAGTATTTGAGAATAAAGTTCTTAGGAAAATGTTTGGACCAAAGAGAGATGAACAGACAGGTGAATGGAGAAGACTACATAACAATGAACTACATGGTCTTTATAGGAAGCCAGATATAATAAGAAACAGTTAAGTCCCGTAGACTGCGATGGGCAGGACATGTTGCGCGTATGGGGAATGAAAAACGTGCATGGAAACTTCTTGTAGGAAAGCCAGAAGGAAAACGCCCAGTTGGTAGACCAATAATGAGGTGGGAGAACAACATTAACTATGATTTGAGGGAAGTAGATTATACAGGGAATGATTGGAAAGCATTAGCTCAGGATAGGGATGTATGGAGAGCTTATGTCCGTGCGGCCATGAACCTACGGGTTCGATAGTGCCAGTGAGTAAGTAAGTAAGTATTCAGTCCACCGCTGTGGTCTCGGGGTAGCGTGCTGCCTTGTCACGCAGAGGGCCCGGGTTCGATACCCGGTCGGAACAGTTTTTCGGGTGAGGTTTTTATCGGGGTTTTTCCTCACCTGTAAGACAAATGTCAGGAAACCTTTAAGGCCCAAACGGTCCCCGAAATCATATGGCCATCGCAATCATCATCATTCATATTCACTTTAGGTTAAGCTTAGGATTAGGGACTCTCCTGGCGCACCATTATCATCATCATCACCCATCATATCATCGGGGCAACGTAACCCCGCCTTCCAGGCGCCCCAACCTCAGAAGTGGGTTACAAATACGCCATGCCAGGAGAGAAACCAGGAATGTTGAAAGACAAATCTGGGGCATTTGGAAAAAAAATATTCATGAGCGAACTGTAAACAATTACTATAAAATTTATCCCACAGAAACGTTAGGATAAACCAAGGGCGTGAGAAAAAATATATCTACGGCATTTAATTGCAAGATATTGAAATCAAATTTCTCATTTCAATTCAGGGAAATAATAGAACTCATGAAATGGCAGATTGGATAACCCTCACAACCTTCCGTCCCTCCTCACCGCACTCCATTTTACCCGTGCAGGGAGTCCATCAGCTTCGTACAGTGGGTTGCCATTGCTATATTTTGGTTTCAATATCTGTGTCTTGCAGTTGAAATTGGCAGATAAGCTTTTTGAACACGGTCTTGGTACATCACAACACTTCTCTGGGAGAAATTTCAATATAGGTTTCGTCATGCTATTGTTAACAGTGTCATTGTCAGTAATAGGCTACATATATTATTAAGTAGTCGGCCGCGGTGGACTATTGGTTATGTTCCTTGCCTCTGGTCCCATGGATCGCGGGTTCGAACCCGGCCGGGGTCGATGGATTTTTTAGGACGGAAAAAACCAAGGAGCAAGTCCTCCGGGAAGGACTTTAAGCCATGGGTCCCGAGTCTGAAGATTTTCAGGCTCGTAAAAAATCCTTAAGCCTGAATGAAAAGGCCTGTAAGAAAAATTTACCGAATTTTCCCGTCCTAGAACTACCTTGGTTTCCTAGATCTCAGTATGAGGCGGAACGCTGATCACGGACCACTGAAAATGACATCTATACGAAAACAAGTGTAACTAAATTAATATGGTTCAAATTCCCCCCTATAGGGGGAGAGCGCCTGAATCTCTGTAAAGGGAAAACATGGGCTTACAATACAATGTTATTAAGTTTAGGCTAGTAAATATGCGAAGTGATCCCACTGCAGGCCTTTTGGAGAGCCTTGGGGTAGTAGAAGGTAAGACTTCTATTTTTCTAGATAATAGAACGAGATTTAAGCTGGGTTATCAGCATGAGTGACGGCTGTTTTCAACCCCTAGAACATATTCCTGGCGCAATCATTTTAAAATTCATGACGAAACATCGTTGAGGTCATTATGTAAATTTAAAAATATAAAAATAGGTACCTGAGTTCTCAGTCTTCCTCAACTTTGTAAAGGCATCTTACAGAGATCTCAGGTATCTATTTTATATTTTAAATTTTATATTTCTGGTACACATTTCAGTTCGAGATAGTCTCCTCGAGGGCTATAGTGCCCCGAGAAGGTTCGGGGTGGACTAAAAATCCAGACTCCTATCCTCAGGCAAACCTACGACCTTCCGGCTAGTAGCGTATTGCTATGCTACAGAGTGTATACTTATAGACAATAATATAATGTACGGTTGCTCTATAATATAGTTACCTTGTAGGTCCGTCTCCTCAACTTAAGTTCTTTTTAAACTCTTTCGGGATTAGTCCCATCATCAGCAGAATGCATTAGGTCCGTTCTTGTTGACCCTTGTTGAAGCACAACAAGAACGGACCTAATGCATTCTGCTGATGATGGGACTAGCCCCGAAAGGCCTACAGAGTTTTAAAAGAACTTAAGTTGAGGAGACGGACCTACAAGGTAACTATATTATAGTTTTTAACCGTACATTATATTACTGTGAACTAATACCTCAACGGAAAACCACCATGAATTTTACTAGTATCGATTATAGACAATTTTAATCATTTTATACTTTTAGGCAACTTTAAAAATTGTAGATTCATTGATTGTAAGAATAAATATGCAATACATTTATTAGATCTGCATGGAAGGGAACCCCAAAGGACAATAAATAATTATATAAATACATTAAAAAGATCAACACTGGAGTAAGACAGGGATGTGGACTTTCACCGGTGCTTTTCATTATATACATGAATAAATTAATAAATGAATGGAGGAAAACACAACGAGGATATATACCCATCAATAGGAACCTCAAACTCGATGCTATTCTTTTTGCAGACGATTTAGCTCTTCTGGCACTTTCCGAAAATGATTTGCAACGATCAATTTATAATTTACAAAAAATAGGTGCCAAATTTAATATGGAAATATCAATTAACAAAACTAAAATTATGGCATTTCATGGGAAGGACCCCATACAAAGTAAAATCTGTCTCCAGAATAAAATTTTAGAGAGATCTAATCAATTTAAATATCTTGGATATTATCTCTCTATCTGGGATGAAAAGGATATCCCTGAAAAAAGTTACTAGTTATAATAAAAGTTTAGGAATTATTAATCAAGTTATGAAACCATCCCTTGTACAAAAAAACACCAGATTACGTTTATATAACACTTTGGCTAGACCGGTGTTGACCTATGGTAGTGAAGCATGGACACTAAAAAAACAACATGAAAGCAGAATAACGGCTTGTGAAATGAGATTCATGCGCAGAACAGCGGGTTACACCAGATGGGATCTGAAAAGGAACACCGATATCTTAAAAGAATTGAAGACTACGCCAATTTTGGAATATATTAAACAGTACCAACTAAATTGGAAACACCATCTTGAAAGAATGAGTTCAAATCGGATCCCCAAAGCTGTTTATAATTATATACCAAGAGGACGAAGATCACTGGGCCGTCCTATGAAACGCTGGAGGGAAAATTTTCTATAGGATCGTAACAGGCCTTGGCCTAATACTTGGAAGGAAGAAGAAGAAGATAAATAAATTAACCATACTTAGAGAACGATACTGACAACAGTACTCAACTATAAATACGACACGATTTTCAACACACAACCAGTCTGCAGCCGACATTTGAAGAGTTAAGAAGTCAAAGAACACCCAGAATTTCCTGAGGATGTCTAGCGCAGTAGTAGACGAAACGTCGAGTTTTAATAAAACTAGACCACGGCCAATTAGCCCAAAAGACATAAAAAACATGAATCAAAATACCTGCCGTGAAAGTCTATAATTTTAGATGCTGACAACGTATACCAATTTATGATTGTTGAATTATGGTGGCTGTTCGTACATTTCGGAAACTAGATACAAAGCTAGGGCTTAAGTTCCGTACATAAAATAAAATATGTACTGTAATAGAACAGGCGAGAAAAGCAGTACGCTATGGAGGAAATAATTACGTTCATGAGGTAAAATAATTTGCTCAATGTGGATTTAGGAGAAGCAGATCTAAAACAGATCGGATTATTGGTATAAGAGAGATTTTAAAAAAATAAATGGGAATAAAACGACACGGTGGATCAACTGTATGTAGACTTCAAAATGGCAGACGATTCATCACCAAGAGGGAGAAGTTCTATAGTATCCTGCTGTAGTTCGGAATAAGAAGTTAAACTTATTCGAATGTGTCTAAATGGTACAAAGAGTAGGGTGCGTGTAGGCAAACATTTTTTAGATTATTTTGATATTCACAATGGGTTAAACAAGGATATGCACTATCTCCATTAATATTCAATTTTGTACTAGAGGATGCCTCTAACCTTTGGAGAATGAAGAAGTCCTACAACTCAATGTTATCAAATATGCTCTTAGTTTATGCTCATGATTTAGTACTATTAGGAGATAGCGAGGAGATACTGAAAGCCAACATGCACATTTTATTGAGTAACACTAAGAAATTGGGGCTGAAGTAAACATCAATAAAACTAAATATATGATAACACATAGATATACATTATACAATGGAAATGGACAGTTAATTACAAATGAGAGAAATGTTCAAAAAGTTGCTGAATTCTAATACCTAGGAACAATGATTAGAAACGGGAAAGAAATTAAACATAGACTCAGTTCTGGAACTTTTGTCCTTCCAATTTCTCTAAAAAAACGTTAAAATGAAGAAAATATACATAATTGTGTAAAATTGTAGCCTTTCACGGCAGGTATTTTGATTCATGTATTTTGCGTCTTTCGGGCTAAAATTACTCATACGGACAGGTACCTAAACAAGCAGTCAAATCATCATCCTAGGCAACATTTTGGCATTATAAAACTCTGGTTGACCGTGCAAACAGGATTTCTGAACCACAATACCTTCAAGAAGAAATTAGTCATTTTAAAACAGACAATAATAGAAAGTATACTTACATATGGATCAGAAAGCTGGACAATAAATGAAAGGATGCAGAAAAGAATCTTGGCGACAGAAATGGATGGATTACGGAGAAGTATGAGAATATCCAGGCTACAACATATTCGAAATACATATATCAGACAAGAAATGGATGCACAGGAAACTGTTATCGATAGGATAACAAAGAGAGCTCTACAGTGGTATGGACATGTACAACGGATGCCGGAAGACCAGTGGCCTAAACAGGTGTTGGATTGGATGGTACCAGGCAGAAGGAGAAGGGGAAGAAGTAGAAGAGCATGGTATGAGGGAATATATGATGCCATGATGAAGAGGGGTATGGAAGATGGACAATGGGAAGATAGGAATCTCTGGAAAGCAGATTCAAAGGCAAACTGCTGTAAAGTGGAAAGCCTGTATTAAGTATTAAGTAAGTAAAACAGCCTTCCAAGAAAACGGATATAGTAAAATTGATTTCAACCGTGCAGTAAATCCTAAAAAAAAAACATGGAACTAACAACAGAACTAAGGAACAAATCAAAGGTAAGGTTTTTCTACCTTATGTTAAATCTATAACAGACAAAATAGGGCGAATTCTGAAAAAAAACATAAGATCCAGACTATCTGCAAGAATACACATAAAATTAGCAATATGTTTAATCCAGCAAAAGATAAACGAGAACCTTTAAGCACTGCTGGCATATATCGTATGCCATGTAGTTGTGGTGAAGTGTACATAGGAACTACAAAACGGATGATAAGTACAAGAATATAAGAGAAATTGTCGGTTGAAACGAACTGAAAAATCGTCTGTAGCAGAACTTTTAGTGAATAACAAAGAACACACCATAAAATTTGAAGAAACACAAGTTTTGTCCAAAACACAACATTACTACACCAGACTGCACAGAGAGGCTATTCAAATTTACAAACACAAAAATTCCTTTAACAAAAAAGAAGAAACTATGAAGATTAATAAAATTTGGATTCCGACATTATATAACACGAGAATAAAACCCATGACTTACGCCAGTGATAACCAATCAGAAAAATAGCTCCAAAGTAACGGACCGTGAAGAAAACATCACCACACAATACTTAACTATAAATAGGACATGATTTCCAACACACAACCAGTCTGCAGCCGACATTTGAAGAGCTAAGAAGTCAAAGAACACCCAGAATCTCCTGAGGATGTCTACCGCAGTAGTAGACGAAACGTCGAGTTTTAATAAAACCAAACCACGGCCATTTAGCCCGAAAGACATAAAATACATGAATCAATATACATAATTGTTATTTTCCAAGTTCTATTATGTGTATGCGAAATATGGATGATTACTTAAAGACAGGAAAAAAGGTTACGAGTATTTGAGAATAATGTTCTTAGAAACAAATTTGGACCACAGAGATATGAATAGATATGCAAATAGAAACAAAATAACAGCGGGCTGCATGATCGTTATAGTTAAACAGATATAATAAGAATAGCTAAGTCTTGTAGACTGCAATGTGCAGGACATATGACACGAATGGAAAATGTAAGAGGGACATGCAAACGTCTTGTAGGAACACCACATGGAGAACGTACATTTGGTAGACCAATAATGAGGTGGGAGAATAACATTAATCGTAATTTAGGGAAGTAAATTATACAGAGAATATTGATAATAAAGATAAAATAAATGCTTAATTATTCGCTGACGATGTTGTACTTTTAGTAGAATCTGAAAATGAGCTCCAAATGTTGGCATATAAATTTAAATTAATAGCCAATAGATATAATTGTAAAATATCAATAAATATGTCAAAAGTAATGGCATTTATTGGTAAATATGGAATTAGATCAAACCTTGTACTGTATAACAAAATAATACAACAAATATCACATTTCCAATATTTAGGATGTGATATAACTTACAGAGAAGATAAAGATATAGAAAATAAAGTAAATAAATTTCAGGCTATTTGTGGATCCATAAAAAGAACCTTAGGTCGGAAAACAAGGAAAGATACGAAACTTAAATTATATAAAACAATGGTTGTTCCTTTGTTGTTGTATGGAAGTGAAAATTGGATAATGAAATCAAGGGATAAAAGCAGGATACAGACTGCGGAAATGCTGTTTTTACATAATGTGAAAGGATGCACAAGAGCGGATAGAATAAGGAATGAAACTATAAGAGAAGAATTAAATATATATAAAATTGAAGATAAAATCGGCGAAAATAATAAGAAATGGACATAACACTTGATGAGAATGAACAACGAAAGAATACCAAAAAATAACCTTCCTGTATAATCCCAGAGGAACAAGAGATGTTGGCCGACCACGTAGAAGATGGACTCCACTTTTAGCTTCGCCGGAACAGGCTGCATAGCCTAAACCTTGTAGTAGAAGAAGAAGAAGAAGAAGAAATTATACAGGGGATGATTGGAAAACATTAGCTCCGGATATGGATGTATGGAGAACTTATGTCCGCGAGGCCATGAACCTACGGGTTCGAAAATGTCAATGAGTTATTTATTTAGTTAGTTTAACTCTACTGCGGGAAGGTGTCTGATTGTTAAAGAGACAAGCCTCAATAATAATTCCAAGAGAACGCGAGACACGAAATAGTCTGTAATGTTGATTATGATGATTCGATTACATACATTTATAGAAAGGCGATAATAGACAACTCATGTTTCTGGTAGAACTGCAATCTGTTTTAGTATTTATAATGTCTGTAAAGGTTTCTACAGCCTATTATGTTTCTACGAACAAAGTAACAATATTAGGAGCTCGGTATAGTAGCTATAAAATGACTTCAGAATTGAGTATTCTACATTGATACTAGAACAAAGTGATAATGGCGAGAGAAGCTTGTAGTATAAGTTATTTCTACCTGTCTATAGCCATAGAAACGACTTGGTGACCACTTTTAGCTAAATCCGATGTGTGGCCTCAACTCACATGCAGTAACCCACTTTAGAAACGATCCGCATTCTAAGAGGATGGAGTGTTAAGAGATTTAGTGAAAAGGTTGTGCGCCCACGTATAGAAAAACCAATCTAAACTCAATACTGCGGCGAATTCACAGACATCCTTCACCTCTACCACATAAAAGAGAGAAGAGTAATCGGAAACATGCTTGTAGAAATAACTTACTTTATTCTCTACAATGTTTTCAATTCATTGTACACTACTTAATTATACATTTTGATTAAACTACTTTATTTCCTTAATTAACTTTAAATTTATAATTGTACAGGGTAGTCCATATTAAATGTTGGAAACTTTTCTTCGACTGGGAATTAATCTGAACTTGTAAAAATGTATCCATACCTTAACTTTGAAATTTAGATTACTTACTTACTTACTCACTGGCACTATCGATCCCGTAGGTTCATGTCCGCGCGGACACAAGCTCTCCATACATCCCTATCCTGAGCTAATTTTTTCCAATCATTCCCTGTATAATCTACTTCCCTCAAATCATAGTTAATGTTGTTCTCCCACCTCATTCTTGGTCTACCAACTGGGCGTTTTCCCTCTGGCTTTCCTACAAGAAGCTTCCATGCACGTCTTTCATTCCCCATACGCGCAACATGTCCTGCCCATCGCAGTCTACGAGACTTAACTGTTCTTATTGTGTCTGGCTTCCTATAAAGACCATGTAGTTCATTGTTATGTTGTCTTCTCCATTCACTTGTCTGTTCATCTCTCTTTGGTCCAAACATTTTCCTAAGCCGGCTATTGTATAAAGTCCTAACATTCCATGTTCCTAGGAACATGTCCCTGTGTTTGAGCCTTTGGCATGGGTTCCCTGAAGTAGTCTCCGCCCCGAGAACCGAATGGGGGACTATTTGATCTCCGGAAAATTTTACCCCAGTTGAACCTATGTCTGCATTTCTTGATGGTTGTATTTGTACGGTGAAAGATCGTCACTCTTTCGCCCAAGGCACTTTTTTCGTCTGGCTTATCACCTTCGACCAGACCGGCATGGGTAACCCTATCGGCAGCAGTGCTACCGCCGGCATAGCTCTCAGGATCATTTAGGCACGCAAGCCACTCCACCACGACAAGGTAAAGATACCATGGAGAGTTGAAATTTAGATTTTAAAATAAAATTTCAGAAGAATGTGAATTGAATATATTAACAGAGAAAATAAAAAATATGACGTTTTAAGGTGTATATCCTGTCTGGAATAAAATTATACTTAACAATAAAATTTTGGAGCAGGTGAATAATTTTACATATCTAGGATACAATGTCTCTTAGGAAGAAGAAAATATGAAAATGCAAAAAATCAACATTTTTAAGTACCTTAGGGTTGTATATCTTCAAACCGCAGTTAGTCCAAAACATTCAAGATTAAAAGTGAAAAAAAAAACGCTGGCTCTTCCAATTCTGTTTTATGGTAGCGAAATATGGACTTTGAAATAGAAGATATACACAGATTTATGGTAATAAAAGATTCCGGGCTAAGTGGTCGTGGTCTATAACTGGCGTTTCTTCCAGACGTTTTTCCCTCAACTGCGGAGGGCATCTTCAGTGGTGAGCGCTTACAGCTGTTGTTTCCCTGTCGTAGACTCGACTGCAGTCGCAGTTGTCCGCAGTTGAAGTCGAGTCTACGATAGGGAAACAACAGCTGTAAGTGCTCGCCACTGAAGATGCCCTCCGCAGTTGAAGTCGAGTCTACGACAGGGAAACAACAGCTGTAAGTGCTCGCCACTGAAGATGCCCTCCTCAGTTGAAGTCGAGTCTACGACAGGGAAACAACATCTGTAAGTGCTCGCCACTGAAGATGCCCTCCGCAGTTGAAGTCGAGTCTACGACAGGGAAACAACAGCTGTAAGTGCTCGCCACTGAAGATGCCCTCCGCAGTTGAAGTCGAGTCTACGACAGGGAAACAACAGCTGTAAGCGCTCGCCACTGAAGATGCCCTCCGCAGTTGAAGTCGAGTCTACGACAGGGAAACAACAGCTGTAAGCGCTCGCCACTGAAGATGCCCTCCGCAGTTGAAGTCGAGTCTACGACAGGGAAACAACAGCTGTAAGTGCTCGCCCCTGAAGATGCCCTCCGCAGTTGAAGTCGAGTCTACGACAGGGAAACAACAGCTGTAAGTGCTCGCCACTGAAGATGCCCTCCGCAGTTGAAGTCGAGTCTACGACAGGGAAACAACAGCTGTAAGCGCTCGCCACTGAAGATGCCCTCCGCAGTTGAAGTCGAGTCTACGACAGGGAAACAACAAGCTGTAAGTGCTCGCCCCTGAAGATGCCCTCCGCAGTTGAAGTCGAGTCTACGACAGGGAAACAACAGCTGTAAGTGCTCGCCACTGAAGATGCCCTCCGCAGTTGAAGTCGAGTCTACGACAGGGAAACAACAGCTGTAAGCGCTCGCCACTGAAGATGCCCTCCGCAGTTGAAGTCGAGTCTACGACAGGGAAACAACAGCTGTAAGCGCTCGCCACTGAAGATGCCCTCCGCAGTTGAAGTCGAGTCTACGACAGGGAAACAACAGCTGTAAGCGCTCGCCACTGAAGATGCCCTCCGCAGTTGAAGTCGAGTCTACGACAGGGAAACAAAAGCTGTAAGCGCTCGCCACTGAAGATGCCCTCCGCAGTTGAAGTCGAGTCTACGACAGGGAAACAACAGCTGTAAGCGCTCGCCACTGAAGATGCCCTCCACAGTTGAAGTCGAGTCTACGACAGGGAAACAACAGCTGTAAGTGCTCGCCACTGAAGATGCCCTCCGCAGTTGAAGTCGAGTCTACGACAGGGAAACAACAGCTGTAAGCGCTCGCCACTGAAGATGCCCTCCGCAGTTGAGGGAGAAACGTCTGGAAGAAACGCCAGTTATAGACCACGGCCACATAACCCGGAATCTTTTATTACCATGATTACCGGCCGTGAAAGCCTGCATTCCACCATTATACAGAGATTTAGATTTACCGAAATGGGATATCTTCGACCGACTGTTGAATACGCACTAATATATCATAAATAAATGAAAACATCTTAAAAGAATTACACATGGAACCTTTAGAAAAAACCAGGACGACTACTCAAAATACTTTTGGGTGGTATATCTATTTAGGCCGAAACAGGTCAACAAATGGTCTAAATTTGTGAATGGATTTGTCCTCTTGGTAAACGTGCTACTTGCGCACATTAATTTTAAATACATCTCTGTTTGTGATACCTTCTGGAGTAATTCCTGCCAATTTTACGTCCTTTATCACTTATCAATCCATTTCATAGAATCCACTGGTGCCTTATTTCTATTTTCGTACAATATTATTATTATTACAATTATGATTATTATTATTATTATTATTATTGTTATTATTATTAGCTGCCCCCTATCCCAAACACTCTTTGCAATTTATATCAATGAAGTAATATGTTGCTGGAACAAAAAATATAAATTTGGTATAAGAATATCAGAAAATAGAAAATTAAACACCCTATTGTTTGCAGATGACCAAATAATAATAGCAAATTCCGAAGATAATCTACAAAAACTTAACAAAATTACAGAAGAATATGGATTAAAGATATCTACAGAAAAAAACAAAAATTATGGCATTTCAAGGTGTAGATCCTGTCAGAAGTAAAATTGTACTGGATAATAAAATTTTGGAGCAGGTGAATAATTTTACATATCTAGGATGCAATGTCTCGTATGAAGAAGAAAAGGATGTAAATGCAAAAATATCTAAATTTTTAAGAATTTTAGGGTTAATAAATTCTATCTTCAAGCCACAGTTAGTCCAAAAGCATTCAAGATTAAAAGTGTATAAAACACTGGCTCTTCCAACTCTTTTGTATGGTAGCGAAGTATGGACGTTGAAACAGAAGGATATACAGAGACTTAGATCTGCTGAAATGAGATATCTTCGGAGGACTGCAGGATACACACTACTACATCACAAAAAAGATGAAGACATCTCAGAAGAATTACACATGGAATTTTTAGAAAACAAAATATCTGATTATAAGTCAAGATGGATGCAACACGTTCTTCGAATGGAAGATCACAGAATACCCAAACAAATGTAAAGTTATCAACTTGCAGGAAGAAGAATACCAGGACGTCCACTCAAAAGACTTTTGGATGGTGTTTCTCTTGAGGCCGAAACAGGTCAACAAATGGCCTAAATTCGTGAATGTACTATGGGGATGATTATTATTATTACTTACTACTTACTCACTGGCACTATCGAACCCGTAGGTTCATGGCCGCGCGGACATAAGCTCTCCATACATCCATATCCTGAGCTAATGTTTTCCAATCATTCCCTGTATAATCTACTTCCCTCAAATCGTAATTAATGTTGTTCTCCCACCTCATTCTTGGTCTACCAACTGGGCGTTTTCCTTCAGGCTTTCCTACAAGAAGTTTCCATGCACGTCTTTCATTCCCCATACACGCGCAACATGTCCTGCCCATCGCAGTCTACGAGACTTAACTGTTCTTATTATATCTGGCTTCCTATAAAGACCATGTAGTTCATTGTTATGTAGTTTTCTCCGTTCACCTGTCTGTTCATCTCTCTTTGGTCCAAACATTTTCCTAAGAACTTTATTCTCAAATACTCGTAATCTCCTTTCCTCCCTTAAAGTAAGAGTCCATGTTTCGCATCCATATAATATAACTGGTAGAATAACAGTTTTATATATTTTCAGCTTAACGATTTTTGAAAGGAGTTGGGGCATCAAGAGTCTCTGCAATGCATAATAGCACGCATTTCCAGAATTGAGCCTATGTTTAATTTCTTTGTGCATCTCATTCCTATTAATGATTATTGTTCCTAGGTATTTGAATTCAGCCACTTCCTCAAAATTTTCCTCATTTGTCATTAGCTGTCCATTTTGTATAAAGTCCTAACATTCCATGTTCCTAGGAACATGTCTCTGTGATTATTATTATTATTATTATTATTATTATTATTATTATTATTATTACCATTATCATCGATATATTGTAAACAGACGTTTTTAAACAACCTATACAAGTAGGCATAAACTTGTTGGTGGGAGAGGGAATCGCAAGATCACGCATCTGTACGCACATATCCCATTTCTAATCTTACTCTCTCCGAGAACAAGGCTAAAAAAGTAAATCTGAAGTTCTTACTCTCTCCGAGAACAAGGCTAAAAAAGTAAATCTGAAGTTCTTGAAGCAGAAAATAGGTTGCTGTTGTTTCTCTGAGTCTCCATGTCGGGCAAGACGCCTGTCTGAAACTCAACAGAAAAACCGGTAGTGTGTCAGCAACATGGATGTGTAACAGAGGTGGAGAGGGCGTGTTTATGAAGCAGACTGTCGTGACATTAATGGCAACAAAAACCACCCTCATATTATTCTACTGCATGAACTCTGGTCCGAGCTGGAAACTGTTTCCATCAAACCTATGTTTTGCAACCTTCCACCCTTAGGTATATCATACAGCGTTTTACCATTCAAACAAGTCCGAAAAAATAATTCAAAAACAAAAATTGCTTCAAACTTCATATTACCTTCCATGAGTAGGAGATGTAGGAGCAAGTGAGGGGGGAAAAGGAGAGGAATGAAAGAGAATAATGGGATAAATACGAAGCAATAATGGAGTAAATACGAGAGAAAACAAAAGAAGAATGGAATGAAGAAATATAAAAAGACCTAAGTATAATAAATAATGGAACAGATATATGAAATAAAATAAAGGAAACGGAATCTAAAGAAAATAGGAAAAGAGGTGGAAGAAAAAGCGGAATAGAATGAATAAAATAACTAAAAAAGAAGAAAATTAAACACATAATTAGGAGATTAACTAGAAGAATGAAAAGATGAAAGATAGTAAATAGAATATTAGAAAAAAACAAACGTAAATAGAATGTAAAGACAAATATAGAAGACTGAAAAATTGTGTTAAATCTTCATATATAAAAATTAATGCTTGTTTGTTGGTTTATTTGTTTGTTTGTTCATTCATACTTTATGCGCGGCCATACCGTTCATCCGATTGTGATGTGGTGTTTTGAAAAATGTTCAGGAGATTCCCGGGATGAACATAGGCTATAAAATAGGTGTGATAATCAACTCCTACACCCTTAAAAATCACCCGTTTAGTAAAATACGTGAAAAATATTCTTTTTTGACGCTTAAATGGCTTACGTTGCCTAAACCACAACAAATACATAAATTAATTTGCACAGAAATGAATATCTTAATAAACTCTACAAAAAAAGTCCGCGATAGAATATGTTTATCTTTTACTGATAACTCAAAATAACCATTTTTGTCTTTCATTGATGCCAAGAAGAACGAGGCAGGTAGATTGCCGGGCAAGCGTGCATTGCCGTACCTTTCATCCGATTGTGATGGGGCTTTCTGCAAAATGTTCAGGATTTTCCCGGGAAGGTTTATAGGCTACAAGAGAATTTTAATGCCCAAGCCCTTCACCCTTAAAAATCGCCCTTTGCAGTGAAAAGTAAAATAAAAGTGGGTTCTTGTACGCTTAAATGGCTATATGGATTCATTTTTCATTTAAGGCACAATTATGAATGTTACGCATTATAAATGTATGTCATTTCGTCTATGTGAGATTAAACCAAATTTAATTACATGTCAATGTTGTTAGACAACCAAAATAAAATGTGAAGCTAAAATAATTAGGAATAATTAGGCAATTAATAATCTGTACACCGTTTCACCAAGGATTTTATGTACATAGTGAATCAGTTACTCTAGGCCATACTGAAATTTCAATTACTGCTATGAAACTGTTTCCAAATGTTATCATAATTAATCATCCTGAAAACAAAAATTGCTAATTTATGTAAATTGTTGCACAGTTTTACTGTATATTAGCTCGTATGTGGAAGAATATTATTCCTATTAGATTTTAGTTCATCCGTGACTTGCATACGTCATAAGCCGCGAATGTTAAATGTTAATTTTAGCCTGTCTCTTTTACAAACGTTAAAATTAATGCCCGTGTAAAAGAGAGAATTTATAGTTTGAATCTGAAGCTCTAATAACATGTCTTTAGACCCGTGAATCGCGGTTCAGTTCCGACCGAAGTCATGGGGAAAAAAAGTCTGAAAACTGTTTGCCTACACGCACCCTACTCTTTGAGCCATTTACACACATTCGTATAAGTCTAACTAACTTTTTAGGAATTCCGAACTCCAGCAGGATACTATATAACTTCTCCCTCTTAATTGAATCATATGCTTTTTTGAAGTCTACATATAGTTGATGTGCAGTACCATTATATTCCCATTTATTTTCTAAAATCTGTCTTATACTAAAAATCTGATCTGTTGTAGACCTGTTTCTTCTAAATGCACATTGATGATCTCCTAGAATGTCATCAATATAGGGAGTATGTCTGCTTACAAATATATTTGTTAAAATTTTGTACGAAGTTGAAAGTAATGAGATGCCCTTGTAGTTGTTGCAATCAGTTTTATCTCCTTTCTTATAGATTGGTACGATAATTGATTCCTTCCATTCATCTGGAAGAGCTTCTTTTTCCCAAATCATACTAAGCAACTAGCGTATCTTGTCCATCAATTTTTCTCCCCCTGATTTTATCAGTTCTGCTGGGATCTCATCTGAACCTGATGCTTTATACATCTTCAATGTTTCAATCGTCATTTCAACCTCTAATGCACTTGGCACTGCGACTAGCATTTCTGCTGTCTGTAACTTATCCTCCTCAATGTCCTGTTCTGTATGTACATTTAATAGCTGATTAAAGTAACTTTTCCATCTATTTAATATACTCCTAGAATCTGCAATCATATCCCCATTTTCATTCCGAATTATGTTTGTTCTAGCCTGAAACCCTTTCTTCTCTATACTAATTCCCTGATATAATTCTCTAATGTTCCTATTTTTTTGCATTCATTTCAAGATCATTAATCTTCTCTCTCAAATATTCCCTCTTTTTACTCTTTAGTAGCTTGGTGGTTTCCCGTCTAATACTACCCAATTGCTCTAAATTTACCTCATTTGGCTCGTGTAACCATTTCATTTTTGCTAGCTTTCTTTTCTTTACAATGTCGGCACATTCCTCATCAAACGATTTCTTGTTTTGCCTCTTTTTTTTTTAAACAACCAATGCTTTCTGATGCTGACAATTTAATAGTATCTCTTATAACCTCCCATTCTTTATTTATATCAGTTTCTTCTTCGTTTGCCACATTGTCATCTGAAGATTCTAGTACTTCAAATCTATTAGCAATTTTGATTTGGTATTCTTGCCGCATTTCATCATTTTTCAAGTTTTTTAATTCATATTTTTCAGAATCATCTTTAGCGTTTGTTCCTCTCATAAGCGATAGCCGTTGTCTGATTTTCACTCTGACCAGATGATGATCCGAATTGCAGTCTGTCCCTCTAACTGATCTAACATCGATGATGCTACTGTGCCAGCGTTTATCCACTAATACATGATCTATCTGGTTCCGAGTTTCTCCATCTGGGGACGTCCAGGTGTATTTATGAATATCCTTATGCTGAAATGTTGTGCTCTTAACAATGAGATTCTTTGATGTGGCAAATGTGACTAATCTAACCCCGTTGTCGTTACTATCTTCATGAAGACTGAATTTGCCTATTGTTGGTTTGAATATATCTTCCTGCCCCACTTTTGCATTAAAATCTCCTAAGACAATTTCCATATGATATCGTGAAAGGCTATCAAATAAGCATTCTAATTCTTCATAGAACTCATCCTTGATCTTGTCATCTTTATCTTCTGTGGGGGCATGTACATTTACAATTATAAAATCATGTCTTTTACCGTTTAGAATTATGTATGATATCCTATCACTAACAAACTTAATATCTCGGATAGCGGATAAGATCCTCCTTTTGACTAAAAAACCCGTTCCAAATGCAGGTCTTTCTGCACCCCCATAGTATAATGCAAAGCTTCCTGATTCCTGACTACCTTCTCCTGGCCACCTAACTTCCTGTAAAGCGATTATATCCAAGGGCGATTTATCTAATTCCCGCGTTAATATCTCTAGTGCCCCGCTATTGCATAAAGTCCTAACATTCCATGTTCCTAGGAACATGTCCCTGTGTTTGAGTCTTTGGCATGGGTTCACTGGAGTAGTCCCCGCCCGAAGAACCGAATGGGGGACTATTTGACCTCCGGAAAATTTTACTCCAGATGAACCCATGTCCGCATTTCTTGACGGTTGTATTTTTACGGTGAAAGATCGTCACTCTTTCGCCCAAGGTACTTTTTTCGTCTGGCTTATCACCTTCGACCAGTCCGGCATGGGTAACCCTATCGGCAGCAATGCTACCGCCGGCATAGCTCTCAGGATCATTTAAGCACGCAAGCCACTCCACCACTACAAGGTAAAGGTACCATGGAGGGCATCTAGGCCCTGCCGTCCACCCCTTGGGATACCTCGTTCGTCATGACCATACTGCCAAGTCCTAGTTCTAGTCCTCCCGATCCTATGTTCGCGTCCACGTTCAAGTTCACGGTCCTTAAATCAACACCCCAGGGAGAGTGTGTTCGGGTTTGCAGTTCTGGGAATTGCTGAGCTACATAGTACATCAGGTCGCTCAATCCTGACGACCCCACAGTTGGTCCACGGGCTCCATGAGCCTAGCCGGGAGGACTGCTGTCGCAGATCCACCGACCATTCCCCTGTTCTGCCTCCAGGGACGTGTCCTGCAGCCGTTGTGAGACCGGCTAGGGCAACAAGCCCAACAGTGTGAGACTTTTAGTACATCCAGGTGCTCATCTCCTGGCGACCCCACAGTTTGTCGACGGGCCCGTAGGCCGAGCCAGGAACCAGTACAGTAGCTCCCCTCTGGACTGGTCCGAGCCGAGCCTCGGTGTGCCCCCAGTACGCCTTCTGCAGCTGTTGTGGGCCAGCACGCAGCTCGCAAGCTCCAACAGATGAGCAAATAGTTCGACAAGGCGCTCAACTCTTGCCTACCCCACTAATGGTTCACGAGTCCCTTGGACTTGACCGGGAGGACTCTCTACAGATCCACCGACCTTTCCCCCAGTGCACCAGCTGGGGACGTGTTTGGTTGCTGAAGTGGGTCCAGCCTGAGCTATAGTACGTCAGGTCGCTCAACTCCTGACGACCTCACAGATTGTCCTTGGGTCACTCGGTTCCAGAGTCGGCGCTAAGTCCCAAAAAGCCATAAAAAGACCGCGCTTCCTCCTTTCTCGAGCTTATCGACCTGGTGGTAACTCCCAGCATTACGCACGGTATTGTCCCAACCAGCCCGTTCGCAAGACTAAGCCTAGTCGTGCCGCTGCTGTGAGTCAGCCCACTGAGCAATGTAGGCATCCAGGGAGCTCATCGCCCATGGTGCCCCCACAAAGGTCCTCGGGATTAACCAAGAGAAGGGAGCTTCTGATCTCCACAATCTCCCACCGCCTCGCCACGACGGCCGCTGCTCCCGTTGTGGGCCGGGACATTTGAGCTTTAGTACAACAGGGCGCTCGTCTCCTGTTGATCCCACTTATGGTCCACGAGTCCATCGGACTTGGAAGGGAGGACTGACTAGCAGATCCACCGACCTTTTCCCCACTACGCCACCGAGGGGACGCGATTTGCTGCTGAAGTCGGCGCAGCACGAGCTATGTAGTGCATCAGGTCGCTCGAGTCCTGACGACCTCACAAATGGCCCGCGGGTCCGGTCTGGACCTAGCCGGGAGGAGTACAAGCAAACCACCGACCGTTCCCCTATCCGCCACCCGGGGACGCGCCCTGTTGCTGTTGTGAGCACAGCTGGGGCCCGATAAACGGACCCCCAGGGTACCATGGAGGGCACATATAAATACACACAGACAGAGGATCTTCCGACCTACGGCCAGGCTAGTGAGAGAAGCGCATGCGGCCGCTGAGTCCACTCTGCGCCACGCGCCATAACAACTGCACGGCTCACTGTGAGTCATAAATTCGCGCCGCCGCCGAGGTATTCAAACTTAACCACCTGGAGAGGCCGTTGAGTTCCATGCTTGTAAGGTGAAAAATGCGCTGTGTATTCTCGTATTAGTGGTCTTAATTCATACTTATTAATGTTCGATCTGTGTTTACAGTACAGCATAGGGTACGGTAATTATGTGAAAACAGAGTCTTGCAGAGAAGTCGTTACACAATTTCGATCACTGTTTCCAGATATAAATCATCCAAATAGAGATGCCGTTCGAAACTTGTAAACACATTTAGAGAAACTTTTGGGGGCACGCCGTAGCGTAATGGTTAAGGCACTGCGCTACTAACGTTGAGGGTTCGAGTTCCGGTGGGGTCAGGATTTTTAAACTGACCCAAACCTTCTGGTGGCACCATGGCCCTGGGGTCTACTCAGCCTCTAATTGAAATGAGTGCCGGACGCTAGTTCTGGGATAAAGGCGGCCGCCACGCAGGGTTGACAACCCGGCTGACATCAAGTGCCGATTGTCTAGACGAAGTGGGAGCCTCCTGAGGCCTGTAGTGGATCACTTTACTTTAATAAGGAAGTTTTAGGGTCGTATGTTAGAACATTACTCTCTACTCAAATTACTTCCAATCACTAGTGAGCTGATTCACCGTGAGCAATTGCTGAGAACGAATTAACGGCCGACTTAACGGTCATGCACGAGAGTCGACGTTTTCGTAATATTGGCAACGAATTACCCAGAATTCTCAGCGATAAAACCACTTCCGTTATTTTCGTCTGCTATAGAGGAATGCATTTATGCTTGCATCCCGCAAATAATACCGTATACAAACACGTCTGCGACACGCAATATTACGCCGATTCTCCTGTTCTTCCAGTTGAATTCTTTGGTAGACTCTATCAAATTCCTCTTCTCCGTGTATACCGAAAACATGATCGAAGTCTTCAAGGTCCGACATCTTGGATAAATGTTGGATAAAGCAGCAAAGTACATCGATTACCATCGGTTCCCGTTCGGTTCCCTTCGGGATTTTAATTTGAGTTGCTCATGTAAGGTACCTCCGCAGGTAGCTTACAAATTTAACCAATTATTATCGCATGAACAGATTTCTGAGTAAGCAAAATCGTATTAGCATACAACTTGCTCAGCAGAGAAGGCATTTTACTGTCTAATGCGTCCAAACATGCGACCCTTAGACATGTTATCAATTTTTGCTTGAATGAAACCGGCAGCTCTTAATTCCCACTGGCAGGGAATTCCAATAACGGGAGACTGAAATGGTGAAATAATAATAATAATAATAATAATAATAATAATAATACTTCGATGTTCGATAATATGGTATATTTAATATTTAACCATCTTCACTAATATAAATAATATCAAAAATAATATGTATTTAGTCCTATGTTTCCGTGGAATCAAACATTTATTATTTAAGAGAATTGATTTCGAATACCCTTTACTAAATTAGCTATTAGTTTCTTCACTAAAATTCTGGTATAAACGTTTTAAAACAATTAGAAAAATTCAAGTAGGAAATGTTTTTGGTACACTAAAGTAACTTCGATATAACTAGTTGTATCTAGAATTTGTAATGTTATGTATCTGTAAATGTTTGATACGAAAATTTTAATTTCGATTTTTCAAATTCCAAATAATTTTTACTGAATTCGTTTCAACTGTAAATTTAGTTTTAAGATTGGGAAGAAGTATTGATATAACCATACATAACTAAAATATTCTGGACTTACTTGTTTAAAAGACTTGATATATCTATTTTTTCTGAGAATTTTGGTTTAACAATTCGAAATAATTTGACACAACTTTTTTATAAATATTGAAGATTTGAGTTTGTCAGAGCAACATTGACACTGTGTTATTAAACAGTAATATTTGTTATTGTATAATTTCCAGAAGACGAACTTCAAAGGAATATTTTTAAACTACATAATATATGTGAACAATATAATCTCAAAATATCCATAGAAAAAAACAAGGTAATGGCATTCCAAGGGAAAAATCAAATCAGATAGAAAATAGTAATAGGAAACAAAATCATAGAACAGGTGAACCATCTCAATTATCTAGGATGTGACATTTAATTTAATTATGACAATGATATAAATAATAAAGTAGCAAAATTCCAGGGAATATGTGGTACGATAAAACGATCACTAAATAACAAAACAACAAGAGAGACCAATTGAAATTTTATAAAACGTTGGCAGTACCGGTACTGCTCTATGGATCAGAAGCCTGGATACATAAAAAACAAGATCTAAGTAGGATAACGGCGACAGAAATGAATTTTTTGAGATCTGTTAAAGGGTGCAGTAAGAAAGACAGAATCAAGAACACAGAAATAAGACAGGAACTTGAAATATTTGCAATAACTGATAAAATAGATACATATAGACAAAAATGGAAGCAACACATAGACAGAAAGAATTGAAGATAGATACCCAAAACAAATAACAAAATACAAACCTAAAGGCACCCGAGATGTAGGCAGACCTAGAAAGAGATCGGAACGGGTCAACAGACCTAATCCATGAATGCAGATGATGATGATAATTTCCCATACCATCGGGGTAACGTAACTCCGCTTTCCAGGTGCCCCATCCTAAGAAATAAATTACATTGCCAGGAGCAAAATACATAAATGTTATAAAATACAACGTGGTGGCATTGGACAAAAAAAACCTGGAATACTTCATTTTAAAATGTTGACTAATCCACCTTGAGTTAAGATCAGCGAGAAACAAAAGTTTGAGTAGAACTTCTCTTATCATTGCATCATTTCACCATATTGCCTTAAATTTTGGCTTTCAAAAATGCTAAAAGTAATATGGTAGAACGCCATAGTTACCAATATGATATAATCTAGAGATTTAACATTTTTAGTGATACGAGGAAATGTCCGGAATTTCTGTTGTCATGCAGTTATCAGTTATTGCAAAGTGGAATAGTCGGGTTCGATTCTATAGATGTGTACTATCGTACCACACTTCCCCTTATAGCATCTCTCACAAGCATACCCTGAGTCATGCACATCTCTGATTGCGAGATTTGAGAATTCAAAACCGCCCATAGTCAATAGACTTTTTCAAGTCTAAAAATCGTACAAAACAACCTGCTACAAAGTTATCGGATTTACGTGTAAAACAAATTAATAACCAAATGAACTACAGCTTTTAAAAACTTTAATTGTTTAAATTAGGTTTATTTAGCCTGGTGGAGCTAAGGGCATGTGGCCTTCTCTTCCACTCACCAGGACAAACATATATTACATCAGAATATAAAATTCTTAATTAACTCTAATATTAAACACTAAGTAAAAATTTGATCAAAAGATAATATCTAATATATTACGATCTATAATACAACAAGTTAATATTATTTAAAATTAAGACTAAAACTAATAATAAAATATATAGAAGCAAGACATATTATATTGTCCCTGTCTAGTGTATATAAAAAACAAAGGAAAATAATGACATATAAAAAACTAATTTTACGTTTATACAATATTTAAACAAAACAAATAAAAATATTTGTTATTCTTAATATTATTTTCATAAATAATTAAATATATTAATATTGCTAAAACAATACTATCAGTGAGGTGTATAAGTTAGTTTGTTATTAAATAATTCTTTAGTTTGTTTTTGAAGGATGTTATAGTTAGACAGTCTCTGACATAGGACGGAAGGGAATTCCATGTATGAGGAGAGTATGTTCTTTCTAGGAGTACGGCTATGGTTTCCTTCAGATGAAAATAAAGCTGTGGGAACCGGTTCATTGCTTTACGGTTTACCTCATGTTAGAGATGAGTGCCTATGAAAAACATTCTCAGCCTCATTAGCTTGGCAATGAATTGCGAGCTAATGACTATAGATTTTAAAGAGCGTCGTTAAATAGAACAGCCCTACGAATGTACCATGCATTTCTAACTGAAATTGTCTACCCAGGATCCCATACTTTCTCAAGCAAACAGTCTCAACCCAGCAGTGATTGCGCTTGTCGAAATGTGATGATAACTGAGATCAAAAATAAAAATAAAAGGTTAACGTAAAGTGAGATATAACAGAGACTGAATCAATTACAAATTGCAAAGAAGCGTCATAACCCTATTTAGGGTTAGGATTGTTAGGTCCGCACTTATTTTGAAAGACGAATTAGAGCTCCCTGTAATATAATGTACGCTTAAAACTATAATATAGTTACCTTGTAGGTCCGTCTCAACTTAAGTTCATTTAAAGCTCTGTAGGCCATTCGGGACTAGTCCCATCATCAGCAGAATTCATTAGGTCCGTTCTTGTTGAGCCTTGTTGAATCACTGACTTGGTTGTGAGAATTTTGTACAGAGGATTGTGTGGATTAGGTGTGTATTCATTGAGAATCAGGTTGTTGTTGATTTCTCTTAGGATTGCGATTTCCTCCAGTATATTTATTCTCGTTGGAATGTTTTCTCTATGTACTATTGTGAGGGTGTTAATGATGTTATGCTTATGGTGTCCAGCTTGAATTACATGTTTTGCGTAACTTGATTTTCCTCCATTGTAAGTGAAATCTCTGAAATGTTCCTTGAATTTAATGTTGAAGCTTCTGTTAGTCTTCCCAATGTAGAATTTATTGCAGTCTGTACATGTTAATTTGTAGATGCATTTATTGTCGAATTCATCTATTTCTTCGATGTTGTTGTTTATCATCATCATCATCATAGTACATTCACGAATTTAGGCCATTTGTTGACCTGTTTCGGCCTCAAGAGAAACACCATCCAGAAGTCTTTTGAGTGGACGTCCTGGTCTTCTTCTTCCTGCAGGTTGATATCTTAACATTAGTTTGGGTATTCTGTGATCTTTCATTCGATGAACATGTTGTATCCATATTGACTTTTAATCAGAAATTTTGTTTTCTAAAGATTCCATATGTAATTCTTCTAAGATGTCTTCATTTTTTTTGTGATCTAGTAGTGTGTATCCTGCAGTCCTCCGAAGATTTTCTTATGGTTTTATTAATCCAAATCATTACTCCAGCTTGTCCATAGGTTTTCCTGTCGACACCGCTATATATTTGTACATAATTTTGTGTTTATTTCGTTCCTTTAAGTTTCTTCTTAGTTTCTGTAGTTACTGCAATATCAATGTTTCTATTTTCAAATATACTGTCTAGTTCCTCTTCTTTTTCATGGATGCTTCGGACATTCCAGGTTGCATATCTTACAATATCATTGTGCCGTTTTCTTTTAACCATATTTCTTTGCTGTGGGTCGTCATATTTCAATTCCTTCTGGATTTATTCGTGTTGAGACTTGAAAGTAGTTTTGAAGTTCCTTAGGACAGGTTACTGGCCCGACGCTAAGTAGTCCAGTGGTAGGGCTGCTACCTTTTAGTTTCTGGACAGACATTAGGATACTGCATTTACTCAGTACCTGATGGAACGGTTATACCGCCGTGACTCGGTCCTCAGAGCCTCGTTTGTGAAAACAGGTTGCACCACGAGAAGGTGAGGATGAGAATTGGGTAGGAGAGGTTATACACACGTCACTACCGGTTACAACCCTTGTTTATTAAATTGTTTAATTTGTTGTCAGTTCTGTAGGATATATTAATATTCTTATCGAGCTTTTTTAGTGTGTTGGCCAATTTTAATGTTTCTTTACCAGTGTACGTGAGAGTTATCCATTTCTTCAATCCTCTGTACAAAATTCTCACAACCAAGTCAGTGCTTCAACAAGGGTCAACAAGAACGGACCTAATGCATTCTGCTGAAGATAGACTAGTCCCGAAAGGCCTACTTAGTTTTAAAATAACTTAAGTTGAGGAGACGGACCTACAAGGTAACTATATTATAGTTTTTAACCGTACATTATATTACTGTGAACTAATATACCTCATCGGAAAATCACCATGAATTTTACTAGTATCGATTAGAGCTCCCTGAAAAAAAAATAGAGATATACCCTGCAGAATAAATTGTATCAAATTTATCCCCCTTTTTAGAGATACTTAACCCTGTTTGCCCCCTTTCTACTCATTCTACGCATAATTATATTTTTCCCCGTTTTTCTGATACTTGTTAAACATTTTATGTAGCGAATTCTGCCCTTTAATGTATTTACAAAGTCCAACATACATTACCGGTAATTGATTCAATTAGGTTCTGTTACTTACTTACTTACTTACTTACTCACTGGCACTATCGAACCCGTAGGTTCATGGCCGTGCGGACATAAGCTCTCCATACATCCCTATCCTGAGCTAATGCTTTCCAATCATTTCCTGTGTAATCTACTTCCCTCAAATCATAGTTTTATGTTATTCTCCCACCTCATTCTTGGTCTACCAACTGGGCGTTTTCCCTCTGGCTTTCCTACAAGAAGCTTCCATGCAAGTCTTTCATTTCCCATACGTGCAATATGTCCTGCCCATCGCAGTCTACGAGACTTAACTGTTCTTATTATATCCGACTTCCCATAAAGACCATGTAGTTCGTTATTATGTAGTCTTCTCCATTGACCTGTCTGTTCATCTCTCTTTGGTCCAAAAATTTTCCTAAGTACTTTATTCTCAAATACTTGTAATCTCCTTTCCTCCCTTAAAGCAAGAGTCCATGTTTCGTACCCATATAGTATAACTGGTAGAATAATAGTTTTATATATTTTCAGTTTAACATTTTTTGAAAGCAGTTGGGACATCAAGAGTCTCTGCAATGCATAATAGCATGCATTTCCAGAATTGAGCCTATGTTTAATTTCGTTGTGCATCTTATTCCTATTTGTGATTATTGTTCCTAGGTATTTGAATTCAGCCACTTCCTCAGAATTTCCCTCATTTGTCATTAGCTGTCCATTTCCATTATATAATGCATTTCAACGTGTGATCACATATTAACTTGTATTGGTATTTACTTCCAGTTCCAATTTCTTAGTGTTACTCAACAGTGTGTGCGTGTTGGCTTTTAGTATCTCTTCGCTAACGTACAATAGTACTACATCATCAGCATAAACTAACAGCTTATTAATATCATTGAGTTGTTGGCCTTCTTCATCCTCTAAAGATTTGATGGCATGTTCTAGTACAATATTAAATAGTAGAGGAGATAGTGCATTTCCTGTTGGACAAATGTCCACTATCAATCGGAAGTTATTACAGTTGACTGATAGTAACTGAGTGTGAATAGAACATAAAGCAACTTCTCTCAACAGTTTAACTTTCTCAGCAGTGACATACTTAGGGTCGTATGCAAATACATCAGTCTCTACTCAAATTACTTCCAATCACTGGTGAGCTGACTCAGCGTGGGCAATTGCTGAGATCGAATTAAGGGCCGACTTACCGGTCATGCATGAAAGTTGACGTTTTCGTAATATTGGCAACGAATTACCCAGAATTCTCAGCGATGAAACCACTTCCGTTATTTTCGTCTGCTATAGAGGAACGCATTTACGCTTGCTTCCCGCAAATAATACCGTATACAACGACGTCTGCGTCGCGCAATATTACGCCGATTCTCCTGTTCTTCCAGTTGAATTCTTTGGTAGATTCTATCAAATTCCTCTTCTCCGCGTATACCGAAAACATGATCGAAGTGTTCAAGGTCCGACATCTTGGATAAAGCTGTAAAGGTTTCAAACCACATCGGTTACCATCGGTTCCCTTCGGGATTTTCACGAAGTTTCTATCTTGAGCTACGATCTTAAGTATAATTATTACTGCATGAATATATTTCTGAGTAAGCAAAATGTATTTGGATAAAACTTTCTCAGTAGAGAACGCCTTTTACTGTCTAATGCGTTCAAACATTCGACCCTTAGTGTCGTCTTAATTTTCCTGTGCTGGAAGAATTACAAATTGTACTTGACGATTGTATTTTGGGATGAGAATCATGGTCAGTATAATGTATACGTAGCCAGAATGGAGTAGTGTCTGCGCCAGTGAACATACCGGCCATTTTTCCAATCCCAGCAGATTAACAACATGGAAGCACGGAAGAGTTACTTTAAAGACGTATCTTGTGTGTGAGTTTTATCCGGAAATTAAGCCTCTTACCGCACGCCATGAACAAAAGATTCTCTAGTTTTGTGAACAAAGAGAAACATTCAAGGCTTCTTTTCCTCATTTTAAAATCACCCCACTAACCAACTAACCAAGTGTATGGCTCATGGAAGTCAGAGGATCAATGTCGCATTCACAGCCCCCTATCATCAGCCAACTGAATAGAGTTTATATAATCAATTGAGTTGGTGTTTACTTGATGAAAATACTTACTTACTTACTTACTCACTGGCACTATCGATCCCGTAGGTTCATGGCCGCATGGACATACGCTCTCCATACAGCCCTATCCTGAGCTAATGCTTTCCAATCGATCCCTGTATAATGTACTTCCCTCAAATCATAGTTAATGTTATTTTCCCCACCTCATTCTTGGTCTACCAACTGGGCGTCTTCCCTCTGGCTTTCCTACAAAAGCTTCCATGCAAGTCTTTCATTCCCCATACGCGCAACATGTCCTGGCCATCGCAGTCTACTAGACTTAACTGTTCTTATTATATCTGGCTTCCTATAAAGACCATGTAGTTCATTGTTATGTAGTCTTCTCCATTCACCTGTCTGTTCATCTCTCTTTAGTCCAAAAATTTTCCTAAGTACTTAGTGAAAGTACATATGTATTAATTAAATAAAAATAAAACGTAGTTTTATTTGATTTTCATATTTATTATATAATTCAGTGACAGCTGTTTCGGTACACTGTACCTTCTTCAGACATGTTAACAAATTATGAATTGTGTTCCAACTGATCTAAGCAACAATACAACAATATTTATTTAAATTTTTAAATTTAACAAAGGGGGATTCATTCAAATCAAGTTGAGAATTTAACAGTTTTTTATTACTTTTAAATTTATTAATTTCTACAGCCTCCAAAAGATCTAACTTCTTACCCTTATCACAAATATGTAAAATTTCAAAATTTGTGATAAGGGTTAGATCTTTTGGAGGCTGTAGAAATTAATAAATTTAAAAGTAATAAAAAACTGTTAAATTCTCAACTCGATTTGAATGAATCCCCTTTGTTAAATTAAAAAATTTAAATAAATATTGTTGTATTGTTGCTTAGATCAGTTGGAACACAATTCATAATTTGTTAACATGTCTGAAGAAGGTACAGTGTACCGAAACAGCTGTCACTGAATTATATAATAAATATGAAAATCAAATAAAACTAGGTTTTATTTTTATTTAATTAATAGAGTTTATATAATTTAAAAACACATCAAATAAATAAAAAAATATTCTGAACTCGTGTCCAACTCAGGGTCGGGTCGAGGGATGAGAAGAGATGAAGCCCCAAATATAGAGGTATGTGAATGACAAGGGTGCCTGCCCGACGGACCATCACGGGGGTAGATGAACCAAATGAAACGAAATGGATGAGATGAGTATGGAGAAATGGTGGAATGAAATTGTGGCAGGGGAAAACGGGAGAAATCTCCGAGAAAAACCTGCCCAAACTCCGTTTCGTCTACCACGGAACACATTGAGTGACCGAGACTCGATCTCGGGACCCCAGCGCTGAGAGGCGAGCATATAACCGCTTGCACCATGGCGCCACCTTGAAAACAAATAATAACAAATACATTTTATTTACAAATACATTTTATATACAGTATTGACACCCGAATTAGCAATTGCTCGTGCTCGGGTGAAGTTCACAGTGTCATTTTTACATAAATTATGACACATACAAATAAAAAAATAATGTATTTGAAATAAGACTTATTATAACAAAAGAATTAGTGCAAATTGTAAAAGAATCAAACCATAGATAATTATCTGATTATATAACGATTTCAGACAAGTAATATGAGATTGGGAAGCCAGGATCTTAGGCAAAAAAAATCTAGGGTATGTTTTGTCAAAGTTATTTACATTTGCTACTCAATCCAGTGTTAAAATGAAATAAGAGTGTAGAATGTTATAAGATCGCTTTAAAACTTAATTATTTGTTATTGGAATAAAAACTTAATTATAAAGAACTAATTAATTTTATTATCAAAATTTTGTTTTATATAATCTTTAAAAGTCTTAATATATATGGATAATATCTTAGATTTATAAAACCTAAATTCGGATTTTTTATTTAATATTTATATTTGGAACTTATTCAGTTACGCATCTACACCGCTCAAAAAAATTAGGGGATATTGTAGAATAATCTATTAAGACTATTTTTTTTGGAATAGTATTAGATGCAATCACTTTCTATTACTCCAAGATAATGTAAACAAGAGTTTGAAGTTGTTACGTAACTTCGGTTCCACACCAGAGGGCAGTGTCTGTACTGTTGATGTGAAAGTGTGGTGTGGGGGTGAATGTTTTGTTGCTATTTTTTAAATCCAGTCCAGTTTTCAGTTAGTGAATGACTTGCCTTAGGGACAGTGATGCCTCGACAACTTGATTTACCTGAACCAATGGCTTGGAGGGCCATAGGAAGGACGGAAGCTGGACAGACACAACAAGAGGTGGCACAAGCCATTGGGGTGTCTCAAAGCGTGATTTCCAGTCTTTGGAATCATTTTCAAAGAACATACTGTTCACAGAAGAGCCGGACAAGGTCACCAAGAGAAACAACAGCAAGGGATGACCGTTACCTCTTGTTAACAGCCCGTCGGAATAGACAGCAGAATGCAACTGAACTGCGAAATACACTTCAAACAGCAACAGGACGCAGGGTGTCAACTCAAACTGTCCCTAATCGACTGCATGGAAGTGGTCTCTATGCCCGTAGGCCCATGGTGTGTACCAGGTTAACTCCACAACACCGTAGAGATCTCAGAAACTGGGCGGAGGAACATCGTGGGTGGATGCATGCCGAATGGAGATCAGTTATTTTTCCTGATGAGTCGCGATTCAACATGGAATGTGATAGTCGGCGTGTATTCATCTGGAGGGAAAAAGGGACACGAAACAATCCAGCTTTTGTACGTGAAAGATCCCCATATGGTGGCGGTGGATTGATGGTGTGGGCAGGAGTCAGTAGTGGTGGATGTACAGACCTCTACGCCATCCAAGATGCAATAAGGTATAGAGATGAGATTTTCCGATCTTTTGTCGTGCCTTATGCTGGTGCCATAGGTGATTCTTTTCTTTTTATGGACGATAATGCACGACCCCACAGAGCTGGCTTGGTGGACGACATGCTGGAAGTGGAGGGTATCGAGCGTATGCAATGGCCAGCTTCCTCCCCGGACTTAAATCCGATTGAGCATGTGTGGGATGCATTAGGCAGGCGCACTGCAGGCAGACCAGCACCTCCCACAACTGTTCCAGAGCTGCACATTGCTCTTATGGAAGAGTGGCCACGTATCCCCCAAGAACTCATTGCTAACCTCATTGCATCAATGCCATACAGGTGAGAGGCAGTACTGGCCGTTCGAGGAGACCATACACCATACTAAAGAAACATTTTCGCCCATGTTAGTGTTGCTTTGTTTGTTTGCCATATTCCTAATCAGGATCTCTTTGACATCTGGTGTGGTACAGAGGTTACGTAATGACTTCAAACTCTTGTTTACATTCTTTTGGAGTAATAGAAAGTGATTGCATCTAATACTGTTCCTAAAAACATAGTCGTAATAGGTTATTCTACAATATCCCCTAATTGTTTTGAGCAGTGTAGTTATAATTAATTATTTGCTCCGTGGCTCACTGCTGGAATCTGGAGATCTTGGTCATTCCATGTGGGTTTTATGCTAAATAAAACAGAGCTTTGACTGATTTTTCTCGGGATTTCTCCAGTTTTCTCCTGCCACAAGTTTCATTAAATCTTTTCTCCATATACATCTCTTCTACTTTGTTTAATTTCGTTATCAGACATGTTATAGTATGTCAGGCGTTGTCGGCCGGCACACTTTTCGTTCGCAGACCTTTAAAATATTGGGGTTTAATCTCATCTCATCAATGAATCTTATCCCGAATTAAAAACGATTGAGTGTGTTATTATTATTATATTATTATTATTATTATTTTTATTTTTATCATATGTATGTCGTAAATAGTATTCAATAAAATGTAAAAAAACATTTTAAATTTATATAGTTTACATCGCTTTGACCACGAAGTCTTATCGCGTCATTCAATATTTACTGTACAAAAGTATCACATTTCCAATATATAGAATGTGATATAACTTATAGAGAAAATAAATATATAGAAAATAAAGTAAATAAATTTCAGGATATTTGTGGAACCATAAAAGGAACCTTAGGTCGGAAAACAAGGAAAGATACGAAACTTAAATTATATAAAACAATGGCTGCTCCTTTGTTGTTGTATGGAAGTGAAAATGGGATAATGAAATCAAGGGATAAAAGCAGGATACAGACTGCGGAAATGCTGTTTTTACGTAATGTGAAAGGATGCACAAGAGCGGATAGAATAAGGAATGAAACTATACGAGAAGAATTAAATATATATAAAATTGAAGATAAAAGCAGCGAAAATAATAAGAAATGGACAGAACACTTAATGAGAATGAACAACGAAAGAATACCAAAAAGAACCTTCCTGTATAATCCCAGAGGAACAAGAGATGTTGGCCGACCACGTAGAGGATGGACTCCACTTTTAACTTCGCCGGAACAGGCTGCATAGCCTAAACCTTGTAGTAGAAGAAGAAGAAGTGTTTATTACAGAAACATAATTTAGTTTACACCCTGGTCCAAATACGTACACAATTTTATAATAGTATTCTGGTTTATATCCTGGTTGGTTCAAATGACTTCTGGATTCTTATAAATAAATGTAATTTAACTTGCTTATTACAACTCTTAATCAATTGTATTTCTGTAATATGTCATGAAATTATCTCTCATTAAACATTATTGCTGACATAATTACAAATGTTTATTGACCAAATTTGTACCTATAAAATATTGGTTATTCTAGAGCGTAACATTACAATATCTCTCTAGCATTCTAGGGATCTCAGGTTCGATATCGGGTTATACAGTAACTTTTGCTTTCTATTTATGACCTGGAATTGAGTTCAATTATTGTTGTGGAGAAAACAAAAGAGTAGTTACTTCATATAAAAGTATACTTCATATAAAAAGTAACGGAAATCTATTTAATAAAACTGAAACTAAGGATGAAGAACTAGTTACGCTAACCATGATACTCCATTTAATGTCATATAAGAGACAAGAGAAAAAAAATCACTTCAGTCGGCCATGGTTTCTCTGAGGTGTCGTACCACATATTGACTTCATTGAAGATACTGACTTTTTGTACTATTACTTTGAAATGTTTGTTTAAAATACCACAAGAAATAAGGGGCTGCGGGACATTAGCAGCTTTTAAAATAAATCTAAATTTATGATGTTGAGTGATTCCGGGTTCTGTGGCCGTGGTCCATAGTTGGTGTTGATACCAGACGTTTCGCCCTCAACTGCGGAGGGCATCTTCAGTGGCGAGTGCTTCTAGGCGTGTTTCCTGGTCGGGAGCTCTACTCATTCTAAGTAGAGCTTCCGACCAGGAAACACGCCTAGAAGCACTCGCCACTGAAGATGCCCTCCGCAGTTGAGGGCGAACGTCTGGTATCAACACCAACTATGGACCACGGCCACAGAACCCGGAATCACTCAACATCATGATTACCGGCCGTGAAAGCCTGCATTCAACAATCTAAATTTATATTTGCTCTAACCTCGACTTCATCATTACCCAGTGTAAGGTATATATATTAATTGGTGTTTCTCGTATAATTTATCATATTTATATTATTATAATTATAATTATTATTATCGTTATTATATTATTTATCGTTATTATATATCATTACTTATATAATAATAATAATTATTATTATTATTATCGTCGTAAGTATTATTATTGTTATTATCGTATAAAATGTTGTTTGTACATGACATTTACATTGCTACATTTATTGTATCTGTAACTGTTTATAATTAGTATAGTGTATATCTATATTTGTCAAATATTTATTTGTATTTGTGCTGGTTGAGTGGAAGAGAAGGCCTTATGGTCTTAACTCTGCCAGAAAAAATAAAACATTATTATTATTATAATTATTATATTATTATTATTATTATTATTATTATTATTATTTATTATTATTATTATTCTGAAAATATATAAAACTATTATTCTATCAGTTATATTATATGCGTGCGAAACATGGACTCTTACTTTAAGGGAGGAAAGGAGATTACGAGTATTTGAGAATAAAGTTCTTAGGAAAATTTTTGGACCAAAGAGAGATGAACAGACAGGTGAATGGAGAAGACTACATAACAATGAACTACATGGTCTTTATAGGAAGCCAGATATAATAATAACAGTTAAGTCTCGTAGACTGCGATGGGCAGGACATGTTGCACGTATGGGGAATGAAAGACGTGCATGGAAACGTCTTGTAGGAAAGCCAGAGGGAAAGCGCCCAGTTGGTAGACCAAGAATGAGGTGGGAAAACAACATTAACTATGATTTGAGGGAAGTAGATTATACAGGGAATGATTCGAAAGCATTAGCTCAGGATAGGGATGTATGGAGAGCTTGTGTCCGCGCGGCCATGAGCCTGCGGGTTCGATAGTGCCAGTGAGTAAGTTATTATTATTATTATTATTATTATTATTATTATTATTATGGTGGGGTTGTACAAGACAAGCTTTTTACTTACGCGACTTACGCCAATTTTTATGTAATTTAAAGTATTGTAAACTGTTAATGAATCAATATTCCTAAGATATGTAACCGCCTCCTAAATATGTATAATTAACACGAAATGAACTAGTGGAAATATGATTTTACATGGTAACCGTCCGACATTTTGAATTTTTCATACAAATTTATTTTACGTATCAAATCACATTTAAAAAGCAAGGAACGTAAAAGCTAACCAAACCTAAATCAATTACTGTAAAACAAATCAATTACTCTAACTAGATGAAATCCAGGGAACGTCCTTTTTATTATTTTACGCAGTTAAATAACTAAAGGATAAGTCCGGACCTGATTTGTTGAAACCATAGATATGGTACATAGATATGAATCCCTTGATTAAATGTTCACATTGTGCTCATTTAATAATAACTGGAAAGCGCACTAACGTACAAAGGAGTTCAATTCATTAGTTTTTGCTCATTTGTGATTTACACATTGTGCTCATTTGTGGTGTTTCGCTGGTTAAAAGTTTGATAATGGTTAGTTTATCGCTGGTTAGAAGTAAGGACTCTTATAACCTATGATGGTTATGGAAGGTCATAGTCCCTAACATATGTGGTCATGACAGGAAATAGTTCCACTTTATTTTCATATTTACAAGTAAAATAATGAAGTGATAATTACATATCTTTGCTAAATACGTTTAATATAGTGTTTTATTAATATTTATTGTAATTAGATACTCTTAAAGTGATTAGAAAAAAAGCTTGTGTACTCCCACCCAGCCATTATTGTTATTATGTAAGTTTTAAATTGGATAGGACTTTTAAATCCAAAGATAAGACTTGTTTTAAATTTTGACCCTAAAATTGTATAAGTCCTGGACAATAATGACGTAAAACAGACGCTCGGGATATACCCTGGTGCATTTGACTACAGATCATTACAATGCATTTCCTTTTTCCTTAAGGACTACCTTTTGGCCAGTTCTAATTACTGCAGTTAAAACTTGACTGCAATTAAGTTTATTGTTAATAACAGTGTTCCTAGTCTCTAATGCAAGTATTAAACGAATGGCCGGTGAATTTGAAACAGAACTTGCGGATATAAGGAAGCGATTTCATTAGTTTGCAGTTTCCTCATTACCAGTAACGCTTGTACATGAGACCACAATAATAGTAATAATGAATAGGTTTTATGCAATATGTAGCGATTATAATTTTAAAATTTCAATAAGTAAAACAAAAGTAATGGCATTTTGTGGAAGAAATACTCTGCGTGCAAAAATAGTAATTAGAGACGAAATTATTGAACAAGTATCCCACTAAAAATATTTAGGATGTGACATTAGCTATGGGTATGATAAAGATATTGAACACAAAACACATCAGTTTCAAGCTATTTGTGGAACAATAAATAGAACATGAATAATAAAGCCCATAAACAAACAAAATTAAAATTTTATAAAACAATGGCTGTCCCTGTCCTTTTGTATGGGAGCGAATCTTGGATTATCACTACCAAACAAGAAAGTAAAATCCAAGCAGCCGAGATGAGATTTTTAAGAAGAGTAAAAGGCTGCACTAGAATGGACCAGATAAGAAACGAGGATATCCGTGAAGAACTGCAGATCTACTCCATAAAAGGAAAGATATTTAACAACAAGATACAGTGGAAAGAACATGTAGAAAGTAGAAAGAATGGAAGAAAGTAGATTACCAAATAAAATCTTGCATTATTTTACAAGAGGGAGAAGAGATGTCGGACGTCCTCGGAAGAGATGGTCTTAGATCTATTAGTGAAGACGGAACAGGCAACTCTTGCCTAAACCAGGAAGTGAAGAAGAAGAAGAAGAAGATGAATAGCTTTTTCAGGCGCGTTTGCTTCAAGGTCATTCGTGCATATCTAATTAAAATACTTTGATGTGAGAACTTTTTTAATGACATTGATTAATATAAATGCTATATAGATATATTTAAAATATAAAAAAATATATATAATGAATAAAAATTAATATATTTCACAACATAGTGTCAATTACAAGTTTCTATGTATGAATTTCTAAATGTTCAAACTAGGAGTAGAAAGGTGAAATAAAATGTTAAAACCAAGGAAGTAGAGTGATTAATAGAGAAATATTATATTAAAGGAAATGTATAAACAAATAAATAAGTCAAAAGTAATGGCATTTATTGGTAAATAAACATTGTACTGGATAACAAAATAATAGAACAAATATAACATTTCCAATATTTAGGATGTGATATAACTTATAGAGAACATAAAGGTATAGAAATTAAATTAATAAATTTCAGACTATTTGTGGAACCATAAAAAGAATCTTAGGTCGGAAAACAAGGAAAGATACGAAACTTAAATTATATAAAACAATGGCTGTTCCTTTGTTGTTGTATGGAAGTGAAAATTGGATAATGAAATCAAGGGATAAAAGCAGGATACAGACTGCGGAAATGCTATTTTTACGTAATGTGAAAAGATGCACAAGAGCGGATAGAATAAGGAATGAAACTATACGAGAAGAATTAAATATATATAAAATTGAAGATAAAATCAGCGAAAATAATAAGAAATGGACAGAACACTTAATGAGAATGAACAACGAAAGAATACCAAAAAGAACCTTCCTGTATAATCCCAGAGGAACAAGAGATGTTGGCCGACCACGTAGAAGATGGACTTCACTTTTAACTGCGCCGGAACAGGCTGCATAGCCTAAACCTTGTAGTAGAAGAAGAAGAAGAAGAAGAAGGGTGTTTAAATGTGGCTAAGACAAACTATTGGCTTAAAATAATAGGTATCACTGTAATAATTCCATTCATTTCATTAACCCAGTCTAACCTCTCTCCTTATAGGTATTACTAACGTCTAAAATGTCACCCAGGCTTTACACTAACACAACCTACGGGAGAGGGATTTTAACTATGAATCATACAAAACTTTATTTTACCCTCGCAAGGACACGTAGGGCCTCGCTGAATGTGTGATCAGCTCAATGTTAAGTTCCTCCGAGACGTTAAGACGAGTTATACCTTTTAAACCCACATTCATACTAAACATTGAGAATGTAAGTCAGCAATAATAATAATAATAAATAATAATAATAATAATAATAATAATAATAATATTGATAATGAAAATGATAATATTGACGATTATAATGATGATGGTAAAATATTAATAAAAATATAAGAAGATCCTGTACAGTTGGATACTTCACTAATTATTATTAATATTATTATTATTATTATTATTATTATTATTATTATTATTATTATTAACATTTTAATAGAAAAACACAAAGAGTTTAATATTGAAACACACATGGCGTTTATTGACTTGAAGAAGGCATTTGACAAAGTAAATAGTAACAAATTATTAGAAATCCTCAAATATTATGGCATCCCAGACAAACTGATAAAAGCTATATATGATATTTACAAGGACTATTTAACTCATGCCCCAAATGGGAGTCAATGACCAATCATGTTGCAATGATTTCTGTTTTACAACCAATCAGAGTCGTGTTTCACGAAATATTTATCAGTGTTAAATTTACCATATTAAAGAAAGCTCCTCCTTTTTAATATTCTCAACAGGTCTGACCATTATTTTGCAGTAACTGAGCCTACAAGAAATACGGCTACCAGATTTTATATATAGTGCATAGATGTCAACACATAGCGCTTGCAGGAGTTAATTTAAAAACATTTGTAGCAATTTATTATACCACCAAAAAAAGAAACCACTGTTTGCACTTTCTTAAATGTATTTTTCCCAGGTAACAATCCAGAAAAATATAATTGTCATATTTACATCATACGACATCAGAAATGAATTAATATACAGTTTGATGTGTTTCATTTTTTTCTCCACTAGAGAGCATTCTTACAATATTGCGTTCCTTTGGCAATAAATAGTATGATCTGGAAATCACTCGTGGCATTACTTATGATAATTACATCCAAGTTAAGATTGAAAATAAAATCTCGGAATGCAGACCAATTAATCAAGGAGTTAGACAAGGATGTGGTCTTTCACCAATGCTCTTCATAATATACATGAACTCAGTTATTAAAGAATGGAGACTACAACCACATGGCAGTATACCACTTAATAGATTATATAATTTAGACACCCTATTATTTGCAATGACATTGTGTTTATAGCGAATTCAGAAGATGACCTACAACGTTCACTCCACTCTTTTCACCAAACGGCAATAAACTACAACATGGAAATCCCAACAGAAAAATCTAAAGTCATGGCTTTCCTAGGAAAAGACCCAGTTCGCAGTAAAATTGTTATTAATAATAAAATATTAGAACAAACCAACACATTTAACTATCTCGGATACCAAGTTACATACGAAGAAGAAAAAGATTTTAGTCAAAAAATTATAAAATTTAACAGAATAACAGGAATTATAAATAATATTTTCAAGCCAAACACAGTACAGCAACACACACGAACTAGAATTTATAAAACGCTGGCCAGACCCATATTATGTTACGGCAGTGAGGCCTGGAGAATTCGCAGTGTAGATGAACAAAGACTAACTGCGGCAGAAATTAAATTTATGAGACGTACTGCAGGTTACTCAAGAACAGACCATAAAAGGAATTCTGACATTCTCAAAGAATTACAAACAGAATCAGTCATGGAATATGTACAAAAATACAGAAACAACTGGAAATCTCACGTACGAAGAATGAGCAGAACAAGAATACCACGTCAGATCTTAAATTACCAGCCACCAGGCAAGAGATGTTTGGGCAGACCCTTCAAACGTTGGATTGAGACCGTAACAGAGCACTAGGTCTATCACCTGAAAGGAAGAAGAAGAATATAATAATAATACAAAAATAATATATTAGTAAATCAGCATTACAATAAATTGATATTATAACAATAGAAGAAAAGTATAATAATAAAATAATAACATGATAATAGTACTCAAATATTTTTCACCAATCCAATTCATGATATTCCTTATAATCTCTCCTGGCATTGTTAAAATGTAAACCATTTCTTAAGTTGGGGCGCCTGAAAGGCGGAATGTACGTTATCCCGAACACCCAATTATGTGATATGTGATGAATTATAATGGAGCGCCAGGTGAGTCCTTAAACCTAAACTTTACCTAAATTCAGACCATGGGAGTCCACAAAAATAATTCCCTTTAAGAAAAAGTTCCCGTGGTCTTAATGGGAATCGAACCCGCAACACCGTGAATTGTAGTTAGAAGCTCTGATCTCTAGCCCATAAGGCTGATCATTTTAAATAAATAAATAATATTATTATTATTGTAATTATTATTATTATTGTAATTAGTATTATTGTAATTATTATTATTATTATTATTGTAATTATTATTATTGTAATTATATTATTATTATTATTATTATTGTAATTATTATTATTATTGTAATTATTATTATTATTATTGTAATTATTATTATTATTGTAATTATTATTATTATTATGTAATTATTATTATTATTATTGCAATTATTATTATTATTGCAAATTATTATTATTGCAATTATTATTATTGTATTATAATTATTATTATTGTAATTATAATTATTATTATTGTAATTATATTATATTATTGTAATTATAATTATTATTATTGTTATTATTATTATTATTGTAATTATTATTATTATTGTAATTAGTTATTTGTATTATTGTATTATTGTATTGTAATTATTATGTATTATTGTACTAATTATTATTATTATTGGTCATTATTATTATTGTAATTAATTAACTATTATTGGAAATTATTACTTAGTATTGTAATTATTATTATTATTGTAATTAGTATTATTATTGTAATTATAATATTATTATATTGTAATGATTATTAATTATTGTAATTATTATTATTATTGTAATTATTATTATTATTGTAATTATTATTATGTGTAATTATTATTATTATGTGTAATTATTAAAAGTATTTGTAATTATTGATTAGTATTGTAATTATTATTATATTGTCAATTATTATTATTATTGTAATTATTATTATTATGGGTAATTATTATTAGTATTGTAATTATTTATATTATTGTAATTATTATTATATTATTATTATTAGTATTATTATTGTAATTATGTAATTATTTATTATTATTGTAATTATTGTAATTATTATATTGTAATTATTATATTATATATTATTATTGTAATTATTATTTTATTATTATTATATTGTAATTATGTAATTATTATTGTAATTATTATTATTATTATTATTATTGTAATTATTATTATTATTGTAATTATTATTATTATTATTATTGTAAGTATATTATTATTATTATTGTAATTATTTTATTATTATTATTTGTATTATTATGATTATTAATATTGTAATATTATTATTATTATATGTATTATTATTATATATTATTGTAATTATTATTATTATTTATTATTGTAATTATTATTATTATTATTATTGTAGTAATTTATTATTATTATTATTATATTGTAATTATTATTATTATTATTATTATTGTAATTATTATTATTATTATTATTGTAATTATTATTATTATTAGTGTAATTATTATATTATTATTGTATTATTATTATTGTACTATTATTATTATTGTTACTATTATTATTATTGTAATTATTATTATTATTGTAATTATTATTATTATCATCATCATTATTATTGTTATTATTATTATTGTTATTGTTATTGTTATTGTTATTGTTATTGTTATTGTTATTATTATTATAGTTATTATTATTACTGTTATTATTATTATTATTTTTATTATTATTATTATTATTATTATTATTATTATTATTATGGGGGACGCCACGCCGTAGCATAGTGGTTAAGCTACTACGCTACAAGCCGGAAGGTCGAGGGTTCGAGTCCCAGTGGCTTCAGGACTTTTAAATTGACCCAAACCTTCTGGCGGCACTGTGGTCCTGGGATCGACTCAGCCTCTAACGGAAATGGGTACCTGAAGTTTGTTCAAGGGATAAAGGCGGCCGTCACGCAGGGCAGACAACCCGGCTGACGTTAAGTGCCGATTGCCAAGAAATGTGGGAGCCTTAACCTCCTCTTACCGCAAGGGCCACCTAAGGCCTGTGGTGTTATCACTTTACCATAATTATTAATATTATGAGAGTGACGATAATAATGACAAACTGTAACGTCTTTTTATTAATAAATTTTACAGTACCATAGAAATGTAATGAAATTAATTAATTAATTCATTTATGAGATATTATATAACGTATTTTCAAATGTTATTTAAGGCATCTGAGGAATTGTCATTATGGGGAAGGAAATAATAGGCGAGTTCATATACAGTGTGATTATAAAGTCCCAGTACATTTTAAAGAAATCGCTTACATATCGTATTTCTGTTACAGCCATTCGAAAGATACAAATATGTTCACCATTGAAGAGCGGATAGAGATTGTTGCTGCGCGTTTAAGAGGTCAGTCGTACGAAGAAGTTAGAGACAGATTCCAAAGAAAAACCTCACGGGAGAAGTGTATCTTGATATGTAGCAACTTTTCTTACAGCCACAGTTACAGCAAGACGGTATCATTGATACAGTGGTGTTGCAACAAGATGGAGCACCACCACACTTTGCTCTGGCTATACGCGGGTATCTCAATGATAGGTTTCCCAAAAGGTGGATTGGAAGGGCATCTCCTCGTATCTGGGTACCTCGTTCGCCAGACCTCGCACCCCTGGACTTTTTTGCTTGGGGGTTCATCAAGCAACAGGTGTACAGAACCAAGTTTCCTAATCTGCAAGTGCTGGAAGAACGCATACGCCAAGCGAGTGAAGTGATTACAGAGTATATGTTGGTGCATGATTTCCGGGCGACGGTGCGTCGTTGGGAAACATGTTTTGAGATTGATGGAGGTTATGTTGAACACTAACTTGATAGTAGAAACTACCTTATAATTTTTGTTTTATTTGCGCTACTTTATCCACATAATGTACTGGGACTTTATAATCACACTGTATATGTAATTATAATTGACACACGGTCCACTGCTGTCTTCTGCATCTAAAGGTAATTCCGTTATACCAAATATAGCGGGGTCCCGGTTCAATCTTCCGGGTTTCCTCGGTGAGGGTGTAATCGTGAATTTTTATTCATATATAATATCTGACCGGTTGTGCCACTGTGAGACTGGGAGGCGTGGGGCACTTGGAAACATCTAAAACGTGAGGGGTTAAATCAAGGAAAGAAGAGGAAAGAGGGAATAGTAAGAAAGGTAACTTATATAAAAATAATAATAATAATAATAATAATAATAATAATAATATTAATAATTATATACTTAGTATGAAACAAAACATTGTACGCTTTATAACAGACAATTATAATATTCAATGAAAAGAGAATTAAAAATAAAAAGAATATTCAAATGATAATATATTAACCTACCGGAATTGTGTAATTTATTGTGTACCCTGGTAGCTATTTACTTTGACTATTTAACTTATGCCCAAATGGGAGTTAATGACCAATCACGTTTTAATTAATTTTGTTTGCAACCAATGACAGTCTTGTTTCACCTCACCCTTTACCGAATTACCTTAACCAACTTCTGTTTTTGTGATGAAGAAAGCTCCTCCTTTTTAATATTCTGAACAGGCCAGAGCATTATTTTGCAGTGCCTGACTCTCCAACATAGCCATCAGGTTTGAATCTACAAAATGATAGACACAATATTTTGTTATATGATCAATTTGCACTGCACAAACAAATGAAACATAACCACACAATTGTGATTTGTTTTCCAACGTCGCTGTTTACATTAAATATGTAAATATTTTAGAATACCAGGAACTATATTTAAATAGTGATTTTTGGGTAAACAGCTTAATTTTATTCGTTGTAGCCCTAACAAATTGCTCGTCACTTCGTGACTTAGTGAATTTATCAATGATTTGGGAATCACTCGTCACATTACTTATGATGACACTTTTATTATCAAGTTTTTGTCAACATAAAGGATATATAACCAAAGTAATGGCATTTCGAGACACCTATCCAATGAGTAGCAAAATAGTGATTGAGAATACAATTTTGGAGCAAGTTAATAACTTCTCCTGCCTGGGATATAACATCTCATATCAAGGCGATGTTTATCTTAATGTAGAACGCACTAAATGTTTATAAATACTGGGCTTAATAAATAGTATTTTAAAACCGCATATTGTACAAAAAAATTCAAGACTCAAATTATATAAAACTCTCGCCCTCCTCAAATTCCTGTATGGAATTAGAATTTCGGTTCTGGTAAAGAAAGAATCACCAGATTAAGAGCTACAGAAATGAGATTCATGCGCCGAACTGCTGGATATGCGCTACTTGTTCGTCAGAGGAATAAAGATATTTTAAACGAACTCCACGTGCAACCTTTAGAAGAAAATATATCCACCTACAGAGACAGATAGCTACATTATGTATCCCGAATGTCACCAAATAGGATCCTTAATGCAGTTCTTCGGTATCGTACACTAGGATCGCAACGACATCGACGTCCACTAAAACGATTTTTAGGCCCTGTCTAGTTGAGACCGAAACAGGTCAACATTGGCCTATAATCATGAATGGTGTATGATGATTAAGGATATACCGGGCTTCCAATATAAAACCGGACCGGCCTTATGGGGTTTCACCCGTCAGGCAGCGCTCTTTCCTCGTCCGCATTTCACTCTGCCAGCCGCTCGTCCTTGAACTAGTCAGTTTACTATCGTTCGACAAGATGAGACGTCAGCTGACATTAGAGCAGCGCATTTATGTGTGTAAATGTTATTATAAATACGAATCAGCTCGTCGCGTTCGCGAGGAATTTATTCGGAACTTCCCTTGACAATTACCTCCTTCCAGATCGACAATGCACGATCTTGTGACTACATTTGAGACCACTGGTTCAGTACAAAATAAGAAACACACGTGAAGGCGTACGGTTCTGACCGAAGAAAAATTAGACGAAATTGGCGAAAATTTGGAACGTTCACCACAAAAATCATTACCGAAATTAGCACAAGTTGGGATTTCAGTATCTTCTGCACATACAGCAACACCATTGTTAAAACTCAAACCTTACAAGTGTACACGTGTTCATTGTCTAAACCAAGGTGATCCCAGCATTTTCTATAAGGTAAGAATCAGTTCAAGGACGGGTGGCAGGCAGGGTGAATTGCGGGAGGAAGAGATAGCACTGCGTGCCGGGTGAAACTCCGTAAGGCCGGTCCGGTTTTATATTGGAAGCCCTTTATAATGATTATTGCAATCAGAATATGTAGCAGTGGAAAGTAGATTTCGTTTTGAATGAAGGAAGAGACTCAGGTATTCCTCAATCTCTTTGTACTCAGGACTGCCTGACTCAATAAAAGTTCAAAAATGAGCTGACTGAACACTTCCTTAAAAAAATAATGCATTAGGTTGTCTTATAGGTAATGTCGGTTTTTATTGTAATGCTTTGCGTCTGATAGAATTTAAAGTGCAATTCACGGGGGATGTGTTTCAAAGGGGCGTTCAGTCGTTGCGGATCTTCATCCACAGTTAGAAGGATTTTATGAAAATATGAGGGTCGCGGGTTCAAACACCACGGACCTCTACTACACGAACAATTATGACCAAAATTTAGGAATTGCGATTAATCGAACTGATACCACATTCAGCATATAGCTGCGTCTTTACGTTTTACCATCTGTTTCGATCCACGGCCCATTTCTTGCGTGAAATTTCTAAAACATTGAAAACATTGAAGCTGCGAATGTGTTCTCAACGAGTTCTTCGCATCAAAAACAGAGACTGGTACCGTGGCGGGATGATGAACCTCGCTAAAGGATGACCGAAGACCATAGAGTCTAATGGTCCGGACTTTGAAGAATAGTTCAATTTCTTAAAAAATCCAAATAAAATTTTGTTTGAAAAACACTGTTTAATTAAATTAGTTGTTATAAGCCAACCGCTGTGGTCTCGAGGTAGGGTGCTGCCTTGTCACGCAGCGGGCCCGGGTTCGGTGGTTTTTATCGGGGGTTTTCCTCACCTGTAAGACAAATGTCAGAAAACGTTAAGGCCCAAACGGTCCCCGAAATCATGATCCTTATCATTATCATCATCATCATCATCTTTCACCTGTGTGGAAAGGAACGGGAAGCTACCGCACCTACAATTCCCCAGTAAAACTGCAAAGCATATCATGAAAATGCGATGATTGCAGTGAAAGACCTGCTCTAGGGCAGAATTACTATGGATGGTTATTATTATTTGTTTGTTTATTTAAGGATGGCATGTACTTACTTACTTACTGGAGACGTCAGTTATTACCGGAAATATTTCTAAATTCAAATCGGGAAAGATCGTCATGCTACGAGTTATTGGTAAATCCAGAAAATTGGATAAACTTGGGTAAATTTCTGGACAAAACGCGGAAAAAAGAACAACACTGATTCATGAATAAATATATGTTATCAAAATGCAGTGCCATTAATTTTTAATAATTATATATAAATTAATTAGTGTATAATGCTATTGTGTTATTATATAATTATAATATTAATGTGTTTTTTAATGTAATTGTAATGTTATTGTTTTTTTAGTGTATAATGCTATTGTGTTATTATTTAATTGTAATATTGTGTTTTCTTTATGTAATTGTAATGTTAATGTTTTTAGTGTATAATGCTATTGTGTTATTATTTAATTGTAATATTATTATTGTGTTTTCTTTATGTTCAGTTTTTAAAAAACGTTAAACTGAAAATATATAAAACTATTATTCTACCAGTTATATTATATGGGTGCGAAACATGGACTCTTACTTTAAGGGAGGAAAGGAGATTACAAGTATTTGAGAATAAAGTACTTAGGAAAATTTTTGGACCAAAGAGAGATGAACAGACAGGTGAATGGAGAAGACTGCATAACAATGAACTACATGGTCTTTATAGGAAGCCAGATATAATAAGAACAGTTAAGTCTCGTAGACTGCGATGGGCAGGACACGTAGCACATATGGGGAATGGGAGACTTGCATGGAAGCTTCTTGTAGGAAAGCCAGAGGGAAAACGCCCAGTTTGTAGACCAAGAATGAGGTGGGAGAATAACATTAAGTATTATTTGAGGCAAGTAGATTATACAGGGAATGATTGGAAAGCATTAGCTCAGGATAGGGATGTATGGAGAGTTTATGTCCGTGCGGCCATGAAACTACGGGTTCGATAGTGCCATTGAGTAAGTATGTTCAGTTTTTATTTCATTGCACTTCACATTCAATCACATTCCATAATTATGCTCTTTATATGGAGAGAACACGAAGCTGATATCATGTTCCTGGAATGCTAGAAGCGAGTTTAGTTGTGTAGGCTACGTAATTTCACACCACAATCCTAATTCTCTTTTCTGCTTGAATCAAACATTCTGCATCACTATACAGAGTAGCAAGGTCATTCATGTGCTAAATATATCGAGCAGATTAATGTTAGAAATTGGTGTTCAGCAGACTGACAGCATTGGATTATTGTGAACAATGGATATTGAGACTGGCAGGGTGTCTGTAAATAACTAGATTATTCTGGACAATTTACGAAATTAGCTGCTCTCCATTAGTTTAATCCCCATCATTGTCATCATTGTAGTTAGCGTTCTCTCTGCTACTCTGAACCACTTATATTTTGTTTCTTTTTAAAACTCGTCTTCTTTCATGACAATCGCGATCCCTTGTCATAAGTCCTGTTCAATTTTTTTCTCCTGTTGAGCAACTGAAGTTATGAAAGTCTATATAAATCGGTTATATATATATATATATATATATATATAAATGGATTGTGCACAAATGTGCAAAGGTGATAACACAGCTAAAAATCACTAACACTAACTTGGTCTTGCGTAATCACAAATTGTTTTTGTTCTTTGTGTACATGTTTCGATGTGATATCTTTCGCATTTCTGTTCACACACTTCGCATATGCATGACATCTTCGGGTCATGGAATGTTTTATCTCTACACATTAGGTGGTGGAATCCATGCACGCTTAATCTTGTGATGACGTGTCGTATCTGGAAATTTGCTTCTGTCCAGTTCGTATCTATCATCGCTCCGGTGCTGAAGAATTCCGGCCATACTTCCTCTCTTTTTCTGCGTAGTCTTTGTAGCGCATGCTTATAGGATTCTGTGGTTGGTAGTAGGTATGATGTTTTCATGTCCTCGATAAGGAAAGTCGTCCCTTGCCAGTAGGTACACTAGACGGCTTCTTGTCGTTTTTGATACTCCTATTGCCCTTTTTATGTATGTAGCTTTCACTTTTTCCAGTGTGTTCAGATTAGCTTCTGTAAGATGTGGCCATATGATTTCTATCCCGTAAGTTATTATTGGGAGGATCTTTGCATTGAATAGTTTAATCGCTGATTCCAGGCTTAGAGCTTGTATATTGCGTATATCATTTATTGCCATTATTGCTTGCGTTGATCTTTCTGCTGAGTGTTTTGTGAAGCTTTTTCCACTGGATATCGGATATGAAATCGGTGTCAGAAAGTAACTGATGGTCTCGTTCAACAGAAAAGAACATTCATATTTGAGAACTCGGCAATAGTTTTACATTTATGTTAATAATATTAAGATTTTGGTTGGTGGATACCACATTGAGGAGTTTATATGGATTTGCATGTTTTTCTGGTATAAATAACCAGGCGCTTCAATATCGTTCTCGGAGTAACGCAGGCCCAGGCGTCTAGGGATACTCAATGTGAGCGCGCCTCACTTTGTGTACAGTTTTCGATCCCTTAGTTGAATACATAAACTGCATCAAGTCTGATTTGTGTAGTATAATGCATCTTACGTCACTAGTAGACTATATTTCTATTACATGGTACCCATTTTGAAAGACACAGTACTGAAGGGGATTGTAGTTTCTCTTGCGTATAGTCACTGCGGCAAAGTTTGTGATAACGGATTGGCACTCTGAGAATGCGTAAACTCCAGCCATAAATTATACTACGTGTACCATGATGGTCCCTCCATGGTATCTTTACCTTGTCGTGGTGGAGTGGCTTGCGTGCTTAAATGATCCTGAGAGCTATGCCGGCGGTAGGATTGCTGCCGATAGGCTTACCCATGCCGGACTGGTCGAAGGTGATAAGCCAGACGAAAAAAGTACCTTGGTCGAAAGAGTGACGATCTTTCACCGTAAAAATAGAACCGTCAAGAAATGCGGACATGGGTTCAACTGGGGTAAAATTTTCCGGAGGTCAAATAGTCTCCCATTCGGTTCTCCGGGCGGGGACTACTTCAAGGAACCCATGCCGAAGGCTCAAACACAGGGACATGTTCCTAGGAACATGGAATGTTAGGGGTGGGAGAATAACATTAACCATGATTTGAGGGAAGTAGATTATACAGGGAATGATTGGAAAGCATTAGTTCAGGATAGGGATGTATGGAGAGCTTGTGTCCATGCTGCCATGAACCTACGGGTTCGATAGTGCCAGTGAGTAAGTAAGTACCATGATGGTTGTTTGTTTAAATAAAAGCGGGTGCCGCGCGACAATGCTTGACAATGATTAACTTGCGGAATTATTATAGTGGCGGTAGTCAGCATCTTTGTATTTACTTATATATAACAGCTGCGGAGAAACAAAGCGATTCGCTGAAGAACCATCATAGTGAGGCTATAACAACAATGGGATTAATGAAGATTGATTCTACCACTACTGTTAATTGAAACATAAATTGAATATACATGAATACATAAAATTATATAGCCTACACTTGTTTATCGTAACAGTTAAAATAACCTTCATGTAACGTGAAATTATTTATTTATTTTTATTTAGTCATATATTAAAATGTCCACCGCTGTGGTCTCGAGGTAGCGTGCTGCCTTTTCACGCAGCGGGCCCGTGTTCGATCCCTGGTCGGGGCAGTTTTTCTGGGTGAGGTTTTTATCGGGGTTTTTCCTCACCTGTAAGTCAAATGTCAGGAAAACTTTAAGGCCCAAACGGTCCCCGAAATCATATAGCCATAATCATCATCATCATTATCATCATCCTTCACCGGTGTGGAAAGCAACGGGAAGCTACCACACCTACACAGTTCCCTAATAAAGCTGCAAGCATAGCATGAAAATGCTAAGTGCAGTGAAGGGCCTGCCTTCGGGCAGAATTACTATGGATGGATGGATATTAAAATGTCCGTCGTCCAGGAACTGCGTAAACTAAGCCAATTCCTTAGCACGTCGAATGTATGGTCAGATTTAGCTGCTATGTGGAACATATATTTATTTTGTTAAATAAATCGTACACATATTACGTTGGCAGAAAACAAAGGTAGCGGCCGCCTTTATCAAATCCGGAGGTGCGTGTCCGCGAGGAAATAAGCTCTCCATATATCCCTGTTTTGAGCTAATGTTCTTTTAATCATTATCTTTATCATTTACCAATATAGAAAGATAAAAGATGATGATGTTTCTTGTAGAGCCCATAACTGATATTTATTAGAAAATTGAAAATGTACAAAAATAAAATGCTAGTTTTGTAAAGCAAAGGAGTTATTTTTGTGTATCAGAGGCAGCGGGTCCGAATTCGATTTCCGGTCGTAATTAGTTCTTTGGGGGGGGGCTTGGTTTGTCATTACCTATAACACAAATGTCAGAAAAACTTTGAGACTAAATAGTCCCCGAACAACATAATAATCATCTGTATCGTATTCGTCTTGTTGGCATGTCTTATCTTAAATGTTAGTGTTGGATCGGAGGTGGCCCTGAAATTGAGCTGATCGCTCATCCTGGGAGGTCCTCCATATATTTTGTGATCAAAAAGGTATGTGTATTATCAAGAGTTTAAAATCGTTTGCCTAAAGGTTATTCCTCTATATAACCCCAGTGACATGACCTACATATTAAGACGTCAAATTAAGATAAAGAAAAAAAAAGGACGAAACAAAAGAGAGGTTTTTATGAAGTTTAATGTTCATTCTTCGAAGTGTAAATGTCTTGTAGGATACGGTCTCGCTTTTATCATCCAATGTGATTCCTGAATCACCAGCTATGCACTATGCAATGATTACATTCTTTGTGTGGAATTCTTGTTTGAACATTGGAGACAGAGTAATATCCACGATGATAAGTCTAAACTTGTACGCAAGCAAGCGATTTAGGTTGTCAAAATGAAGCGAACTAAAAAATATATTAATTTGTATTCCTTATTACGATATTTTTACATTTCAATGTGAACAAAAAACTCTGTGCTGACTTAACAACTATTATAATGTCTAAATTCACTGCTACAGATTCCAATTGAATTGAAAAAAAAAATATATTGTTTACAAGTGTGCTGTAGATACATTTTATTCAATCCTGTGTAAACAGAAGGAAGCCAGGTTGACTACTCCAATGTTAATGGTAAACTTTAATATTGATAAATAATAATATAAAACAGGATACATCATTAGGTTTAATTTATTTCATATTTTTAATAAAACTGAAGAGAACGAACTAGAACAAATCACTTAAATGGGCGAAGAATTACACAATATACCTTATAATTACAGTTATGAATCATTTCATTTTCACTGCGGTCCTCCAAATTTAAATAACTGCCTCCAGAAATTAGTTGTTTTGCCATTTTAAGGATTAAATATTTATTAGCCAATATTCAATATTTGTCAAGGAATACATAATCTTATAACACATCTTGTGTTATTATATATTTTAATTACTGCATATTAAAAAAAAACATTTATTTCAGAGAGGCACATCTCCAAAATAAGTCCTGCGCCGTAGCCGAGCGGTTAAGGTAGGAAGCCTTGGCGCAGATCTACGAGTCTCCATGGGGGAAGAAATTTTCTCATGGTATTTCGGCCAGTATGGGACCGGTGCCCACCCAGCATCGTGAGGCAATTGGGTAGCTACAATAAGTAGCGGCTCCAGGTTGAGGAACCAGCTATAACGGCTGGGGGACTCGACATGCTAACCACATGTCACCCCTACACTGGCTGTTGATCATCTACCTCTGTGAGTGACACATGTGGATGTGAAGGGCCAGCAGCCGGCTGGTAAAAGGGCAACCGCTGAAAAGTGGAAAGACCCTCAGTCGGACATCTCCAAAATAAAATAAAAAATATGGAAAAGAAGTCAATATTTTATTTTATTTCATATTATGCTACATTCTGGCCCTAAAATGTTATCTGTAAAGTTGTGTTGATCTGGGTACAACTGTTTAAAATTCAATAAGTTTTTTTTTTATTCCTAAATATGTTTACTTTTCGGAGATATACCCTTTTTCAAATTGCATATTCAATTATCTATTACCATTTTGCTAAACGTCTCGTAATTTCAAGCCTATTCGTTTTACATCGGTTTGTAAAATAATTATTTCTGACTCCAAATGGATTGAGACCATTTTGAAAGATCAAGCGTACTAATTTAATTGCGAGAACAAATTCGTGCTTCTGCGCTAGACGGCCTAATGCCAAGCTAATTGTTTATTTATATAATTTGACTAGCGATCGAGGCCTCTTATATGTGGTTGTTATAAAATAAGGAGGAGATTAAGCGTCAAGTTAACGAGGCTATTCTTTAATATAACATGAAATCCATAACTGGTTTTATGTAAGAAGAAGAAAGTTGATGGAAGTATGCACATCAATATCCGCGATTGCTTTCCACTTGCTGCTTGGAACGAGTTTATTACATCCCGAGCTCCACCTAACCCTCATCCTTCTCAATACACTTTACAGCTCTCCGAGATCTCCAGCACTGGTACTTCTTTCAAGTATAAATCACTGGCACCAGCTCCAACTTCAGCCATTAAAAAATCCAAGATAGATTTATAGCATTATAAAAGTTTATTTTAAATGCATTAAATTTCTTATGATATAGCTTCTCTGTTTATATTATTAATTTTTGACATTTATTACCTCTATTTTGAGATGTAATGGTATGATTAATTTGATCTCTTATTGGATGATAATGAAGAATGGAGAGGGCTTTTCAGTGAGTTAATCATAATTTACTTTATCAATTGAGTTGGTGTTTACTTGATGAAAATCCATACTTATTAATTAAATAAAAATAAAACGTAGTTTTATTTGATTTTCATATTTATTATATAATTCAGTGACAGCTGTTTCGGTACACTTCTTCAGACATATTAACAAATTATGAATTGTGTTCCAACTGATCTAAGCAACAATACAACAATATTTATTTAAATTTTTAAATTTAACAAAGGGGATTCATTCAAATCAAGTTGAGAATTTAACAGTTTTTTACTACTTTTAAATTTATTAATTTCTACAGCCTCCAAAAGATCTAACCCTTATCACAAATTTTGAAATTTTAGATATTTGTGACAAGGGTAAGAAGTTAGATCTTTTGGAGGCTGTAGAAATTAATAAATTTAAAAGTAGTAAAAAACTGTTGAATTCTCAACTTGATTTGAATGAATCCCCTTTGTTAAATTTAAAAATTTAAATAAATATTGTTGTATTGTTGCTTAGATCAGTTGGAACACAATTCATAATTTGTTAACATGTCTGAAGAAGGTACAGTGTACCGAAACAGCTGTCACTGAATTATGTAATAAATATGAAAATCAAATAAAACTACGTTTTATTTTTATTTAATTAATACATAATTTACTTTGTTGCCCTAATTTTTACTGAGTGTTAAATCTATGTAACTGAGATGACCAAAGTGTGTAGTTCGAATGGGTCACAGTAAAAATGCTTTCAATAATTTTTATTGTTAAAATCTTGGGGAAAATACCAAGTTAGGCCTGGGCGTAGGAGTGAGTGAAAGAGCATATGAGTTAGTTAGTGTGTTAATTTGTTAGTGGGTGAGTTATTTAATGAGTTAGTGGGTTAATTATTATTTATTACGAATTGTTTTATATTGTATTATATGCGATCTTCAGAACCTTGTTGATGTTCTCAGATAGTCACCTTCCTAAGATTGGAGCTTCTTTTGGTTTTTATTTTTAGAATATAAATTTGTTGTAAAATGAAATGTTGTTTCATGGGATCATAATATAAGTTCTAAAAAAACTATTGTTAATACAATAATGAGGAGTACAATGATGTACGGTGCAGTAACATGCAAATTAAAATGTAGAACAATAAGTAAATTAAATATCAAGATTTACAATATATGACTACAAAAGTAATAGAAGAATATAAAAAATGGGGATTAACTATGAACATGTAGAAAACAAAATATTTATCAATTGGTGAACCAGAACAAAATTTAATTTTGGAGACTGGATAAACAATAAAATATTGTAGTGAAATCACATATTTAGGAATTAAAATACATAAAAATGGAAGTTTTGAAGAGGAAATAAGATATATAAATGATAAAGGAAAATTTGCAATTGCTCAATGGAATATTGTGGGATAAAAATATAAGTAATAAAAATAAAATGAATATATATCATACAATTGTTAAAAGCATCATTACTTATGGAGCAGAACTGGCCATTAACAACAAAAACAAATAAGTAGATTTTGGCAACGGAAATGGATTTTATGCGAAGGGCAGCAAGATTTCCAAAAAGAGATAACAATTAGAATCTCAGTTATAAGGGAAAAAATGAAGATTACAGACACTATTTTAAATTATATTAAAACCCAGAAATTAAGATGGTATGGACATGTCCAGCGAATGGAAGAGGATCGGCTACCAAAATCTATTTTGGAATTGAAACCTGAGGGAAGACGAGACAGAGGAAGACCCAAAATCTCATGGAGTCAGGAAATATATTTGTACATGTAGGAGAAAAATCTACAACCAAGAGATTGCATTGACCGACAAAATTGGCTACTGGGAATCGGACGATGTCAAAGACATTAATCAACCGATGATCTAAGTAAATTAAATTCTAAAGATATAGATTTTTGGAAGCTTTCAGCTGGAATTTCTAGAATAGATAAAACAAGAAAAGGTGTAATTGAACAAAATATGAATGTCCAAAATACATTTCTGGATTTCATAAAAAACAGATAATTAAAATGGTATAGTCATATAAACAGATTGACAGGAGTCAAATTATCAAGAAGAATGCTAGAATGGGTGTCACTTGGTAGACGAAGAAGAAGACGGCCCAAAATAAAGTGTTTTGAGCAGCATGAGCAAAACGATTGGACGATTGAGATTGGAATGACAGTGTGATGTAGAGGAGAATGACAGTTGAATAATTGGGCGCAGGAAGATGTTATGAAACCTACTAAACAAATAAAAAATAATTAATAATTTGTGCAATGAATATTGGGGCGCAGGAAGATGTTATGAAACCAACTAAATAAATAAAAAATAATTCATAATTTGTGCAATGAATATTTGGGCGCAGGAAGATGCTATGTAACCTACTAAATAAATAAAACATAATTCATAATTTGTGCAATGAATAATTGGGCGCAGGAAGATGTTATGAAACCTACTAAATAAATAAAAAGTAATTCATAATTTGTGCAATGAATATTGGGGCGCAGGAAGATGTTATGAAACCAACTAAATAAATAAAAAATAATTCATAATTTGTGCAATGAATATTTGGGCGCAGGAAGATGTTATGAAACCAACTAAATAAATAAAAAATAATTCATAATTTGTGCAATGAATATTTGGGCGCAGGAAGATGCTATGTAACCTACTAAATAAATAAAACATAATTCATAATTTGTGCAATGAATAATTGGGCGCAGGAAGATGTTATGAAACCTACTAAATAAATAAAAAGTAATTCATAATTTGTGCAATGAATATTGGGGCGCAGGAAGATGTTATGAAACCAACTAAATAAATAAAAAATAATTCATAATTTGTGCAATGAATATTTGGGCGCAGGAAGATGTTATGAAACCTACTAAATAAATAAAAAATAATTCATAATTTGTGCAATGAATATTGGGGCGCAGGAAGATGTTATGAAACCAACTAAATAAATAAAAAATAATTCATAATTTGTGCAATGAATATTGGGGCGCAGGAAGATGTTATGAAACCAACTAAATAAATAAAAAATAATTCATAATTTGTGCAATGAATATTTGGGCGCAGGAAGATGTTATGAAACCTACTAAATAAATAAAAAATAATTCATAATTTGTACAATGAATGTTTGGGCGCAGGAAGATGTTATGAAACCTACTAAATAAATAAAAAATAATTCATAATTTGTGTAATGAATGTTTGGGCGCAGGAACATGTTATGAAACCTACTAAATAAATAAAAAATAATTCATAATTTGTGTAATGAATGTTTGGGCGCAGGAAGATGTTATGAAACCTACTAAATAAATAACAAAATAATTCATAATTTGTGTAATGAATGTTTGGGCGCAGGAAGATGTTATGAAACCTACTAAATAAATAAAAAATAATTCATAATTTGTGTAATGAATGTTTGGGCGCAGGACGATGTTATGAAACCTACTAAATAAATAAAAAATAATTCATAATTTGTGTAATGAATGTTTGGGCGCAGGAAGATGTTATGAAACCTACTAAATAAATAAAAAATAATTTATTATTTGTGCAATGAATGTTTGGGCGCAGGAAGATGTTATGAAACCTTCTAAATAAATAAAAAATAATTCATAATTTGTGTAATGAATGTTTGGGCGCAGGAAGATGTTATGAAACCTACTAAATAAATAAAAAATAATTCATAATTTGTGTAACGAATGTTTGGGCGCAGGAAGATGTTATGAAACCTACTAAATAAATAAAAAATAACTCATAATTTGTGCAATGAATATTGGGGCGCAGGAAGATGTTATGAAACCAACTAAATAAATAAAAAATAATTCATAATTTGTGCAATGAATATTGGGGCGCAGGAAGATGTTATGAATCCAACTAAATAAATAAAAAATAATTCATAATTTGTGCAATGAATATTTGGGCGCAGGAAGATGTTATGAAACCTACTAAATAAATAAAAAATAATTCATAATTTGTACAATGAATGTTTGGGCGCAGGAAGATGTTATGAAACCTACTAAATAAATAAAAAATAATTCATAATTTGTGTAATGAATGTTTGGGCGCAGGAACATGTTATGAAACCTACTAAATAAATAAAAAATAATTCATAATTTGTGTAATGAATGTTTGGGCGCAGGAAGATGTTATGAAACCTACTAAATAAATAACAAAATAATTCATAATTTGTGTAATGAATGTTTGGGCGCAGGAAGATGTTATGAAACCTACTAAATAAATAAAAAATAATTCATAATTTGTGTAATGAATGTTTGGGCGCAGGACGATGTTATGAAACCTACTAAATAAATAAAAAATAATTCATAATTTGTGTAATGAATGTTTGGGCGCAGGAAGATGTTATGAAACCTACTAAATAAATAAAAAATAATTTATTATTTGTGCAATGAATGTTTGGGCGCAGGAAGATGTTATGAAACCTTCTAAATAAATAAAAAATAATTTATAATTTGTGTAATGAATGTTTGGGCGCAGGAAGATGTTATGAAACCTACTAAATAAATAAAAAATAATTCATAATTTGTGTAACGAATGTTTGGGCGCAGGAAGATGTTATGAAACCTACTAAATAAATAAAAAATAATTCATAATTTGTGTAATGAATGTTTGGGCGCAGGAAGATGTTATGAAACCTACTAAATAAATAAAAAATAATTCATAATTTGTGTAATGAATGTTTGGGCGCAGGAAGATGTTATGAAACCTACTAAATAAATAAAAAATAATTCATAATTTGTGTAATGAATGTTTGGGCGCAGGAAGATGTTATGAAACCTACTAAATAAATAAAAAATAATTTATTATTTGTGCAATGAATATTTGGGCGCAGGAAGATGATATTAAACCTACAAAATAAATACAAAAATAATTCACAATTTGTGCAATGAATATTGGGGCGCAGGATGATGTTATGAAACCTAGTAAATAAATAAAAAATAATTCATTATTTGTGCAATGAATATTTGGGCGCAGGAAGATGATATTAAACCTACAAAATAAATAAAAAAAATAATTCACAATTTGTGCAATGAATATTGGGGCGCAGGAAGATGTTATGAAACCTACTAAATAAATAAAAAATAATTCGTAATTTGTACAATGAATGTTTGGGCGCAGGAAGATGTTATGAAACCTACTAAATAAATAAAAAATAATTCATAATTTGTGTAATGAATGTTTGGGCGCAGGAAGATGTTATGAAACCTACTAAATAAATAAAAAATAATTCATAATTTGTGTAATGAATGTTTGGGCGCAGGAAGATGTTATGAAACCTACTAAGTAAATAAAAAATAATTCATAATTTGTGTAATGAATGTTTGGGCGCAGGAAGATGTTATGAAACCTACTAAATAAATAAAAAATAATTCATAATTTGTGTAATGAATGTTTGGGCGCAGGAAGATGTTATGAAACCTACTAAATAAATAAAAAATAATTCATAATTTGTGTAATGAATGTTTGGGCGCAGGAAGATGTTATGAAACCTACTAAATAAATAAAAAATAATTCATAATTTGTGTAATGAATGTTTGGGCGCAGGAAGATGTTATGAAACCTACTAAATAAATAAAAAATAATTCATAATTTGTGTAATGAATGTTTTGGGCGCAGGAAGATGTTATGAAACCTACTAAATAAATAAAAAATAAATCATAATTTGTGTAATGAATGTTTGGGCGCAGGAAGATGTAATGAAACCTACTAAATAAATAAAAAATAATTCATAATTTGTGTAATGAATGTTTGGGCGCAGGAAGATGTTATGAAACCTACTAAATAAATAAAAAATCATTCATAATTTGTGTAATGAATGTTTGGGCGCAGTAAGATATTATGAAACCTACTAAATAAATACAAAGTAATTCATAATTTGTGCAATGAATATTGGGGCGCAGGAAGATGTTATGAAACCAACTAAATAAATAAAAAATAATTCATAATTTGTGCAATGAATATTTGGGCGCAGGAAGATGTTATGAAACCTACTAAATAAATAAAAAATAATTCATAATTTGTGCAATGAATATTGGGGCGCAGGAAGATGTTATGAAACCAACTACATAAATAAAAAATAATTCATAATTTGTGCAATGAATATTGGGGCGCAGGAAGATGTTATGAAACATACTAAATAAATAAAAAATAATTCATAATTTGTGCAACGAATATTTGGGCGCAGGAAGATGTTATGAAACCTACTAAATAAATAAAACATAATTCATAATTTGTGCAATGAATAATTGGGCGCAGGAAGATGTTATGAAACCAACTAAATAAATAAAAAATAATTCATAATTTGTGCAATGAATATTGGGGCGCAGGAAGATGTTATGAAACCTACTAAATAAATAAAAAATAATTCATAATTTGTGTAATGAATGTTTGGGCGCAGGAAGATGTTATGAAACCTACTAAATAAATAAAAAATAATTCATAATTTGTGTAATGAATGTTTGGGCGCAGGAAGATGTTATGAAACCTACTAAATAAATACAAAATAATTCATAATTTGTGTAATGAATGTTTGGGCGCAGGAAGATGTTATGAAACCTACTAAATAAATACAAAATAATTCATAATTTGTGTAATGAATGTTTGGGCGCAGGAAGATGTTATGAAACCTACTAAATAAATAAAAAATAATTTATTATTTGTGCAATGAATATTTGGGCGCAGGAAGATGATATTAAACCTACAAAATAAATAAAAAAAATAATTCACAATTTGTGCAATGAATATTGGGGCGCAGGAAGATGTTATGAAACCTACTAAATAAATAAAAAATAATTCATAATTTGTACAATGAATGTTTGGGCGCAGGAAGATGTTATGAAACCTACTAAATAAATAAATAATAATTCATAATTTGTGTAATGAATGTTTGGGCGCAGGAAGATGTTATGAAACCTACTATATAAATAAAAAATAATTCATAATTTGTGTAATGAATGTTTGGGCGCAGGAAGATGTTATGAAACCTACTAAATAAATAAAAAATAATTCATAATTTGTGTAATGAATGTTTGGGCGCAGGAACATGTTATGAAACCTACTAAATAAATAAAAAATATTCATAATTTGTGTAATGAATGTTTGGGCGCAGGAAGATGTTATGAAACCTACTAAATAAATAACAAAATAATTCATAATTTGTGTAATGAATGTTTGGGCGCAGGAAGATGTTATGAAACCTACTAAATAAATAAAAAATAATTCATAATTTGTGTAATGAATGTTGGGCGCAGGACGATGTTATGAAACCTACTAAATAAATAAAAAATAATTCATAATTTGTGTAATGAATGTTTGGGCGCAGGAAGAAGATGTTATTAAACCTACTAAATAAATAAAAATAATTTATTATTTGTGCAATGAATGTTTGGGCGCAGGAAGATGTTATGAAACCTTCTAAATAAATAAAAAATAATTCATAATTTGTGTAATGAATGTTTGGGCGCAGGAAGATGTTATGAAACCTACTAAATAAATAAGAAATAATTCATAATTGTGTGTAACGAATGTTTGGGCGCAGGAAGATGTTATGAAACCTACTAAATAAATAAAAAATAATTCATAATTTGTGTAATGAATGTTTGGGCGCAGGAAGATGTTATGAAACCTACTAAATAAATAAAAAATAATTCATAATTTGTGTAATGAATGTTTGGGCGCAGGAAGATGTTATGAAACCTACTAAATAAATAAAAAATAATTCATAATTTGTGTAATGAATGTTTGGGCGCAGGAAGATGTTATGAAACCTACTAAATAAATAAAAAATAATTTATTATTTGTGCAATGAATATTTGGGCGCAGGAAGATGATATTAAACCTACAAAATAAATACAAAAATAATTCACAATTTGTGCAATGAATATTGGGGCGCAGGATGATGTTATGAAACCTAGTAAATAAATAAAAAATAATTCATTATTTGTGCAATGAATATTTGGGCGCAGGAAGATGATATTAAACCTACAAAATAAATAAAAAAAATAATTCACAATTTGTGCAATGAATATTGGGGCGCAGGAAGATGTTATGAAATCTACTAACTAAATAAAAAATAATTCGTAATTTGTACAACGAATATTTGGGCGCAGGAAGATGTTATGAACCCTACTAAATAAATAAAACATAATTCATAATTTGTGCAATGAATAATTGGGCGCAGGAAGATGTTATGAAACCAACTAATAAATAAAAAATAATTCATAATTTGTGCAATGAATATTGGGGCGCAGGAAGATGTTATGAAACCTACTAATAAATAAAAATAATTCATAATTTGTGTAATGAATGTTTGGGCGCAGGAAGATGTTATGAAACCTACTAATAATAAAAAATAATTCATAATTTGTGTAATGAATGTTTGGGCGCAGGAAGATGTTATGAAACCTACTAAATAAATACAAAATAATTCATAATTTGTGTAATGAATGTTTGGGCGCAGGAAGATGTTATGAAACTACTAAATAAATACAAAATAATTCATATTTGTGTAATGAATGTTTGGGCGCAGGAAGATGTTATGAAACCTACTAAATAAATAAAATAATTTATTATTTTTGCCAATGAATATTTGGGCGCAGGAAGATGATATTAAACCTACAAAATAAATAAAAAAAATAATTCACAATTTGTGCAATGAATATTGGGGCGCAGGAAGATGTTTGAAACCTACTAAATAAATAAAAAATAATTCATAATTTGTACAATGAAAGTTTGGGCGCAGGAAGATGTTATGAAACCTCCTAAATAAATAAATAATAATTCATAATTTGTGTAATGAAATGTTTGGGCGCAGGAAGATGTTATGAAACCTACTATATAAATAAAAAATAATTCATAATTTGTGTAATGAATGTTTGGGCGCAGGAAGATGTTATGAAACCTACTAAATAAATAAAAAATAATTCATAATTTGTGTAATGAATGTTTGGGCGCAGGAACATGTTATGAAACCTACTAAATAAATAAAAAATAATTCATAATTTGTGTAATTGGATGTTTGGGCGCAGGAGATGTTATGAAACCTACTAAATAAATAACAAATTATTCATAATTTGTGTAATGAATGTTTGGGCGCAGGAAGATGTTATGAAACCTACTAAATAAATAAAAAATAATTCATAATTTGTGTAATGAATGTTTGGGCGCAGGACGATGTTATGAAACCTACTAAATAAATAAAAAATAATTCATAATTTGTGTAATGAATGTTTGGGCGCAGGAAGATGTTATTAAACCTACTAAATAAATAAAAATAATTTATTATTTGTGCAATGAATGTTTGGGCGCAGGAAGATGTTATGAAACCTTCTAAATAAATAAAAAATAATTCATAATTTTGTGTAATGAATGTTTGGGCGCAGGAAGATGTTATGAAACCTACTAAATAAATAAAAATAATTCATAATTTGTGTAACGAATGTTGGGCGCAGGAAGATGTTATGAAACCTACTACATAAATAAAAAATAATTCATAATTTGTGTAATGAATGTTTGGGCGCAGGAAGATGTTATGAAACCTACTAAATAAATAAAAATAATTCATAATTTGTGTAATGAATGTTTGGGCGCAGGAAGATGTTATGAAACCTACTAAATAAATAAAAAATAATTCATAATTTGTGTAATGAATGTTTGGGCGCAGGAAGATGTTATGAACCTACTAAATAAATAAAAATAATTTATTATTTGTGCAATGAATATTTGGGCGCAGGAAGATGATATTAAACCTACAAAATAAATACAAAAATAATTCACAATTTGTGCAATGAATATTGGGGCGCAGGATGATGTTATGAAACCTCGTAAATAAATAAAAAAATAATTCATTATTTGTGCAATGAAATTTGGGGGAAGGAAGATGATATTAAACCTACAAATAAATAAAAAAAAAAATTCACAATTTGTGCAATGAATATTGGGGCGCAGGAAGATGTTATGAAACCTACTAAATAAATAAAAAATAATTGTAATTTGTACAATGAATGTTTGGGCGCGGAAGATGTTATGAAACCTACTAAATAAATAAAAAATAATTCATAATTTGTGTATGAATGTTTGGGCGCAGGAAGATGTTATGAAACCTACTACATAAATAAAAAATAATTCATAATTTGTGTAATGAATGTTTGGGCGCAGGAAGATGTTATGAAACCTACTAAATAAATAAAAAATATTCATAATTTGTGTAATGAATGTTTGGGCGCAGGAAGATGTTATGGAACCTACTAAATAAATAAAAAATAATTCATAATTTGTGTAATGAATGTTTGGGCGCAGGAAGATGTTATGAAACCTACTAAATAAATAAAAAAATAATTTATTATTTCTGCAATGAATGTTTGGGCGCAGGAAGATGTTATGAAACCTACTAAATAAATAAAAAATAATTCATAATTTGTGTAATGAATGTTTGGGGCGCAGGAAGATGTTATGAAACCTACTAAAAAATAAAAAATAATTCATAATTTGTGTAATGAATTTTGGGCGCAGGAAGATGTTATGAAACCTACTAAATAAATACAAAATAATCATAATTTGTGTAATGAATGTTTGGGCGCAGGAACATGTTATGAAACCTACTAGATAAATACAAAATAATTCATAATTTGTGTAATGAATGTTTGGGCGCAGGAAGATGTTATGAAACCTACTAAATAAAAAAAAATAATTCATAATTTGTGTAATGAATGTTTGGGCGCAGGACGATGTTATGAACCTACTAAATAAATAAAAAATAATTCATAATTTGTGTAATGAATGTTTGGCGCAGGAACATGTTATGAACCTACTAAATAAATAAAAAATAATTCATAATTTGTGTAATGAATGTTTGGGCGCAGGAAGATGTTATGAAACCTACTAAATAAATAACAAATAATTCATAATTTGTGTATGAATGTTTGGGCGCAGGAAGATGTTATGAAACCTACTAAATAAATAAAAAATAATTCATAATTTGTGTAATGAATGTTTGGGCGCAGGAAGATGTTATGAAACCTACTAAATAAATAAAAAATAATTATAATTTGTGTAATGAATGTTTGGGCGCAGGAAGATGTTATTAAACCTACTAAATAAATAAAAAATAATTTATTATTTGTGCAATGAATGTTTGGGCGCAGGAAGATGTTATGTAACCTTCTAAATAAATAAAAAATAATTCATAATTTGTGTAATGAATGTTTGGGCGCAGGAAGATGTATGAAACCTACTAAATAAATAAAAAATAATTCATAATTTGTGTAACGAATGTTGGGCGCAGGAAGATGTTATGAAACCTACTAAATAAATAAAAAATAATTCATAATTTGTGTAATGAATGTTTGGGCGCAGGAAGATGTTATGAAACCTACTAAATAAATAAAAAATAATTCATAATTTGTGTAATGAATGTTTGGGCGCAGGAAGATGTTATGAAACCTACTAAATAAATAAAAAATAATTCATAATTTGTGTAATGAATGTTTGGGCGCAGGAAGATGTTATGAAACCTACTAAATAAATAAAAAATAATTTATTATTTGTGCAATGAATATTTGGGCGCAGGAAGATGATATTAAACCTACAAAATAAATACAAAAATAATTCACAATTTGTGCAATGAATATTGGGGCGCAGGATGATGTTATGAAACCTAGTAAATAAATAAAAAATAATTCATTATTTGTGCAATGAATATTTGGGGGCAGGAAGATGATATTAAACCTACAAAATAAATAAAAAAAAAAATTCACAATTTGTGCAATGAATATTGGGGCGCAGGAAGATGTTATGAAACCTACTAAATAAATAAAAAATAATTCGTAATTTGTACAATGAATGTTTGGGCGCAGGAAGATGTTATGAAACCTACTAAATAAATAAAAAATAATTCATAATTTGTGTAATGAATGTTTGGGCGCAGGAAGATGTTATGAAACCTACTACATAAATAAAAAATAATTCATAATTTGTGTAATGAATGTTTGGGCGCAGGAAGATGTTATGAAACCTACTAAATAAATAAAAAATAATTCATAATTTGTGTAATGAATGTTTGGGCGCAGGAAGATGTTATGGAACCTACTAAATAAATAAAAAATAATTCATAATTTGTGTAATGAATGTTTGGGCGCAGGAAGATGTTATGAAACCTACTAAATAAATAAAAAAATAATTTATTATTTCTGCAATGAATGTTTGGGCGCAGGAAGATGTTATGAAACCTACTAAATAAATAAAAAATAATTCATAATTTGTGTAATGAATGTTTGGGCGCAGGAAGATGTTATGAAACTACTAAATAAATAAAAAATATTCATAATTTGTGTAATGAATGTTTGGGCGCAGGAAGATGTTATGAAACCTACTAAATAAATACAAAATAATTCATAATTTGTGTAATGAATGTTTGGGCGCAGGAACATGTTATGAAACCTACTAGATAAATACAAAATAATTCATAATTTGTGTAATGAATGTTTGGGCGCAGGAAGATGTTATGAAACCTACTAAATAAAAAAAAAATAATTCATAATTTGTGTAATGAATGTTTGGGCGCAGGAAGATGTTATGAAACCTACTAAATAAATAAAAAATAATTCATAATTTGTGTAATGAATGTTTGGGGGCAGGAAGATATTATGAAACCTACTAAATAAATAAAAAAATAATTCATAATTTGTGTAATGAATGTTTGGCGCAGGAAATGTTATGGAACCTACTAAATAAATAAAAAATAATTCATAATTTGTGTAATGAATGTTTGGGCGCAGAAGATGTTATGAAACCTACTAAATAAATAAAAAATAATTTATTATTTGTGTAAATGAATGTTTGGGCGCAGGAAGATGTTATGAAACCTACTAAATAAATAAAAAATAATTCATAATTGTGTAATGAATGTTTGGGCGCAGGAAGATGTTATGAAACTACTAAATAAATAAAAAATAATTCATAATTTGTGTAATGAAAGTTTGGGCGCAGGAAGATGTTATGAAACCTACTAAATAAATACAAAAATTAATCATAATTTGTGTAATGAATGTTTGGGCGCGGGAGATGTTATGAAACCTACTAAATAAATAAAAAATAATTCATAATTTGTGTAATGAAATTTGGGCGCAGAAGATGTTATGAAACCTACTAAATAAATAAAAATAATTTATTATTTGTGCAATGAATATTTGGGCGCAGGAAGATGATATTAAACCTACAACAATAAATAAAAAATAATTCACAATTTGTGCAATGAATATTGGGGCGCAGGATGATGTTATTGAAACCTAGTAAAATAAATAAAAAATAATTCATTATTTGTGCAATGAATATTTGGGCGCAGGAAGATGATATTAAACCTACAAATACATAAAAAAATAATTCACAATTTGTGCAATGAATATTGGGGGCGCAGGAAGATGTTATGAAACCTACTAAATAAATAAAAAATAATTCATAATTTGTGCAATGAATATTGGGGCGCAGGAAGATGTTATGAAACCTACTAAATAAATAAAAAATAATTCATAATTTGTGTAATGAATGTTTTGGGCGCAGGAAGATGTTATGAAACCTACTAAATAAATAAAAAAAATGATTCATAATTTGTGTAATGAATGTTTGGGGCGCAGGAAGATGTTATGAAACCTACTAAATAATAAAAAATAATTCATAATTTGTGTAATGAATGTTTGGGCGCAGGAAGATGTTATGAAACCTACTAAATATAAAAATAATTCATAATTTGTGAATGAATGTTTGGGCGCAGGAAGATGTTATGAAACCTACTAAATAAATACAAAATAATTCATAATTTGTTAATGAATGTTTGGGCGCAGGAAGATGTTATGGAACCTAATAAATAAATAAAAAATAATTCATAATTTGTGTAATGAATGTTTGGGCGCAGGAAGATGTTATGAAACCTACTAATAATAATAAAAAATAATTTATTATTTGTGCAATGAATGTTTGGGCGCAGGAAGATGTTATGAAACCTACTAATATAAAAAAATAATTTATTATTTGTGCAATGAATATTTGGGCGGCAGGAAGATGATATTAAACCTACAAAATAAAATACAAAAATAATTCACAATTTGTGCAATGAATATTGGGGCGCAGGATGATGTTATGAAACCTAGTAATAATAATAAAAAATAATTCATTATTTGTGCAATGAATATTTGGGCGCAGGAAGATGATATTAAACCTACAAAATAAATAAAAAAATAATTCACAATTTTGTGCTGCAATGAATATTGGGGCGCAGGAAGATGTTATGAAACTACTAAATAAATAAAAAAATAATTCGTAATTTGTACAATGAATGTTTGGGCGCAGGAAGATGTTATGAAACCTACTAAATAAATAAAAAATAATTCATAATTTGTGTAATGAATGTTTGGGCGCAGGAAGATGTTATGAAACTACTAAATAAATAAAAAATAATTCATAATTTGTGTAATGAATGTTTGGGCGCAGGAAGATGTTATGAAACCTACTAAGTAAATATAAAAATAATTCATAATTTGTGTAATGAATGTTTGGGCGCAGGAAGATGTTATGAAACCTACTAAATAAATAAAAATAAATCATAATTTGTGTAATGAATGTTTGGGCGGAAGGAAGATGTAATGAAACCTACTAAATAAATAAAAAATAATTCATAATTTGTGTAATGAATGTTTGGCGCAGGAAGATGTTATGAAACCTACTAATAAATAAATAAAAATAATTCATAATTTGTGTAATGAATGTTTGGGCGCAGTAAGATGTTATGAAACTACTAAATAAAATACAAGTAATTCATAATTTATGCAATGAATATTGGGGCGCAGGAAGATGTTATGAAACCAACTAAATAAATAAAAAATAATTCATAATTTGTGCAATGAATATTTCGGCGCGGAAGATGTTATGAACCTACTAAATAAATAAAAAATAATTCATAATTTGTGCAATGAATATTGGGGCGCAGGAAGATGTTATCAAACCAACTACATAAATAAAAAATAATTCATAATTTGTGCAATGAATATTGGGGCGCAGGAAGATGTTATGAAACATACTAAATAAATAAAAAATAATTCATAATTTGTGCAACGAATATTTGGGCGCAGGAAGATGTTATGAAACCTACTAAATAAATAAAACATAATTCATAATTTGTGCAATGAATAATTGGGCGCAGGAAGATGTTATGAAACCAACTAAATAAATAAAAAATAATTCATAATTTGTGCAATGAATATTGGGGCGCAGGAAGATGTTATGAAACCTACTAAATAAATAAAAAATAATTTATTATTTGTGCAATGAATATTTGGGCGCAGGAAGATGATATTAAACCTACAAAATAAATAAAAAAATAATTCACAATTTGTGCAATGAATATTGGGGCGCAGGATGATGTTATGAAACCTAGTAAATAAATAAAAAATAATTCATTATTTGTGCAATGAATATTTGGGCGCAGGAAGATGATATTAAACCTACAAAATAAATAAAAAAAATAATTCACAATTTGTGCAATGAATATTGGGGCGCAGGAAGATGTTATGAAACCTACTAAATAAATAAAAAATCATTCATAATTTGTGTAATGAATGTTTGGGCGCAGGAAGATGTTATGAAACCTACTAAATAAATAAAAAATAATTCATAATTTGTGTAAATGAATGTTTGGGCGCAGGAAGATGTTATGAAACCTACTAAATAAAAAAAAATAATTCATAATTTGTGTAATGAATGTTTGGGCGCAGGAAGATGTTATGAAACCTACTAAATAAATAAAAAAGAATTCATAATTTTTGTAATGAATGTTTGGGCGCAGGAAGATGTTATGAAACCTACTAAATAATAAAAATAATTCATAATTTGTGTACTGAATGTTTGGGCGCAGGAAGATGTTATGAAACCTACTAAATAAATAAAAATAATTCATAATTTGTGTAATGAATGTTTGGGCGCAGGAAGATGTTATGGAACCTACTAAATAAATAAAAATAATTCATAATTTGTGTAATGAATGTTTGGGCGCAGGAAGATGTTATGAAACCTACTAAATAAATAAAAATAATTTATTATTTGTGCAATGAATGTTTGGGCGCAGGAAGATGTTATGAAACCTACTAAATAAATAAAAATAATTCATAATTTGTGTAATGAATGTTTGGGCGCAGGAAGATGTTATGAAAATACTAAATAAATAAAAAATAATTCATAATTTGTGTAATGAATGTTTGGGCGCAGGAAGATGTTATGAAACCTACTAATAAATACAAAATAATTCATAAATTGTGTAATGAATGTTTGGGCGCAGGAAGATGTTATGAAACCTACTAAATAAATAAAAAAATAATCCATAATTTGTGTAATGAATGTTTGGGCGCAGGAAGATGTTATGAAACCTACTAAATAAATAAAAAATAATTCATAATTTTGGTAATGGATGTTTGGGCGCAGGAAGATGTTATGAAACCTACTAAATAAATAAAAAAATATTCATAATTTGTGTAATGAATGTTTGGGCGCAGGAAGATGTTATGAAACCTACTAAATAAATAAAAAATAATTCATAATTTGTGTAATGAATGTTTGGGCGCAGGAAGATGTTATGAAACCTACTAAATAAATAAAAAATAATTCATAATTTGTGTAATGAATGTTTTTGCGCAGGAAGATGTTATGAAACCTACTAAATAAACAAAAAATAATTCATAATTTGTGTAATGAATGTTTGGGCGCAGGAAGATGTTATGAAACCTACTAAATAAATAAAAAATAATTCATAATTTGTGTAGTGAATGTTTGGGCGCAGGAAGATGTTATGAAACCTACTAAATAAATAAAAAATAATTCATAATTTGTTTAATGAATGTTTGGGGCGCAGGAAGATGTTATGAACCTACTAAATAAATACAAAGTAATTCATAATTTGTGCAATGAATATTGGGGCGCAGGAAGATGTTATGAAACCAACTAAATAAATAAAAAATAATTCATAATTTGTGCAATGAATATTTGGGCGCAGGAAGATGTTATGAAACCTACTAAATAAATAAAAAATAATTCATAATTTGTGCAATGAATATTGGGGCGCAGGAAGATGTTATGAAACCAACTACATAAATAAAAAATAATTCATAATTTGTGCAATGAATGTTTGGGCGCAGGAAGATGTTATGGAACCTACTAAATAAATAAAAAATAATTTATTATTTGTGCAATGAATATTTGGGCGCAGGAAGATGATATTAAACCTACATAATAAATAAAAAAATAATTCACAATTTGTGCAATGAATATTGGGGCGCAGGATGATGTTATGAAACCTAGTAAATAAACAAAAAATAATTCATTATTTGTGCAATGAATATTTGGGCGCAGGAAGATGATATTAAACCTACAAAATAAATAAAAAAAATAATTCACAATTTGTGCAATGAATATTGGGGCGCAGGAAGATGTTATGAAACCTACTAAATAAATAAAAAATAATTCATAATTTGTGTAATGAATGTTTGGGCGCAGGAAGATGTTATGGAACCTAATAAATAAATAAAAAATAATTCATAATTTGTGTAATGAATGTTTGGGCGCAGGAAGATGTTATGAAACCTACTAAATAAATAAAAAATAATTCATAATTTGTGTAGTGAATGTTTGGGCGCAGGAAGATGTTATGAAACCTACTAAATAAATAAAAATAATTCATAATTTGTTTAATGAATGTTTGGGCGCAGGAAGATGTTATGAAACCTACTAAATAAATAAAAAATAATTCATAATTTGTGTAATGAATGTTTGGGCGCAGGAAGATGTTATGAAACCTACTAAATAAATTAAAAATAATTCATAATTTGTGTAATGAATGTTTGGGCGCAGGAAGATGTTATGAAACCTACTAAATAAATAAAAAATAATTCATAATTTGTGTAATGAATGTTTGGGCGCAGGAAGATGTTATGAAACCTACTAAATAAATAACAAAATAATTCATAATTTGTGTAATGAATGTTTGGGCGCAGGAAGATGTTATGAAACCTACTAAATAAATAAAAAATAATTTATTATTTGTGCAATGAATATTTGGGCGCAGGAAGATGATATTAAACCTACAAAATAAATAAAAAAATAATTCACAATTTGTGCAATGAATATGGGGCGCAGGATGATGTTATGAAACCTAGTAAATAAATAAAAAATAATTCATTATTTGTGCAATGAATATTTGGGCGCAGGAAGATGATATTAAACCTACAAAATAAATAAAAAAAATTATTCACAATTTGTGCAATGAATATTGGGGCGCAGGAAGATGTTATGAAACCTACTAAATAAATAAAAAATAATTCATAATTTGTACAATGAATGTTTGGGCGCAGGAAGATGTCATGAAACCTACTAAATAAATAAAAAATAATTTATTATTTGTGCAATGAATATTTGGGCGCAGAAAATTGTTATGAAACCAACTAAATAAATAAAAAATAATTCATAATTTGTACAATGAATGTTTGGGCGCAGAATGATGTTATGAAACCTAGTAAATAAATAAAAAATAATTCATTATTTGTGCAATGAATATTTGGGCGCAGGAAGATGATAGTAAACCTACAAAATAAATAAAAAAAATAATTCACAATTTGTGCAATGAATATTGGGGCGCAGGAAGATGTTATGAAACCTACTAAATAAATAAAAAATAATTCATAATTTGTACAATGAATGTTTGGGCGCAGGAAGATGTTATGAAACCTACTAAATAAATAAAAAATAATTTATTATTTGTGCAATGAATATTTGGGCGCAGGAAGATGATATTAAACCTACAAAATAAATAAAAAAAAATTCACAATTTGTGCAATGAATATTGGGGCGCAGGAAGATGTTATGAAACCTACTAAATAAATAAAAAATAATTCATAATTTGTACAATGAATATTTGGGCGCAGGAAGATGTTATGAAACTTAAATAAATAAAAAATAATTCATTATTTGTGCAATGAATATTTGGGCGCAGGAAGATGATATTAAACCTACAAAATAAGTAAAAAAATAATTCACAATTTGTGCAATGAATATTGGGGCGCAGGATGATGTTATGAAACCTAGTAAATAAATAAAAAATAATTCATAATTTGTACAATGATTGTTTTGGCGCAGGAAGATGTTATGAATCCTACTAAATAAATAAAAAATAATTTATTATTTGTGCAATTAATATTTGGGCGCAGGAAGATGATATTAAACCTACAAAATAAATAAAAAAAATTCACAATTTGTGCAATGAATATTGGGGCGCAGGAAGATGTTATGAAACCTACTAAATAAATAAAAAATAATTCATAACTTGTACAATGAATGTTTGGGCGCAGGAAGATGTTATGAAACCTACTAAATAAATAAAAAATAATTTATTATTTGTGCAATGAATATTTGGGCGCAGGAAGATGATATTAAACCTACAATATAAATAAAAAAATAATTCACACTTTGTGCAATGACTTATTGGGGCGCCAGGATGATGTTATGAAACCTAGTAAATCAATACAAAATAATTCATATTTTGTGCAATGAAGATTTGGGGCGCAGGAAGATGATATTACACCTAACAAATACAGAAAAAAAATAAAGGCTAATTTGTACAATGAATATGTGGACTCAGGAAGATGTTATGAAGCCTACTAATTAAATAAAAAATAATTCATAATTTGTAACATGAATGTTTTGGCGCAGGAAGATGTTATGAAACCAACTAAATAAATACAAAATAATATAAAAATTATAGAATATTCAGCCGGAGGGTCCGTCTCCTCAACTTAATTATCATTTAAACTGTAGCGGCGCTGTCGGAACTTGTCCCATCATCGGCAGGATTCAAAACTGGTGTTTCACTGAAGATCTGGTTGTGGGAGAGGGGGTTGCAGGGATTTGGGTCGTTTTTCGTTTATCAGGCTGTCGTTGTGAGCTGCTTTCATGATTTCCATCTCTTCGAGTACGTGTATCGTCGCTGGATTATTTTCCTCTGTGCAGTACTGTTAGTGTGTTTTCAATATTTAACATGCGATGTCCTTCATCATGGATACCGTTTTTTTGCTCGCTTAGCTTGATTTACCTTCTGCGTGAATGAAGTCTCGAAAATGTTCTTTGAATCTGATGTTAAAACTCCTGAATCTTATAAAAGTTGAAAATACAAAATAATTCATAATTATTGTAATGAATATTGGGGCGCAGGAAGATGTTATGAAACCTACTAAATAAATAAAAAATAATTCATAATTTGTGCAATGAATATTGGGGCGCAGGAAGATGTTATGAAACCAACTAAATAAATAAAAAATAATTCATAATTTGTGCAATGAATATTGGGGCGCAGGAAGATGTTATGAAACCAACTAAATAAATAAAAAATAATTCATAATTTGTGCAATGAATATTGGGGCGCAGGAAGATGTTATGAAACCAACTAAATAAATAAAAAAAAAATTCATAATTTGTGCAATGAATATTGGGGCGCAGGAAGATGTTATGAAACCTACTAAATAAATAAAAAATAATTCATAATTTGTGCAATGAATATTTGCGCGCAGGAAGATGTTATGAAACCAACTAAATAAATAAAAAATAATTCATAATTTGTGCAATGAATATTGGGGCGCAGGAAGATGTTATGAAACCTACTAAATAAATAAAAAATAATTCATAATTTGTGCAATGAATATTTGCGCGCAGGAAGATGTTATGAAACCAGCTAAATAAATAAAAAATAATTCATAATTTGTGCAATGAATATTGGGGCGCAGGAAGATGTTATGAAACCTACTAAATAAATAAAAAATAATTCATAATTTGTGCAATGAATATTGGGGCGCAGGAAGATGTTATGAAACCTACTAAATAAATAAAAAATAATTCATAATTTGTGCAATGAATATTTGCGCGCAGGAGGAAGATGTTATGAAACCAACTAAATAAATAATAAAAAATAATTCATAATTTGTGCAATGAATATTGGGGCGCAGGAAGATGTTATGAAACCTACTAAATAAATAAAAAATAATTCATAATTTGTGCAATGAATATTTGCGCGCAGGAAGATGTTATGAAACCAACTAAATAAATAAAAAATAATTCATAATTTGTGCAATGAATATTGGGGCGCAGGAAGATGTTATGAAACCTACTAAATAAATAAAAAATAATTCATAATTTGTGCAATGAATATTGGGGCGCAGGAAGATGTTATGAAACCTACTAAATAAATAAAAAATAATTCATAATTTGTGCAATGAATATTTGCGCGCAGGAAGATGTTATGAAACCAACTAAATAAATAAAAAATAATTCATAATTTGTGCAATGAATATTGAGGCGCAGGAAGATGTTATGAAACCTACTAAATAAATAAAAAATAATTCATAATTTGTGCAATGAATATTGGGGCACAGGAAGATGTTATGAAACCTACTAAATGAATAAAAAATAATTCATAATTTGTGCAATACGATAAAGTTCTCTATCATATTATTTGATACTAAACATATGGCATAGCAATATGTAAATTAGAACGTCGTTCGTTACAGTGGTGCCGTTACGAATTAATATTGCATCATAGAAGAAGTACCTACTGTGCTTTGATGTATGTGTATATACATTTCTATCTCGACAATTTAATGGCTCTCTTTATGGGACGTTAGAACGGGCGCCATTCATTGAACGTTATATAACGTAACTTATTACCGTATTGCAATGATAATACAATCAGATGTAATGTAATTCTACTTCTATCACATTTCAAAATAAATTCAAGAGTGCACGAGATTTCAGATAGAAAATAAAAGATAACTTTGTACAACCATTAAAGGATTGCAAATTAACTATGATGGAAGATATAAGTATATCCATTTGCATTAAAACTCCCTTCTCTCTTTTACCTTTATCGTTCTCTCATTTACATTCATCGCGTCATGCTTTTTGTATGTAGATTCAAATGAAGTAAGGCTATGTGTATCCCCTCACTAATGACCCATCTCTGATGTTTGTAATGCAGTGTTACTTAGTTAAAATCAATTCATGTTACACAGCGTTCTGTTGGGCTCCATTTATCGAAATTATGTTGTAATCTATAGAATTGAATTGAGTAGCAAAATAATTTCATGTTTTAAAGTCCATCTGGTGGGAAAGGCATATTTGGAAGGAGACAAAAAACTTATATCGAGTAATTAAAACATTGGTGGAATCTGGTTGCCAAGTATGGAAGTGAGGTATGGACAATCAATAAGTACTACAAGAATAGACTAATGCTCTAGAAATGGATTATTTACGGAGAATGTGCCAGAAAGTCTAGATTAGAAACATGTCACAAATAAGGAAATTCGAAACATAATGGAAGGCAGAAGAAAGCATAATTGAAAGAATTGAGGAGAAGGAATTAAAGTGGGTAGGCCTGTCCTAAGAATGGAAGATGAGCGATGGGGCGAAGCAACTATATGAATGGCATCCGAACAGAAAGAAGAAAAGACGGGAGACAAAGGTAAACATGGAAGGAACACATGAAGACAGTAATGCAAGCTAGGAGGACTGAGCATCGCGAAAATGCCCCCAAGGACGTAGGCTTTTGTAGGGTTGGGCACGGGAGAAGACGGCAAGCAGCTGTTAAAAAACCCGAAGATAGAAGAAGATAGAGATTGTTGTAATCTAGCTAATACTCGGTGTGCGCTTCTACGCTTAAATAAATTAAATGTGGTTTTATTTTAGTTGTTGATTAGTAAAAAGGAAAAATATTATATAACCATATATCGAAATTATTTTACGATAATCCATAACTGATTAACTGCCCATTGCACGGAAATCAAATTACACACCCTTTCTCTGTATCTTCTTGGCATCAGTGAGCTGACATCCCAAACGGAGGGATACTGTGAATTGGTGCTCAAAACGATAGGCATGGCGCAGTCGGGGACTTTCTTGTCGAATGTTTTTGCAACATTCAATTCTTACTTCCTTGGCAATATCGAACCCGTAAGGTTCATGGCCGCGCTGACATAACCTCTCATACAGCCCTATCCTGAGCTAATGCTTTCCATTCATTCCCTGGTAGAATCTACTCCCTCAAATCATAGTTAATGTTATTCTCCCACCTCATTCTCGTGGTCGACCAACTGGGCGTTTTCCCTCTAGATTTCCTACAAGAAGCTTCCATGCACGTCTTCATTCCCCATACGTGTAACGTCCTGCCAATCGCAGCTCGAGACTCACTGTTCTTATATATCTGCTTCCTTAGACCATGTAGTTCAATGTTCGGCGTCTTCTCATTCACCTTCTGTTCATCGCTCTTTGGGTCAAAAATTTTCTAAGTACTTTATTCTCAAATATCTTTTAATCTCCTTTCCTCCCATTAAAGTAGAGCCATTTTCGCACCCATATAGTATAACTGTAGAATAATATTTTATATATTTTCAGTTTAACGTTTTTTTGAAAGGAGTCGGGACATCATTAAATTATATAATAAGTATGAAAATCAAATAAAACTACGTTTTATTTCTATTTAATTAATAAATATGGATTTTCATCAAGTAAACACCAACTCAATTGATTAATTAATTTAACTCCAGAACTAAATTTATTCTATGTCAATAATTTTTCTCTCATTTTTCCATCTTATGCACTTTATGTTTCATTCGTTAAAATTATATTAAATCAAAATATGTTTTAAATATAATTATATTGTATATACACCATGGTACTAATTTTGTTTATTGTAATTTAGATGTACGGATTCTATTTTGTATGTTTCGAATCCTGGGTAATATAGAGTAATCACTGGCCATATTTTCTTCTTGATAAAATAAAGCTATTACTACTATAATAATATTATAATAATACTAATAATAATAATTATTATTATTTTATTATTATATTAATTATTATTATTATCTATTATTCTTATTCTTCTTCATTCCTTATTATTATTATTATTTCATAACGCATTATTATTATTCTTATTACTCCTAATATTATACTGCTTCTTGCTCGCCGCCTTCTTCTTCTTCCTTCTTCCCGCATTCTTCTTCTCTTCTTCTCCGCCTCTCTTCTTCTTCTTCTCCCGCCTTCTTCTTCTTCTTCGTCTCCGCTTCTTACTTCTTCTTCTTCTCCCGCCTTCTTCTCCTTCTTCTTCTCCGCCTGCTTCTTCTTCTTTCTTCTCCGCCTTCTTTCTTCTTCCTTCTTTCTTTTCTTCTTCTTCTTCTCTCTTCTTCTTCTTCATCCCGCTTCTTCTTCTTCTTCTTCTTCCCCCGCACGTCTTCTTCTTCTTCTTATTCCCGCCTTCTTCTTCTTCTTCTTCTGTCTCCGCATTCTTCTCTTCTCCGCCTTCTTCTTTTCTTTCTTCTTCTTCTTCTTTCTTCTGCTTCCTTCTTTTACTTCGTCTTCTTCCCATCCTCATCATTATATGTACGTTTTCAATTTACATGATTTTGTGAAAACAACTTGGATAGTGCACTGTTACAATGCCACAAAGAATTCACATAGGCTCAATTCTGGAATTGCGTGCTATTATTCATTGCAAGACTCTTGATGGTCCCAAACCCTTTCAAAAAACGTTAACTGAAAATATATAAACTATTCTTCTCCCCCAACTTATCTTCATCTGGGTGCGCACCCATGGCCTCTCTTTAAAGAGGAAAGGGATTACAAGTATTTGAAATAAAGTACTTTGAAAATTTTTTGGACCAAGAGAGATGAACAGCAGGTGTAATGGAGAAGACTACATAACAAGTGAACTACACATGAGTCTTTATAGGAAGCCAGATAATAGTGAGAACACAGTTTAAGTCTCGGTCGACTTCTAAGTGGGTGATTACATGTTGGCACGTACGGGGGAATGAAATATTTTGCATGGAAGCTTCTTGTAAGGACAAGCCAGAGTGAAAAGCCTATTGGTATACCAAGAATGAGATGGGAAAATAAGCATTAAACTATGATTTGTGGAATTATATTATACAGTGAAGGTGACTGGAAAGGCATTCTCAGGATAGTGGAATGGAGAGCTATTTCCGCGCGGCCATGACCTAAGGGTTTCGGTATGCCAGTGGAGTAAGTACGTATGTTTTACAAGTTAAAAACTGCTCCTTCGTATAATGTCGATATGTTCCCATAATGTTTGGCTAAACTCTCTAACTTGTGGTCGATTCAGTTATAAAGATCAATTTGGAGTCTGACATCCGGAATTTAATATTAGATGTGTGTGTTTTGTGTTATGGTTGTGTATATTCCTACAAATACCGTGGGCTATTGCGACGAAGCCAGGTGGCAATGTCAGCAACATGAGACGTTCTTTCTCTTAATATCGCAAACGGAAAATGCTTTTTCTTAAAGCAAACCCTATGGTTGAAATAATAAAATCAAAACAACAGTTTTCTGCCTTGCTTCCTGATTACTTGACAAAACGGGACAGAGAAAGAGATAACAATTGAATATCTGAAGTAACAGCGCGAGCAAAGTAAAACACAAAGCATGGAAGAAAAAATGTGGATTAAATTAACGAAAAGAACTGAACGAAAGAGAATTGAACAGTGTGCGAGAAAATAAGGGTCATATCAAATAGCAAGTGAACTATAAAAGTAATATGGTGAGGGCAATGAACAACGCCAGAAACAGTTGCAAAAATATAATAAGTATGCAGTTTTGTTCGTTAGGAGTATATTGTAAAGGGAAAATGTGCCCATCAGCGTTTTCCGCTTAGACTTCCATATTGCCTGCAAGTAACCGCCAACATTTTCTTTGAATTTAAATTAAGCGTAGTGAAAATGCATGCATATGTCGGCCCACTCAACAGTTACTTAACGAAGCTTAGAATATCTGAAAAAGATCTGAAACCACTAATTGAAACGTGAGAAAATTATGTTTTTAAATGCCACAAAATAGAATGGACTATGATGCAGACAGAGAACCTTCTTCCTAGGAGGAACTGAGGCAAGGATACTACTGCCAGCAACGGAGCCATATCAGAAATCATCGAAAAAAAGAAACAGAGAGAAAAAGAGATCGACGAAGATTTCTAAGCCTCAGATGGCCATGGGAAAAAGAGAGTGGACTGGAAGTAACCAACCACAAAGGACACAGAATCATAGATTTAGCAACACACGGATATCATCACAAAATGTGCAAAAATGCAAAATTCCACAAACGAGTGATTCGTGTGAATGCAAGACTATGCGACCAAAAGGTGTGAGCGATTACCATTACAAAACAATGCAGAATATTGGACAGGATCACTGAACCAACTCATAAAAGACAAATCATAAACTATAACTTAATGCTCTTTCGAGGCCTCTTACCAACTATTATTATAAATGCCACCAGGTTTCGTTACAACATTTCTGAAAATCGCTCCTGGCTTGGCATACTATACCACTTCTGAGTTTAGGGCGCATGGAAGCGGAGTTACGCTGGTCCTAATCGATATGAAAGGTGGTGATTTGGGACCCGAATGTTTTATGACCTGAAATGTTTAAAAATTAACCTATAATATTCCCTTAAAATTCTCTTTAAAATTACCTAAAAGTGTAAAAAAATTACCCAATGAAATTATAAATTTCTAATAATTAATAACTACGGTAATTACTTTACTTACTCACTGGCACTATCGAACCCGTAGGTCATGGCCGCGCGGACATAAGCTCTCATACATCCCTATCCTGAGCTGTTTTCCAATCTTCCCTGTATAATCTACTATCCCTCAAATCATAGTTAATGTTATTCTCCCCACCTCATTCCTGTTGTACCAACTGGGCGATTCCCTCCTGGCTTTCCTACAAGAAGCTTCCACGCAAGTCTTTCATTCCCCATACGTGCAACATGCCCTGCCCATCGCAGTTACAGACTAACACCGGTAATTAATAATTATTAATTTATTAATTAGAAAAAATGGTCTAAAAGATATAACGACCATTATTATTGATTTGGGGTAACTATTCTAAAGCAATTCCTGTTCTTGGTAGTAATATAATAAATAAGACCAGCCTCATGGGCTAGTGGTCAGCGTTTTCTGACTTCTGTTCATGAGGTCCCGGGTTTGATACCCGGTCAAAACCACAGCATTTTTCCTTTAAAGCGAATTATCCCTGTGGTTGCCCGTTTAGTTTAAAGAACTCTCCTGATGTTTGATTATCATTTATCACCCATCATACCATCGGGGTACCGTAACTCCGCCTTCCAGGTATCTCAACCTAAGAAATTGATTACATTTCTGCAATGCCTGGGAGAAAAGCCAGAAATATCCTGGTTGCATTAGAAAAATAAATAAATAAAATATTTAAAAAATAATTATTATCACTAGGGTCAATCTCATTTCTATCAAACTAATATTAAAAGTTATTAACTAAACTTACCTTAGTTGGTACTGAACGACATACACCACCATGATCATCCTTAAGTTATCAAACGTGAACGATCGGCGGTTTGTCAACTAACACGGTTTTATTACATGGGTTAATGTGACTTCATAACAATTTTATTAAATAGTTTTTTACGCAATGGTAATTCGTCTGGAACAGTAAAACCTACTGCGTTCAAGGAAATCACACAGTTTAGAATGTTTAGTTTTTCTAGTTGAATATTTGCACTGACTATTTAACTCATGCCACAAAATGCTAGTCAATGACCAATCACGTTTCAATGAATGTTGTTTTACAACCAATGACAGTCGTGTTTCACCTCGATCTTTATCGATTTCTCTTTATCAGCTCCTGCTTTTGTGGTAAAGAAAGCTCCTCCTTTTTAATGTTCTCAACAGGTCAAAGCATTATTTTTTTCCAACAAATACATTGAATATAGCAAATAATGAAAAGATTCCTTGATTTGACTGAGTTGTTTACTAAAAAAATAAATGAATAACCCGTAATGTAGATTATGATATATAGTTTGATGTGTTTCATTATTTCTCCACTTGGGTGCACTCTTACAATATTGCGTTCTTATTAGGCAATAAATAATATGATCAAGCAGCAGTGAATGAACATAACCTCACATTTTTTATTTATTTTCAAACATTGCCGTTTACATTAAATATATAAATATTTTAAAATAACTATATTTAAACAATGATTTGTGAGTAAACAGCTTAATTTTATTCGTTAAATTGCCCTAACAAATGCCACTCTTGATTTTCAAATTCTCTAGATAAATTCACTCCTCACTTCATGAGTCGTGAATTTATCAATGATTTGGAAATCACTCTGTGGGCATTACTTATGAACATTTAACTCATGCCCCAAATGGGACTCAATGGCCAATCACGTTTCAATGATTTCTGTTTTACAACCAATCAGAGTCGTGTTTCACGAAATATTTATCAGTGTTATAATTACCATATTAAAGAAAGCTCCTCCTTTTAATATTCTGAACAGGTCTGACCATTATTTTGCAGTGACTGAGCCTGTGAGAAATACGGCTACCAGAATGTATATATAGTGCATGAATGTCAACACATGCCGCATGTGGGAGTTAATATAAAAACATTTGTAAGCAATTGATTATACCACCTAAAAAAAAAGAAACACTGTTTGCACTTTCTTAAATGTATTTTTTCCTAGGTAACAATCCAGAAAAAATTAATTGTCATATTTACATCATACGACATCACAAATGAATTAATGTACAGTTGATTGTGTTTCATTTTTTCTCCACTAGAGAGCATTCTTACAAGTTGCGTTCCTTTGGCAATAAATAGTATGATCTGGTAGCAGTGATAACAAACAAAAGCAGAAGAAGCGTGTACCTATCGTTTCTCATTTGTTTTCAAACATCGCCGTTTACATTAAATATTTAAAATAAACTATAGTTAAATAATGATTTGTGAGTGAACAGGTTAATTTTATTCGTTAAATAGTCCTAACAAATGCCACTCTTGATTTCCAAATTCTCTAGATAAATTCACTCCTCACTTCGTGAGTCGTGAATTTATCGATAATTTGGAAATCACCCGTGGCATTACTTATGAAAAACAATTCTTTAAAAAATAGAGATGGCTTGTTATCTGATGTGGTAGAATTTTTTTTTAACAGTAAATGAGACATTTTTAAGATCCCAGAAATATTTCTAGCGACCGATATGTAGATGTACTGTGAAACGTTTATCTGCAGGGACTTTAATTTCCCATCCCTTGCAAAATAATACACTCCCTTCAGTAGAAAATACTTGTTCACCGAATTCCATTACATACTGTCTTAAACGGATAGCACAAGACCTTTTTTGGTTTGGCATTTTGCAGTGCACGAAAATCACACAACCATACACAAACGCAACTCTCTTGAGACAAACGGAAATATTACATAATCCATTGAGTTGATGAAAATCAAATAAAACTACGTTTTATTTTTTATTTAATTAGGAGATATTACAAATCGAAAGTCCCGCATTGAAGGGGGAGTCCCGAATCAGTCTACGTGAGGCAGAGCACAGTGATTTCATGTTATATTGAGGCAACGCACTGTGGTTTCTCACTCACTTGCCTGAGTACAAAAAACAAGATACATAAAAATGAATATTTATCATAGATTATTTAAAACCTGACGTATAAAAGTTCGAAAAAAAAAAAAATTACCTAAAATAACATTTGTAAAATGACTATCAGAAAAAAACTGAAAGAAATGCATTTTAATGACTTATAAAAACCTGGATAGGACATGTCTTAAGAATGGAAGATGAGCGATGGCCGAAGCAACTATATGAATGGCATCCGAACAGAAAGAAGAAAAGAGGGAGACCAAGGTTAACATGGAAGGAAAACATGAAGACAGTAATGCGAGCTAGAGGGCTAATCATCGAAGATGCCCAAGACCGTAGGCTTTGGAGGTTTGGCAGGGAAGACGGCAGCAGCTGTTAAAAACCCGAAGATAGATAGATAGATAGATAAAAACCTCATATATCTAACATATTTATTGCACAATGCACTTAATTATTAATCTTCATAGTCTCTGACAACTCATAAAAATGTGACATTTCATCAAAATCCGGGCCCTAGTGTTGATGACTCACCAGAAGAGGCCTTAAACAAAACTTAATATAATGAGACGATTATGATGATGATGATTATGACCTGATGGTGTTCGGGGATCATTTGGGCCTTAAAGTTTCCTGAATTTGTCTTGCATCGAGGAAAAATCTCGAAAAAGAACTCACACAGGAAACAGTGCATAATTACACGCTTTATATTAACTGATCTGTATCTATCTATCTATGTAACTGAATCTTTTAAACGCGATTTTCGCCCACTTAAAATCACTGGATCGACTTGAAACTTTGTATACTTGTAAAAGACCCGTGACAATACAATAATTTCATATTTTGTTCCTAAAATCATGGCCAGAATCATCAGAAAATCAAAAAAAGTGTCTTTGTATCTATGTAACGGAATTTTTGAACACGATTTTTACTCACTTAGAAACATTGGATCGACTTGAAATTTGTGTACTTGTAAAGGATCCGTGAAAATACAATAATTTCATATTTTGTTTCTAAAATTCTGGCCAGAATCATCAGAAAATCAAACAAATTAAAACTGGTATAATAGGTTGCGGACTTGTCGACTTTTTAGTCAATCGTTGTAAGAGCTCAGTTGGTAGAGCGGTGAACTCAGTAAACCATAGGTCGCTGGTTCAAATCCGGTTGGGAGGTTTTTTTTAGAAGAGTATTACTTTTAACTCATACTACAATAGTAGCCTTTCGAATTTAAAGATATTTACATTTTTATCTTATTGTGTGAAATATTGAAACTAAAAAATAAAAAATAAATAATAGTTTTAAAAACTAAAATAAACACGCTTTATTAGAAAACCGAAAACTAAAAGATTGAAAAAAATAATTTTAATTTCCAACACGCTTGGGATAAATAATTTTACCATCAAAAGCGTGGGGTGATTTTTATGATTTTTTACATTTTCTTCTTGGAGACTTTACTTTTACCAATATCTGTTTATTATCAAATATGGTAATTGGTAAACAGCACACTACGCTTTTGATGGTAAAATGATTTATTCCAAGCGTGTTGGAAATTAAAATTATTTTTTTCAATCTTTTAGTTTTCGGTTTTCTAATAAAGCGTGTTTATTTTAGCTTTTTAAAACTATTATTTGTTTTATATACAAACTCGAAAAAGTTATAATATAGTTAGATACATTTAATTTCAGCTAAATAAATATATCGATCAACATTAAGGTCTGAAAATATATATTAACGAATAACACACTATAATGTTTTAATCCACAGGTATCAGACCATAAGTATATGTATTATAATTCGTATAAAGGTATTTTGTTCGGAGGTGAAAATTACCTTTAACAGTTTGTTTGACAAATCCTCTGTAATCAGTTACGTTTGTTTAAAGGAATTAATTTTCACTCTGTATAATATGTTGCTGATATTTAACCCTTAAATTCGTAATGTATCCTTTTGGATACATCAGTTCATTTAATTAATTTAATATTTTAAATACATTAGGACAAAACGAACAAAAAGAAACCACTTACATGTGTCTTATTATACAATATACCTAATAATAACAGTTGCACAAGATTCCGTTTTCACTGCGGTCCGCCACATTCAAATAACTAACAGAAGAAATTTGTGTTTTGCCAATTTAAGGGTTAAATTCTACCTTCACACTCATATGCATATAACATTTTTTTGTGATATGCTGTTTGTCCAATTTAAAGTTTGATAGAGTTATAATTACTAATTTTAACGAGTTTGCAAACTTTTAATTGCCCGCGTGTATTGTTTTGAAATTAATGTACACTTTTTTCACAATGCTAATATATTTAATATAAATATTTCAGTTTATCCCATTTCATAAATGTGTACATTTTAACTATTTATGTGGGAAATTCTCTTATATTCTGTAACCTTATCGAGTAAAAAAGAGGACCTATAAAAGTTATTGTTTGTAAAGCCTACTTGATTCGAACGATTCAATTCCTTCGACTCAGTTTCGGAGGTCTGGAATGAAGAATCTCGCTTAACCGGGTTGACGACTCTTTCATAGCACGTATTAAAACCTCAATCATGAATTGAGAGACCTGAGCAAAATTTAAGGACCTTTCAACGCCTTTCTTTGGGTAGCTATCCTGAAATTCAAAGAAGTTATATTAACACTAAGAAATTGGGACTGGAAAGTAAATATCAGTACACACTAATATATGGTCACACGTAGAAATTCAGTATATAATGGAAATGGACAGCTGAGAAATGAAGGAAATTTTGAGGAAGTGGCTGAATTCAAATACCTAGGAACAATAATCACAAACAGGAATGAGATGCACAAAGAAATTAAACATAGGCTCAATTCTGGAAATGCATGCTATTATGCATTGCAGAGTCTTTTCATGTCCCACCTCCTTTCGAAAAACGTTAAGCTGAAAATATATAAAACTATTATTCTACAGTTATATTATATGGGTGCGAAACATGGACTCTTACTTTAAGGGAGGAAAGGAGATTACAATTATTTGAGAATAAAGTTCTTAGGAAAATTTTTGGACCAAAGAGAGATGAACAGACAGGTGAATGCAGAAGACTACATAACAATGAACTACATGGTCTTTATAGGAAGCCAGATATAATAAGAACAGTTAAGTCTCGTAGACTGCGATGGGCAGGACATGTTGCCCGTATGGGGAATGACAGACGTGCATGGAAGCTTCTTATAGGAAAGCCAGAGGGAAAACGCCCAGTTGGTAGACCAAGAATGAGGTGGGAGAACAACATTAACTATGATTTGAGGGAGGTAGATTATACAGGGAATGATTGGAAGGCATTAGCTCAGTGTAGGGATGTATGGAGAGCTTATGTCCGCGCGGCCATGAACCTACGGGTTCGATAGTGCCAGTGAGTAAGTAAGTAAGTATATCAATTAATTATTCCCTCCATATCCTCGTCGTTAGTGGGAAGATGCTATTTTATTTAATGGCGTTCCCTAACAACTGTGCGTGAAAGATTGACAAATTTTCCTGAGAGGCCTCTTAATTCACACTTGATTTTCTTCTTCGCGCCGTAAATCTACGACACGGTATGCGCGAGTTTACTTGGTTTCCTAAGGAAACCGTACTCTAAAATTTTACGCTCTGAGAAAAAACACATACTTCTCCGTAATTTGAACCCGTGAATCTCAGAAACAGAGGCGAGTTGTAAGGTCACCACTGCTCCACCGGGAACAAGTCTTGGTAGCAATAGGAACCTTGGTGACTACTGGATTCAAGATTCCAAGTGCAGCTGTCACCAAAGTCAATGTAATTTTTAGGGTCCGAACGCTGTTTCCTTGCGTAAAAAATGCCGTTTCCTTCGGTGGAAAAAACACGGTTTCCTTCCGTGAAAACGTTGAAATTAAATCCCGTGTAACTCTTGTCACGCAGATAAGCGTGGTAGAAGAATCATGGATTATGAAAAGCATCCTCTACGGTCAAAATTACAGACACATTAACTCGTTACCTGATTGCGATCAACGTCTTAGCATAAATGTTTACATTACGTTAAATCTAATTATCAATTCATCTCCAAAAACCACTAAAAATCAATGTGGCTCTCTTTATTTTACAGAAAATTTAATGTCAATTTCACTTTCTTAAATTTCCGATAATTTATTTTAACATTCATATTTTTATTTCCCTGTTTACTTATTTCGGAGCTTTTTAATTGATTATTCTCTTCATTATTTTTTTTTGTTTACTTATTTCCTTACTTCAGTCTTTCCTTACTGTACTCTTCTCATACAATTTTCTTTATCTCATATTTGCTCATTATCCTGTATTAATTCATCATTTACTTAATTATATATTCTTTAATTTCTTATTTCCTCGTTTGGCAAGTACGGATCAAAAATCAGTTGTACTTCATAGGCCTAAAAGCTTACAAACTACTACTACTACTGTTTCTGGTACTACTGTCATCTACTACTGACTGCTTCTGGCACTACTGTCATCTACTACTGACTGCTTCTGGCACTACTGTCATCTACTACTGACTGCTTCTGGCACTACTGTCATCTACTACTGACTGCTTCTGGCACCACTGTCATCTACTACTGACTGCTTCTGGCACCACTGTCATCTACTACTGACTGCTTCTGGTACTACTGTCATCTACTACTGACTGCTTCTGGCACTACTGTCATCTACTACTGACTGCTTCTGGCACTACTGTCATCTACTACTGACTGCTTCTGGCACCACTGTCATCTACTACTGACTGCTTCTGGTATTACTGTCATCTACTACTGACTGCTTCTGGCACTACTGTCATCTACTACTGACTGCGTCTGGCACTACTGTCATCTACTACTGACTGCTTCTGGCACTACTGTCATCTACTACTGACTGCTTCTGGTACTACTGTCATCTACTACTGACTGCTTCTGGCAATACTGTCATCTACTACTGACTGCTTCTGGCACTACTGTCATCTACTACTGACTGCTTCTGGTACTACTGTCATCTACTACTGACTGCTTCTGGTACTACTGTCATCTACTACTGACTGCTTCTGGCACTACTGTCATCTACTACTGACTGCTTCTGGCACCACTGTCATCTACTACTGACTGCTTCTGGTATTACTGTCATCTACTACTGACTGCTTCTGGCACTACTGTCATCTACTACTGACTGCTTCTGGCACTACTGTCATTTACTACTGACTGCTACTGGCACTACTGTCATCTACTACTGACTGCTTCTGGTACTACTGTCATCTACTACTGACTGCTTCTGGCACTACTGTCATCTACTACTGATTGCTTCTGGCACCACGGTCATCTACTACTGACTGCTTCTGGTACTACTGTCATCTACTACTGACTGCTTCTGGTACTACTGCCATCTACTACTGACTGCTTCTGGTACTACTGTCATCTACTACTGACTGCTTCTGGCACTACTGTCATCTACTACTGACTGCTTCTGGCACCACTGTCATCTACTACTGACTGCTTCTGGCACCATTGTCATCTACTACTGACTGCTTCTGGCACTACTGTCATCTACTACTGACTGCTTCTGGCACCACTGTCATCTACTACTGACTGCTTCTGGTACTACTGTCATCTACTACTGACTGCTTCTGGTACTACTGTCATCTACTACTGACTGCTTCTGGCACTACTGTCATCTACTACTGACTGCTTCTGGCACTACTGTCATCTACTACTGACTGCTTTCTGGCACCACTGTCATCTACTACTGACTGCTTCTGGTATTACTGTCATCTACTACTGACTGCTTCTGGCACTACTGTCATCTACTACTGACTGCTTCTGGCACTACTGTCATTTTACTACTGACTGCTTCTGGCACTACTGTCATTTACTACTGACTGCTTCTGGTACTACTGTCATCTACTACTGACTGCTTCTGGCACTACTGTCATCTACTACTGACTGCTCTGGCACCACTGTCATCTACTACTGACTGCTTCTGGTACTACTGTCATCTACTACTGACTGCTTCTGGTACTACTGTCATCTACTACTGACTGCTTCTGGTACTACTGTCATCTACTACTGACTGCTTCTGGTACTACTGTCATCTACTACTGACTGCTTCTGGCACCACTGTCATCTACTACTGACTGCTTCTGGTACTACTGTCATCTACTACTGACTGCTTCTGGCACCACTGTCATCTACTACTGACTGCTTCTGGCACTACTGTCATCTACTACTGACTGCTTCTGGCACCACTGTCATCTACTACTGATTGCTTCTGGTACTACTGTCATCTACTACTGACTGCTTCTGGCACTACTGTCATCTACTACTGACTGCTTCTGGCACTACTGTCATCTACTACTGACTGCTTCTGGCACTACTGTCATCTACTACTGACTGCTTCTGGCACCACTGTCATCTACTACTGACTGCTTCTGGTATTACTGTCATCTACTACTGACTGCTTCTGGCACTACTGTCATCTACTACTGACTGCTTCTGGCACTACTGTCATCTACTACTGACTGCTTCTGGCACCACTGTCATCTACTACTGACTGCTTCTGGTACTACTGTCATCTACTACTGACTGCTGCTTCTGGTACTACTGTCATCTACTACTGACTGCTTCTGGCACTACTGTCATCTACTACTGACTGCTTCTGGCACCACTGTCATCTACTACTGACTGCTTCTGGTACTACTGTCATCTACTACTGACTGCTTCTGGCACTACTGTCATCTACTACTGACTGCTTCTGGCACTACTGTCATCTACTACTGACTGCTTCTGGCACTACTGTCATCTACTACTGACTGCTTCTGGTACTACTGTCATCTACTACTGACTGCTTCTGGTACTACTGTCATCTACTACTGACTGCTTCTGGCATCACTGTCATCTACTACTGACTGCTTCTGGCACTACTGTCATCTACTACTGACTGCTTCTGGCACTTCTGTCATCTACTACTGACTGCTTCTGGTACTACTGTCATTTTTACCGCTACTATTACTCTGTGGCTTTTTCTTATTTGCCTGTTTGGTCAGTTCCTTATTATCTTAGTTCCTTTTTTATTCAAATATTCTCTTACCCATTTGTTTTTATTTGCTTGCTTCCACATATTCATTTTTTCTCCTCCCTATTTATCTCCTCATTCTTTTTCTCTCGCAGACGAACTTTATTCATCTTATGCAACTCAAACCATTGTTTATAAAAATAGCATTTTGTCACACAGTAAAGAAAATACAGGGAGACAGTGGTATCCGATTAGCAATAGCTCGGACTAACTGTTTTTAGATCATCATCATAGTACATTCATGAATTTAGGCCATTTGTTGACCAGTTTCGGCCTCAAGAGAAACAGCATCCAGAAGTCTTTTGAGGGGACGTCCTGGTCTTCTTCTTCCTGCAGGTTGATATCTTAACATTTGTTTGTGTATTCTGTGAAAGACTTGCATGGAAGCTTCTTGTAGGAAAGCCAGAGGGAAAACGCCCAGTTGGTAGACCAAGAATGAGGTGGGAGAATAACATTAACTATGATTTACGGGAAGTAGATTATACAGGGAATGATTGGAAAGCATTAGCTCAGGTTAGGGATGTATAGAGAGCTTATGTCCGTGCGGCCATGAACCTACGGGTTCGATAGTGCCAGTGAGTAAGTAAGTATTCTGTGATCTTCCATTAGATGAACATGTTGTATCCATCTTGACATATAATCAGAAAATTTTTTTTTCTAAAGATTCCATATGTAATTCTTCTAAGATGTCTTCAGTTTTTTTGTGATCTAGTAGTGTGTATCCTGCAGTCCTCCGAAGGAATCTCATTTCAGCAGATCTAAGTCTCTGTATATCCTTCTTTTTCAACGTCCATACTTCGCTACCATACAAAAGAGTTGGAAGAGCCAGTGTTTTATACACTTTTAATCTTGAATGCTTTTGGGCTAACTGTGGCTTGAAGATAGAATTTATTAACCCTAAAATTCTTAAAAATTTAGATATTTTTGCATTGTTAGAACACTATATATTAATACAAGTATAATGTATATGTTGTTATCAAAATTTGTCTAAAGGAAAGTATAATTTATCGTTTTTACACATGGACAATGGAGAATAATTTGTAAAAGAGAATTTCAAATATGAATAACGTATCTCTTCATTTAATCAACGAAAAATTGATTTGTGAATATTAAATTTATTTTATGAATTCCTTTAGCTTTAGGAAGAATATGAGAAATAAAATAAATATTTTCGAGAGAAGTAGTAATTGTTATATCGTATATTCTAGTGTATGTGGGTGTCGATGACATCTCTTTGTCGCCTGGAATACTGTGGAGACATGGAGCGTGCATTGCATTTGAATATTTGTATTCTGTTTGCGAGTTATTCCTTTTACTGCAAAAGACAGCACTGGTTTATGTCCTCCGGTTCATAATCCATTATGTTCTTTTCTCATTGCTGTACTTAGTGAGATATCTTAAGCACCGTCTGTATCAGCTTGTTTTCTACTTCCGACTAGAGTAAAATTAATTTAATAATAAATAATAGTTTTAAAAAACTAAAAGAACACGCTTTATTAGAAAACTAAAAAATGAAAAATAATTTTAATTTCCAATACGCTTGGGATAAAATAAAGTGGTCAACAAAAAAAATCATCTCCAACACATGTAGAATAAAATTAGAGTTATCAACAAAAAGAAAATAATTTTACCATCAAAAGCGTGGGGTGCTCTATATCAATTAATATATTTGATAATAAACAGATATTGGTAAAAGTAAGCTCTCTAAGAAGAAAATGTAAAAATCATAAAAATCACCCCACGCTTTTGATGGTAAAATTATTTTCTTTTTGTTGATAACTCTAATTTTATTCTATACCTATGTGTTGGAGATGATTTTTTTGTTGACCACTTTAATTTTATCCCAAGCGTATTGGAAATTAAAATGATTTTTCATTTTTTAGTTTTCTAATAAAGCGTGTTATTTTAGTTTTAAAAACTATTATTTATTTTTTATTTTTTAGTTTTAATATTTTACAGAATAAGATAAAAATGTAAATATCTTTAAATTCGATACTACTGTAGTATGAGCTAAAAGTAATACTCTTCTATAAAAAACCCTCCCAGGATTTGAACCAGCGACGTATGGATTACTGAAATTATATACCACTAACAGTTCACTGCTCTACCAACTGAGCTCTTACAACGATTGACTAAAAACTCGACTAGTCCGCAACCTATTATACCAGTTTTCATTTTTCTTTATTTTCGGATGATTCTGGCCAGGATTTTAGAAACAAAATATGAAATTATTGTATTGTCACGGGTCCTCTACAAGTATACAAAGTTTCAAGACAATCCAATGTTTCTAAGTGGGTGAAAATCGCGTTGAAAGATTCCGTTACATTGATATAAAAACACGTTTTTTTGATTTTCTGATGATTCTGGCCAGGATTTTAGAAAATAAATATGAAATTATTGTATTGTCACGGGTCCTCTACAAGTATACAGAGTTTCAAGTCGATCCGATGATTTTAAGTGGGTGAAAATCGCGTTGAAAGATTCCGTTACATAGATAGATACAGGTCAAGCTAATATAAAGGGTGTAAAAGTAGTTAACTCCAACCACATTTTCCTAAGACATCTCACTACACAAATAAAATATGTCAGTTTCCTTGATGTAGTTACTGTGTTACGTGACTCTCTTCTTTTAAATTTACTTTGCACTATCGTCATTACTCTTCCTTTCTTTTAGCGTAGTAATGGAATTATGGAGGTTTTACTCAAGAAAATATATGTTTTTTTAAACATCTTGAGCGATCCTATCGAGTACTCTCACCGAAAATGACTACAACCATAAAGTGCAATCTTATAACATAAAGATTTCGACTTATACCTGTACGTAAATATAAACTAAATCCCATGGTGCAACAGGCCCGGAAGCTCCTTGGCCTACCAGCCAGCCACTAGCCACACATCCACATCCAGCAGTTATAGCTGGTTTTTCTCAACTTGGATCCACTACATAATATCCATCCATAGTAAGTCTGCATGGTATCTTTACCTTGTCGTGGTGGAGTGGCTTGTGTGCTTAAATGATCCTGAGAGCTATGCCGGCGGTAGCATTGCTGCCGATAGGGTTACCCATGCCGGATTGGTCGAATGTGATAAGCCAGACAAAATAAGTACCTTGGTCGAAAGAGTGACGATCTTTCACCGTAAAAATACAACCGTCAAGAAATGCGGACATGGGTTCTACTGGGGTAAAATTTTCCGGAGGTCAAATAGTCCCCCATTCGGTTCTCCGGGCGGGGACTACTTCAGGGAACCCATGCCAAAGGCTCAAACACAGGGACATGTTCCTAGGAACATTTTGAACAGACAGGTGAATGGAGAAGACTACATAACAATGAACTACATGGTCTTTATAGGAAGCCAGATATAATAAGAACAGTTAAGTCCCGTAGACTGCGATGGGCAGGACATGTTGCGCGTATGGGGAATGAAAGACGTGCATGGAAACTTCTTGTAGGAAAGCCAGAAGGAAAACGCCCAGTTGGTAGACCAAAAATGAGGTGGGAGAACAACATTAACTATGATTTGAGGGAAGTAGATTATACAGGGAATGATTGGAAAGCATTAGCTCAGGATAGGGATGTATGGAGAGCTTATGTCCGTGCGGCCATGAACCTACGGGTTCGATAGTGCCAGTGAGTAAGTAAGTAAGTAAGTAAGTAATTCTGCCCGAGGGCAGACTTTTCATTGCAATTCTAGCATTTTCATGCCATACTTTTTAGCTTTACTAGGAAATGATAGGTGTAGTAATTTCCGTTGCTTTCCACACCGGTGATGATGATATTGATGATGCTCGGATGTTTTCGGGGACAGTTGTGCCCTAAGTGTCCTGACATTTGTCTTACAGGTGAGGAAAATCCCCGGGAAAAACATCACCCAGGAGCCTGTGTCGACCGTGAATCGAACCGGGGCCCGCTGCGTGACAAGGCAAACACACTCCCTCGAGACCACAAAGCGGTGGTCCTACATAATACAGCTATCGAAATTCTTCAGGATTCTGGGTGAGCATCGGTCCCATACTAGTGGAAATTCCATGATAAAATGCCTTCTCCCATGGGAACTCGAACCAGCTCAAGTCCCATAGACGTCATGCCTTATGCCGCTCGACTACCGGAGTAAGGCCTTCATAGCACAAGTACAGTTATGAATATGTAAAAGAATAAATGTCCTTACTTAAGTACCTATACTTTATTTTTATTTACCTCACTCAGTTTATTTTTTGAATGTAATAGTGGTTAAGGCACTGCGCTACAAGCCGGAAGGTTGAGGGTTCGAGTCCCGGTGGGGTCAGGATTTTTAGACTGACCCAAACCTTCTGGCGGCACTATGGCCCTGGGGTCGACTCAGCCTCTAACTGAAATGAGTACACATGACGCTTGTTCTGGGGTAAAGGCGGCCCGTCACGCAGGGCTGACAACCCGGCTGACATCAAGTGCCGATTGTCAAGAAAAGTGGGAGCCTTAACCTCCTACTACCCTAAGGGCCTCCTGAGGCCTGTAGTGGGAATCACTTTACCTTTACCTTTTTAGTATAATAGCTAACTAACTCACTACTACTAGAACCCGGAGGTTCATGGTCGCGCTCACATAATCTCTCCAGACATCCCAATTTTGAAATACATTTTCCAATAACCCCAACGAACTACATGGTATTTATAGGAAGCCAGATATATTAAGAACAGTTAAGTCTCGTAGACTGCGATGGGCAGGACATGTTGCACATATGGGGAATGGAAGACTTGCATGGAAGCTTCTTGTAGGAAAGCCAGAGGGAAAACGCCCAGTTGGTAGAGCCAATAATGAGGTGGGAGAATAACATTAACTATGATTTGGGGGAGGTAGATTGTACGGGGAATGATTGGAAAGCATTAGCTCAGGGTAGGGATGTATGGAGAGCTATGTCCGCGCGGCCTTAACCTACGGGTTCGATAGTGCCAGTGAGTAAGTAAGTAGTAGTAGTAGTAGACTTTATTAGACAAAAAGTAAGATATTTACAATATTATTTACAATATGGGTCGTACGGGCAGTAAGCCGTACGTGCTGTTGACAGTCCGTTACAATAAAGTAATAATTGGTACTGGTGTAAAGAAAAATAAACAAAAACAGCAATAACATTACAATTACATAAAGAAAACACAATAAAAATATTACCATTAAATAATAACACAATAGCATTATACACTAAAAACATTAACATTACAATTACATAAAGAAAACACAATAATATTACAATTAAGTAATAACACAATAGCAATAACATTACAATTACATAAAGAAAACAATAATAATATTACAATTAAATAATAACACAATAGCATTATACACTAAAAACATTAACATTACAATTACATAAAGAAAACACAATAATATTACAATTAAGTAATAAAACAATAGCATTATACACTAAAAAACATTAACATTACAATTACATAAAGAAAACACATTATTATTAGAATTAAATAATAACACAACAGCATTATACACTAATTAATTTATATATAATTGTTAATAATTAATGGTATTGCATTTTGATAACATATATTTATTCATGAATGAGTGTTGTTCTTATTTTTCGCGTTTTGTCCAGAAATTTACCGAGGTTTATCCAATTTTCTGGATTTATCAATAACTCGTAGCATGCCAATCTTTCCCGATTTGAATTTAGAAATCTTTCCGGTAATAACTGACGTCTCCAATATTCTAAATCATTACATTTTCCTAATATATGTATCTCATCTTCAAAGTTCCCGCACATTGGACATATTCGCATATCGTGATCGTCGCTAATTTTTAGAAATTTCCATGCCCCTAGCCTAAACCAAGCAAGCCCTGATCTCTCCTTAAATCCTAGGTTGAGTATATACGATTCTTTTCCCCAGACGTGTTTTAGGTCTCTTTGTAGACACAGCGAGCGTTTTCCTATACATTCGGCAAAGGTATCTTGTTGGTTTACATATAAGTACCTCCTCCTTATTTTTCTCCACACGTTCTTGCGATTTTCAGTCCTTTTTCCCATATCCAGCCCATCTCCCAATCTTGGAGTTCTCTCCTAACCTCGTCTGCCCAAAATTTAACATCTATGTTTTTAATTTGGTGGTCGTAACAGATTGCTCTAAGCATTGTTTGTTCACCTTGGATTACACGCAACCAGTATTTGAGTACACGAATTTTACAGTTAATGTCGTCCTGGAATGACCCGAAATCATATAAAATTCCACAGTTAGAAACGGCCTTACTAAGTCCTGTAATATACTTTAGAAAATGCGTATATACCTTATTTAGTATTTCCGTTCTTTGGAAACCCCAAATCTCACTACTATAGTGCATGACTGGCCTGACCATAGCTCCATACATTTTTTCTAATGTGCTGACTGGAATATCAGGCACTCGACCCAGAATACCGAGTACACTGTTAAGTTGTCCCCTCCCTTTAAATAATGCTATATCAATGTGTTTTTTCCACTTTCCGTTCATTTTCAACGTCGTACCAAGATATTCGAAATGTTTTACGTTTTGAAGAACTTGATCTCTGTATTTCCATTCCTCTGTTCTACCATAAACCGTCCCATTTTTAAAGGTCATTGTTTTTGTCTTACTAGCATTTACAGACAATCCCCAATTCCTACAGTATATTTCCAGTAGGTCAAGACCTCTTTGCAATCCCTTGATTGTCTTGGAACAGATAATTAAATCATCTGCATACAACAGGACTGGGATTCTAACATTTCCTATCTCCGGAGCCTCAATTTCTCCTTCTAGCATTACGTCTACAATATCATCAACGAATAGATTAAATATCATTGGTGATAAAATGCAACCTTGTCTCACTCCCCGATTGGCTTCACTGCTCTCTGTAATGTGCCCTTGGTCTACTTTTATACAAAATTTAACATATTTATAAATTGACATTAAAGCATGTATCATTTTATGAGACAATCCTTTCCGATTTAATTTTTCTCAAAGTGCGCTTCAGTCCACAGTATCAAATGCCATCTTAAAATCAATGAATGCACAAAATAATTTACCTCCCTTCATTTTTAGATTGTCATCAATTAATGTTCTCAGAACAAATAGGTTATCCACCGTGGAGTACCCTTCTCTAAAACCTGCCTGATATTTTGAGAGCCTATTGTTCTCTTTAGCCCATTGTCTGATTCGTTCGTAATGTACTTTACAATATATTTTTCCGAACACTGACAAGAGACAAATTCCCCTATAACTTTGTGGTATCTGTGCTCCACCCTTCCCCTTGTATAGCGGTTGGATGACACCTGTCGCCCAGGCTTCCGGATAATCTCCTCCATTAAAAAGTTTGTTGAACGCAGTTTTCAAAACGTCTAATAATTTATTGGATGATATCATATTTTTCAAGAATTCCCCTGGTATTCCATCAATTCCAGGTGCTTTACCATTCTTTAAACATTTAATGGAAGAAACCACTTCATTTTTCGAAATATCCTGATCCAGTAATTGAATATGAATTGGGTCAGGGATCTCAACTATATTTCCTTGATTATATCTTAACCTCTCATTTCCCAGCACCCTATCAAAGTAACTTCTCCATTCCCCGGGCGTTATTCTTGTCCGTTTTATGGACTTTACTTTGAGTTCCCTTATCGCTTTCCATATTTCCGCAATGTTCCCACTTTCAGTCGCGACTCTCATTGCTTCGGATTTCTTATTTTGTTATGCTAGTTTTGTTTCTGCCAATAAGTCTTTATATTCCTTTCTCTCTTGCGCATAATTTTTTCTGCTTTCATCTGTGCTTTCTTTCTAAACTTTAAAGACTACTTTCGACAAATTTCTTCTTTCTTCTTTCTACATGCATTATTGTACCACCCTTTGTCCTTCTGGTTCATTGCGTATTTAACCTTGAATTTTTCCCCTGCTTTTGAAAACATTCTGTCAAAGTTTTAATAATTTCCTCCCCGCTAAGATCATTTAATTGCAGATCCTGTATTAGCGTTTCCAAACTCCTGTTAAATTCTTCTCTCAGATCCTCGATCCACCTGAAACGGATAATTGGCCGCAATATTGTTGCCACCTCATCATTAACTGTCTCACTAATACCTTCATATTTAAAATAAGTTTGTTTGGGAAGTGGTGTGATTCGATTCTGGAAACTATACAGAAATTACTTTACCCTGGAATCATGTCTTGTGTGCATATTGAATAATCGATTACGCTACTTCCATTTTTATTAATAAATGTCAGTCTCCATTTTTATCTTCCTCATATTTCCCATTCAGAATTTCAAGTTCAAATGCATCGCAAAAAGCTAACAATTGGTTTCCTTCTGAATTTAAAATCTTATCTTTGCTTCTCCTACCCTCACCTCGTGTTTCATTATCATCCGATTTTATAGTGATATTTTCCTCCCCAATCCTACAGTTAAAGTCCCCTAAAATTATTATTCCCGCTTCCGGAAACCTATCTTTTATTTCTGCCAACGAGTCAGACAATTCAACGAAAAAATTTGGATTGGCATACCTGGAATTTAGTGGTTGGCGATAAATAGACAACAGACACATTTCTGCTCTTTCTGTATGGTAATATATACAAATTGCCTCTTTTAAAGTAATATTTACCTTTTTAATATATGGTTCTAAGTTAGCTTTATATAAAATGGGAACACCGCCTGGATATTTACCTCTCTTTCCTCTCTTTTGATTACCCTTAACCCGTCAGCGTGGAATGACGTGACGTTACGCGGGGTGAATTCATCACCCAATGCGGAAGGACGTGACATGTACGCAATCTGCACGCACTGCTATAAACTGTTATTATTATCTTATTTTTTACGTTAACTATTCCCCGTTTATATAATTATGATATAGAGACTTCAATGTTTTTATTAGTGTGTATATTATTCGTTGATGTCATTAAGGAACATTTTAAAACAATTTTAGTTTATAGTTATTCTTGTGTCTCCTGACACTTTCTTACATTTATAACTCCATAAAAGATTTTTGTGTTATGCCCTCTTTTTAGCTGTAAACTTCAAGAACAAACCGGAATGTTATATTGACCAATAAATGGTCAGTTGACCTTTTTTTTTGTTTACTTTTTTTTCAAAGGAAGAAAATCCATGTTTCACTCTGTGTTTAGTTCTTGGTGATCTTGTCTAGCGTATACTAAGGAAATGGCGAAAAGTTTATCGAGTTCCGAGATTGAGAATCTTTTAAATTCTCGTTTTAGTGATTCAGAAGAAAGTGCTTTTGATTCTGATGACGAATCTGAATTAAGTGACGTAGCAGTGGCAGAAACGGAAATGCAATCCGATTTGGAATGTGATTCAGATGAAAATACTATAGCAGGTCAGGCAGAAGGGGTTGAAATATTTACATGGGAATCCATGTGTAATTATGTCCCAAAACGTGAAACATTCACTAATGTGTTCGGCCCACAAAGTGTTGCAAGAAATGTTAGTAGTGTGGTAGAAGCATTCAAACTTTTCTTCACTCTTGAACTTGTCAGCATGATTGTTACAGAGACTAACCGTTATGCAGAACAGTACATGAAATCTCGGGGTATGCTTTTCTCATTTCGATCCAGAGTGAGAGAATGGACCCCTGTGACACTTGATGAAATGTATGTTACTTTAGCACTATTTATGTTGATGGGAATAGTACAGAAACCTACTTTTCGCTCTTATTTTTCACGAAATTCGACAATAGCCACGCCCATATTTGGTTCTGTTATGTCCTTGGACAGATTTGAATCTATTTGCAAATTTCTTCATTTTAACAACAATGACATAAAATTCACTACCTATGACGGTCCAAAAAAGTTATTTCCGATTTATCCTTTAGTGCAGTACCTCAACAATAAATTTCAAACAATGTATATACCAAAACAAAATATTTCAATCGACGAATCCCTTACATTATGGAAAGGGCGTCTATCATTCATTCAATATCTACCGCTAAAATCATCAAAATTCGGAATTAAAACTTTTGAACTCTGTGAATCGACTACTGGCTATTTGTGGTCGTTCATTGTTTATACAGGCAGAAGGACACAAAATTGGATTCTACTTTGACGTCAGGTTGTAGCGAATAAAAACTATGGCTATTGTATTTCAACTTATGGAACCATTACTAGGAAAAGGGTATACATTGTGGATGGACAACTTTTATAATTCTCCGTCATTGGCAATGAAATTAAAATATTTTAAAACTGACTGTGTTTGGACTTTTCGACTAAATAGGAAACACGTGCCTAAGACAGTAAAGGAGAAAAAATTGAAAAAGGGTGAACTTATTTCACAACATTCAGGTCCAGTTACAGTTATGAAGTGGAGTGACAAAAAGAATGTGACAATGTTATCTACATACCATACTGACGAAACCAAAATTGTGAAAACAAGAAGAGGACACGATAAGGTGAAACCGGCGATGATATGCGACTACAATTACTTCATGGGAGGCGTGGATTTCAAAGATCAATTACTACAAGGTTACCTGATCGAGAGAAAAAATGAGTAAATGGTCCATGAAAATGTTTAAAAGACTTTTAAACATATGTATACTAAATGCAAGTATTATATACAAGCAAAATATTGGAAACGAAAGAAAGATAATTTGAAATTTAGGGTCGATTTAGTTCAAGGTCTCTTAGCTCAACATGGTTCATGTATAGAAAGGAAAGTTCCTGGAAGGCACACGAGCAATAATAATGTACCCAGACTGTTAGAAAGACATTTTTTGGAGAAGATTCCCCCAACAGGGAAGAAGTCTAAACCACAAAAGAGGTGTGTTGTTTGCAGTAAACATGGAAAGAGAAAAGAGTCAACTTACTGGTGTCCCGACTGTCAAGCTGGTTTATGCCTCGAAAATTGCTTTAAAATGTATCACACTAAACTAAATTTCTAAAGCCCCCTTCAGCTCTGAGTTTTTTTTTCCGGAAGACCCTTCTCTTGTGTAATATTGCATTGTGTTGTTAGGTAGTGTGCCGGTTCTCTGAATCCTTCAAAGAATTTGTTGTGTAATTCACTGTTTTAATTATATATGTGAACTGTGTTGTTTTCATTATTTTTACAACTGTGGAATAAAAACCATTGTTAGTCTACACCTGAAGAGATGTTATGTGAGTATTATAATATTTATAATTTATTAAATGTTATATTAAGTATACACCGAGAGGGAGTCTGAAATAATTTAAATTACGCAGGATCCTTTTAAATGTGTTACTTGAATACTCGCATTGGATGGCCGGATTTAAACCCCAGTCAAAATTCCTTCCGCATCTGGTTATGACGGGCCATTTAAATCTACCCACGTTGAGGGGTTAAAATAACCTTTCATATTACATAGATTTACGCATTCATTAGCTTTTAACCATGTTTCTCCTAGAGCTAATATATCAAAAGTCTCAATAAACTCTACACATCTGTCCATTGAAAGTTTTTGCTTTAACCCTTCGATATTCCATGAACCGACTGTCAACAAACCCTATTGTGTTCCCTTGTCATTAGTCTTACCTGTATTTTCGAACTTCCCCCTCTCAATAGTTCCTTTTCTGCGGGTAGATTCAGAAGTCTTAGTGATTTTCTTGTTGGAGTTCTTGTGTCCGCCGGTCGTTCACCTCTTAGAGGTGGGGTATGCTGTTTGCGTTCGGCCGTTTTTTGCTGTATGTTTATTGGATTCCTGGGAGTTATTAAGGTAGTGGTCCCTCTCTCTTTCTCTCGTGTAGAATTTTCCCCCTCCTCTGCTGTAAGGGGACCACCTGCTGTTGAAGCGTCCCCTGTATGTTTTGGGGACTCGCTGTCAATGACCTCTTCAAATTCATTTTCAGAGTTGTCCATATTTTGTAGTTTTTCCCTGCTCCAGATTCGTCCATTTATAATCAGTTTATTAAATTGCATGATTGCATGGCAGCCCTGCCTCCTCGCCTCGAGCATGTGTCGCTTAAGAAAGTCTCTTTCGCGGCGCACCTTCTCACTAAAGTCTTCGGCAATATTGATACCGGTCCCTTTAAGATATTTACTGTCTCTAAGGAACCAACATTTTATTTTGTAGTGTGATAATTTGCATACAATCGGTCTCTTTCCAACTTTCCAACGACCTACTCTGTGCGTTCTTTCAATATCACTGTCCACCAAATCAATCCCGATTTGCGCCACTACTCTTTTAACTATATGTTCAGTTTCCTCCCAGCTTTCCCTGTCTTCTTCATGCACACCATATATCACAATATTATAACGGCGACTCTGGTTTTCGAGATAGTCTAATTTAGATTCCAGCCATTTCAATCTAAGTAATAACCCCTGTATATCGATAATTCCCCTTACTCATATTATGATTAATATTATTCTTCCATCTCATTTTTGGCCTAACAATTAGGCGCTTTCCATATTTTTTTATTAAAAGAAGAAGTCTATGCTCGTCTTTCATTCCCCATTACTGCTACATAAGCCGCTTATCGCAGTCAGCGAAACTTAAATGTTCTTATTTCATCTAGTTCCTCCTAAAAATCAGTTAGCTCATAATGCAGTTTTCCCCATTCACCTATTTTTTTCGTCACACTATGTCGTTCGAAATGTTTGCCAAGATCTCCATTTTCAAATAATCATATATTTTCTCCTTTATTGAGCAAGTGTCCTTGTTTCGTATCCAGAAAATACCACTAGCAAAATAACAGATTATTATAATTTAGTTTAACGTTTTCGAGAGACCTTGGCATGACAAGAGTCCTTATAATGCACATAACCTGCGTTTAAACATTAGAGCACATGTTTAATTTATTTTTACATCTCATTTCCGTTTGTAATTATTATCATCATCATCATCATCACTCCAGGGATTTCGGCAATTGCCCGTTCCGGCTTCATAATGCATCAGCCCAACGTTTTCTAGGTCTTCCAACATCACGTCTTCTTCTTGCTTGATAATTTCTTGCTAACAGTGGATATCTCTCCTTACTGATTCCATCCATGTGATCAATCCATTTCTGTCTGTAATTTGTGACTTTATCCAATAAAGGTTGTACTTTCAATTCTTCTCTTATATCCTCATTTCTTATTCTATCCTTTTCTTGTCTTAGGAACCTCATCTCCGCCGTCTGTATTCTATCCTGTTGTTTCACTGGAGCCCAAGTTTCACATCCATACAATATTGTGGGAACCGCCATAACATTATACATTTTTATCTTGGTTTCTTTTCTAATTTTATTTTTGAATGTTCTCTGTATTGTTCCACACACCGTTTGAAATTTATTTATTTTGGAGTCAATATATCTTTCCACATTGTAGCCAACATCACAGCCCAAATATTTCAAACTAGACACCTGTTCTATACTTTGATTTTCTAAAATAATTTTGGATCTCACTGGATCTCTTCCTCTAAAAGCCATGGTCTTCGTTTTCCTTACAGAAGTCTTTAGATCGTATAATTTACATATTTCATTTAATGCAAGCATATATTTCTGTAAGTCGTGTTCATTTTTCTGTATTATGATTACATCGTCAGCAAATAGAAGATTATTTATGCACATATTATTATCTATTCTTATTCCTGGATTCACTAAAACTTTCCATTTATTTAAAATATCGACTATATATATATATATATATATATATATATATTAAAGTGGGTGATAAACTACATCCTTGTCGTAATCCAGTATTTGTTTTGATTGTATCTGTTCTTTTGTATCCGGTATCTTTGTAATTATTATTCCTAGCTATTTGAATTCTGCCATTAATTAAAAATTTCCCTCGTTTATTGTTAATAGTTAATTTCCCTTATGTAATTTGTTTCTGTGTAACCGTATATTTAGTTTATTAATACCTACCTATTACATATAAGGTGTGTGTTGGCGTTTGGCATTTCGTCGCTAATGACTAATAATACTACATCATCAGCATATACATAAAAACAGAGTAATACCATTTAGCTGTGTGGTCTCTTTATCCTTTAAATATGTTTGAGAAAACTCTAGAACAAAATTGAACAGAAGAGGAGATATTGCATATCCTTTCAATAATCCATATTAATTTCAAAATTATCTGAAAATTGTTTCCTTACCTCCACCTTATTCCTTGTAGTGTTTAGACACATTCGAATAAATTTAGGCAAATAGGACATAATTATATTAAGGATCCAACCTATTTATTGTTTGTACTGTAATTTAAACTATATAATATATCCCCTCTAAAGATTAAGCATTTTTAAAAATTCCTTTTAAGTTGTTATTATTCTCCAAATTCAAAATTTAAAAATGCATATACGGGAAGACTTTTCATTCCAAGGTCTCTAAAAAAGTTTAATCTAAAAATGGATAAAACAGCGATTATATATATATATATATATATATATATATATGTCCACCGCTGTGGTCTCGAGGTAGCATGCTGCCTTGTCACGCAGCGGGCCCGGGTTCGATGCCCGGTCGGGGCAGTTTTTCTGGGTGAGGTTTTTATCGGGGTTTTTCCTCACCTGTAAGATAAATGTCAGAAAAAACTTTAAGGCACAAATGGTCCCCGAAATCATATGGCCATCATCACCATCATCATCCTTATCATCATCACCATCATCATCCTTCACCGGTGTGGAAAGCAACGGGAAGCTACCACACCTACAATTCCCTAGTAAAGCTGCAAGTATAGCATGAAAATGCTATGATTGCAGTGAAGGACCTGCCTTCGGGCAGAATTACTATGGATGGATATATATATTATATATAGCCTATTAGGAAAATGTGATGATTTAGAATATTGAAGACGTCAGTTATTACTGGAAAGATTTTAAAATTCAAATCGGGAAAGATTGGCATGCTACGAGTTATTGGTAAATCCAGAAAACTGGATAAACTTGGGCAAAGTTCTGAACAAAACGCGGAAAATAAGAACAACACTCATTCATGAATAAATATATGTTATCAAAATGCAATACAATTAATTCTTAATAATTATACATAACTTAATTACTGTATAATTCTATTGTAATATTATGTAATTGTAATATTATAGTGTTTTCTTTATGTAATTGTAAGGTTATTATTATTTTTTTCTTTATACTATTACCGATTATTACTTTATTGTAACGGACTGTCAACAGCACGTACGGCTTACTGCCCGTGCGACCCATATTTGTAAATCATCATCATCATCCGGTATCATGGCAGCTGCCGCCGTCTTCCGGAAACCAACCGCCATTCCTCTCTATCCATCCATTGATCTTCCTCCATTCCTCTGATATTCATAGCTGCTTGTACCCCTTCTATCCAAGTTTTCTTCGGTCTTCCTCTCTTCCTCCTTTCCATTGGGATCCATTCCATAACAATTTTTGGCAATCTTTGCTCTGGCATTCGTGTTTGACATGGCCATACCACTGTAATCTTTTCTTTTCTATGATGTCTATGATGTCCGGCTCCTCTTGTACACCCATAATTTCCCTTATGTCTTTATTTCGTATTCTATCCATTCTAGATTTTCCAGCTGATCTTCTTAAAACATCCATTTCTGTACTTAAAATTCTTTTCATTTCCCTGGTGGGAATTTGCCAGACTTCAGCACTTAAAATGCACCATATTTGTAAATAATATTATAAATATCTTACTTTTTGCCTAATAAAGTCCTACTACTATTTGTATATATGCGATAGCATTCAAAAAATGACGGACTACAGAGGTCCTAGAAGGGCTCTCAATGGGAAAGCAGATGGAAGGAGAGATCATATAAGACCATGTCTGATAAGGATTGATGGGATGGAGACCAACTTGAGACAAATGGGTGTCAGGAAGTGGAGTACAAAAGCAGAGGATAGGAATGAGTGGATGGATATTTTTAAACCGTCCAAGGTTCTTTAAAAACTGTACCGTGACAATGTGTGCGTTTGTGTGTGAGTGTGCATGTTTTTTTTTTTGAACATGGGCTCTTAATTTATCAAAGAATTAAAGATTACGATCCTTTGAGAATAAAGTCTTACCAAAATGTTTAAGCCAGTGAAATGCAGATATGTGAATGAAGAAAACTACAGAACATAATCCATGTGATAACTGTGTGAAACCAGGTGTAAGCAGAATGTTTAGGTAAAGCACACTGCAATAGGCAGGACATATGGAACGGTTGGCTAATGAAGGGGGACATGTAATATTTTTAAAGGAAAATCAGAGGTAAAGCGCCAGTAGGTAGACTAAGAAAACGGTGGGAGAATAATATTAAACATGACGTGAAGAGGGAGTTGATTTGTAAAGAGAATTATTGGAAAATATTAGTTAGCGAGTATAATAGAGAGGTTTTATCCGCATGGATGTAAACCTCCGGATTTGATATGACCAGGTATACTCGGACCAACGGATCTGTACCCCTACAGCGCTTGCATCGTTCTTAGATAAGTGTACGTCTAAATTCACGCCATTTCACACCGCACTCCTCCCTCCCTATGCCAACCGGCAGCCACAGGAAACTAATCGAGTAGAGGTGTTTCTCCCAGTGTCATGGCTCTTGAATATTGAATAATGCAAGGTTGGAGTTGAGTTCACAACACTGGAGTACATGTGCAAGAGACAGGTAGAAAAGAGAGAGATAAGAATGCAGGGAGGGAAATGATTTGCCGAGGTAGAAAAGGAACTATCTTTAGTTCCCATATCTTACGGGGGCACAGATCCGTTGGACAGAAAAATATTTTAGGTACGTATGGAGCCACTATTTCATGTTATTTTTTATTCATTCTCTTAGGTTCTCATTTCGACATTGCTGATGTTCTCTCCTGCCATTTGCTTAATTGTTATTTTACTTCTGAAGTTGGGGCGCCTAGAAGGAGGAGTTACGTTACCCCGATGGTATGTTAGATGATAAATTATAATGAAGCGTCAGGAGAGTTCTTAACTTAAAAAAAAGTAAAGTGATCCCACAACAGGCCGGAGGCCTTGGGGTAGTAGGAGATTAAGGCTCCCACTTTTCTAGACAATCGGCACTTTGTCAGCCGGGTTGTCAGCCCTGCGTGACGGCCGCCTTTACCCCCAGAACAAGCGTCTGGTACTTATTTCCGTTAGGGGCTGAGTCGATCCCAGGGCCATAGTGCCGCCAGAGGGTTTGGGTCAGTTTAAAAATCCTGACCCCAACGGGACTTGAACCCTCGACCCTCCGGATTGTAGCTCAGTGCCTTAACCACTACGCTACGGCGTGCCCCGTTCTTAACCTAAACTTAACCTAAATTCCAGACCATGTGCAACAAACAGGAATAGGAATTTCCCTTTAAGGAAACATTCCGGATTTCGAACCCGCGATCTCATGAACAGCAGTGAGAAACGCTAACCACTAGCCCATGAGGCTGGTTAATTTGTCTAAAAGCAGAATACTGAAGTTCATTATTTACTTAATAATGTCTTGATTATTGTATCCGATAGCCAGATATTTAAGTATATAAAGCTATTATTTCAGGTTATGATTTTAATTTATTTAATTGCAAAATACTGAAGTTCATTATGTACGTAATAATGTCTTGATTACTGTATCCGATAGCCAGATATTTAAGTATATAAAGCTATTATTTCAGGTTATGATTTTAATTTATTTAATTGCAAAATACTGAAGTTCATTATGTACGTAATAATGTCTTGATTACTGTATCCGATAGCCAGATATTTAAGTATATAAAGCTATTATTTCAGGTTATGATTTTAATTTATTTAATTGCAAAATACTGAAGTTCATTATGTACGTAATAATGTCTTGATTACTGTATCCGATAGCCAGATATTTAAGTATATAAAGCTATTATTTCAGGTTATGATTTTAATTTATTTAATTGCAAAATACTGAAGTTCATTATGTACGTAATAATGTCTTGATTACTGTATCCGATAGCCAGATATTTAAGTATATAAAGCTATTATTTCAGGTTATGATTTTAATTTATTTAATTGCAAAATACTGAAGTTCATTATGTACGTAATAATGTCTTGATTACTGTATCCGATAGCCAGATATTTAAGTATATAAAGCTATTATTTCAGGTTATGATTTTAATTTATTTAATTGCAAAAATACTGAAGTTCATTATGTACGTAATAATGTCTTGATTACTGTATCCGATAGCCAGATATTTAAGTATATAAAGCTATTATTTCAGGTTATGATTTTAATTTATTTAATTGCAAAATACTGAAGTTCATTATGTACGTAATAATGTCTTGATTACTGTATCCGATAGCCAGATATTTAAGTATATAAAGCTATTATTTCAGGTTATGATTTTAATTTATTTAATTGCAAAATACTGAAGTTCATTATGTACGTAATAATGTCTTGATTACTGTATCCGATAGCCAGATATTTAAGTATATAAAGCTATTATTTCAGGTTATGATTTTAATTTATTTAATTGCAAAATACTGAAGTTCATTATGTACGTAATAATGTCTTGATTACTGTATCCGATAGCCAGATATTTAAGTATATAAAGCTATTATTTCAGGTTATGATTTTAATTTATTTAATTGCAAAATACTGAAGTTCATTATGTACGTAAATAATGTCTTGATTACTGTATCCGATAGCCAGATATTTAAGTATATAAAGCTATTATTTCAGGTTATGATTTTAATTTATTTAATTGCAAAATACTGAAGTTCATTATGTACGTAATAATGTCTTGATTACTGTATCCGATAGCCAGATATTTAAGTATATAAAGCTATTATTTCAGGTTATGATTTTAATCTATTTAATTGCAAAATACTGAAGTTCATTATGTACGTAATAATGTCTTGATTACTGTATCCGATAGCCAGATATTTAAGTATATAAAGCTATTATTTCAGGTTATGATTTTAATTTATTTAATTGCAAAATACTGAAGTTCATTATGTACGTAATAATGTCTTGATTACTGTATCCGATAGCCAGATATTTAAGTATATAAAGCTATTATTTCAGGTTATGATTTTAATTTATTTAATTGCAAAATACTGAAGTTCATTATGTACGTAATAATGTCTTGATTACTGTATCCGATAGCCAGATATTTAAGTATATAAAGCTATTATTTCAGGTTATGATTTTAATTTATTTAATTGCAAAATACTGAAGTTCATTATGTACGTAATAATGTCTTGATTACTGTATCCGATAGCCAGATATTTAAGTATATAAAGCTATTATTTCAGGTTATGATTTTAATTTATTTAATTGCAAAATACTGAAGTTCATTATGTACGTAATAATGTCTTGATTACTGTATCCGATAGTCAGATATTTAAGTATATAAAGCTATTATTTCAGGTTATGATTTTAATTTATTTAATTGCAAAATACTGAAGTTCATTATTTACTTAATAATGTCTTGATTACTGTATCCGATAGCCAGATATTTAAGTATATAAAGCTATTATTTCAGGTTATGATTTTAATTTATTTAATTGCAAAATACTGAAGTTCATTATTTACTTAATAATGTCTTGATTACTGTATCCGATAGCCAGATATTTAAGTATATAAAGCTATTATTTCAGGTTATGATTTTAATTTATTTAATTGCAAAATACTGAAGTTCATTATTTACTTATTAATTTCTTGATTACCTCATACATTTTAAAAACAAAAATTCGCATTAAAGAAAGTTTGAAACGCAGAGGCTTTAAAGAGAATTGTTAAAATGGGGTATTAGGTGCGTTCTCTTTGATCTACGAGTGGAAGAAATACCTGGCCGACTATAATATAATTTAGACCTTCTCTTTGCTTACATTTCACAAGTTACTACACATACGAATTCGTACATTCTTGTATAGGCTACCATTGCTACATCAAAGAGGAATACAGCAGATGCTACTTTTGTAACAGCTCTGAGTATTTATATTTTGTAAAATTGCATTGACTCGATTTGTGTTGCGTGTAAACATGTACCAGAAATAGAAATAACGTTTCAGATATTCTATTGAACAGTATTTCGATAAGAGATTCATTTTACGAATCTATTGAAAAGCGAAATTAAATGTAAACTTATGAAATTAGAGTGCTTCCTGCCATATTTGCTCTCGGGCTATTTATTTCTCTCTGCGTCTTTCTATTCTAGCACATTCTACAACTTTTCCCTCTCAGTCCCTCTTCTACTCTTCTATTGATATTCATTAATTTATTAATCATTCATTCACCATCATCTTCCCATCTATTAATCTATTACAATTTTCAATCGTGATACAATTTACATTATGTTTATTATTATTATTATTATTATTATTATTATTATTATTATTATTATTATTTTCTTTGTTTTTAATAACTTCGTAAATATTCTATATAATGTGTTATTTATACTTAGTCCTCTGTAGTTTTTTGCGTCTTTTCGATCGCCCTTCTTGTATATTGGTACAATGTAGCTTATTTTCCAATCATCAGGAATCTTCTGTATTGCAATGCACTTATTAAACAAGTCCCTCAATCTACCTATTACATTAATCTACCTATTACATTTTTTGGGCCATATTTAATTAACTCATTGGGTATAATGGATTATTTACGAAGAAGTGCCAGAGAATATAAATTAGAAAATGTCACAAATAAGGAAATTAGAAACATAATGGAAGCAGAAAAAAGCATAATTGAAAGAATTGAGGAGAAGGAATTAAAGTGGTTAGGACATGTCTTAAGAATGGAAGATGAGCGATGGCCGAAGCAACTATATGAATGGCATCCGAACAGAAAGAAGAAAAGAGGAAGACCAAGGTTAACATGGAAGGAAAACATGAAGACAGCAATGCAAGCTAGAGGGCTAAGCATCGAAGATGCCAAAGACCGTAGGCTTTGGAGGTTTGGCACGGGAAGACGGCAGCAGCTGTAAAAACCCGAAGATAGATAGAGATTATTATTATTATTATCACTGTTATTATTATTATTATTATTATCACTGTTATTATTATTATTATCACTTATTATTATCACTATTATTATTATCATCACTATTATTATTATCATCACTATTATTATTATTATTATCACTATTATTATTATTATTATTATTATTTAAAAACTGCGCTATATATACGAAAGGCCTTTCTCAAATATGTGATTGATTTTTTGATGGTTGTTTGAACGGATGTAATCGATAACACAATGTGCATAAAAATTATCCAATATAGGCATCCTTCCAATTCAACTAAGAGAGTTAAGGTCCAAACCGAGATCATCTATAAGGTGAGGGCAAATTTGTAATAGGCCTAATATTTTTATAATTTTGCTAAATATAAAAATGTTTTTTTTTTAATTTTCTTTGTATGTTTTATCAGGATGAAACCGTCATATATTATATTTTAAATACAAAAAACAAATTCAATTACTTATTTTGACATAATGTTAAAATGGATTAGTAAATCATGTTCCAAGTTGCGAATCGTAATTGACGAAATCGCCGAAATGGTGGATTTTTAAAGTAGCAGACTATTACAACCAAATTAAATTGAATTATATTTTTTTAGTAGTAGTAGTAGGACTTTATTAGACAAAAAGTAAGATATTTACAATATTATTTACAAATATGGGTCGCACGGGCAGTAAGCCGTACGTGCTGTTGACAGTCCGTTACAATAAAGTAATAATTGGTACTAGTGTAAAGAAAAATAAACAACAAAAACAGCAATAACATTACAATTACATAAAGAAAACACAATAATATTACAATTAAATGATAACACAATAGCATTATACACTAAAAACATTAACATTACAATTACATAAAGAAAACACATTAATATTACAATAAAATAACACAACAGCATTATACACTAATTAATTTATATATAATTGTTAATAATTAATGGTATTGCATTTTGATAACATATATTCATGAATGAGTGTTGTCCTTATTTTTCGCGTTTTGTCCAGAAATTTACCGAGGTTTATCCAATTTTCTGGATTTACCAATAATTCGTAGCATGCCAATCTTTCCCGATTTGAATTTAGAAATCTTTCCGGTAATAACTGACGTCTCCAATAAATTATGTCACCTTTTTAAATGCCATACTGCAGATTGGAAATAGCTGGATATTCATTCCTCATAAACTATTAAATGATGAATATAATTTCAGGATTAATTAAAAATAGAAATCAGTAAACATTTTCAAATCAACAACGATATACACAATAAAAGAAAACAGTCTACCGGTATTAAACAAATGACGTAAGCGTGAATTTATTGAAGATGATCAAGGATCGTCATAATATATTTCTAAAGCTAAAACCTTGTCATCGAAACCATGCTTCTCTACTTTCAGCAATCATTTTTATCTCTTGATATTATACCATTTCTGTTATATCTTCCTAAACAGTGTTCCTTTAGGCTTTTCTCCAAGATTTTGTTTTGAAAAACTGTTTTAGGGAAATTGTCCTAATGTAAGGGGCCATAAAGGGATATTTTTCTGTCATTTATTTTGAATATTAACGACTTACGTCTATTTCGTTCTGTGCCTTTTTTCAAGGATCTCATAATAAAGAAAATTTCATAATAAACAAAATATTGCTATGCAATTATAGTCATTATTAGCCTAATTTTATTTAATTCCTGCATTATTAAGGTGAAAAAGTGTTACTACGAATTCATCATCATCATCGTCCTTTCAAGTATTAGGCCCAGTGGCCCGTTACGCTCTCCCGCCATCTCCGAAAAGGTCGACCCACAGATCTTCTGCCTCGAGGAATGTAGTGAAGAATTTGTTTTGGTATTCTGTGACGATCCATGCGCTGAATATGGGCTAGCCAATTGTTTCTATATTCTTGGAGGTATTCAGATATAGGTACGATGTTTAACTCTCTGGCTATTGTTGAATTTCTTTGGTGGTCTAGAAGGCTATAACCTGCAGTTCGTCGCAGAAATTTCATCTCCGTGGCTGTAATATAACGATAATCCTGAGTTCTGATGGTCCACGCTTCACTGCCATAACAGATTATTGGTCTAGCGAGAATTTTATAGATTTTCATTCTTGTGTGTCTCTGCACTTTTGATGGTTTAAAAACTTGGTTGATAATCCTTAAAGCTTTATTATTGTTTTGTATTTTAAAGTATATATCACATTCCTCATTATAAGTTAGATTATATCCTAAGTATTTAAATGAATTAACTTGCTCTAATATTGAATTCTGAAAACAAATTTTACTTCTTACTGGGAATTTCCCTTGAAAGGCCATAACTTTAGATTTTGTTGTTGATATTTCCATGTTAAATCGTTGGGCTATTAGAATTAAAGTCCACTTTGTTTAAATCCTCATAATCAAAATGGTATTACAGCCCATTAAGGACCTCATTTTCCTTTAGAATTTTCTTAAGTCATGTTGCACCAGAACTATATGCACATATATCTTATGTTCTCCAGCATTCAATCAATCCGTTTAGCGAATTTAGCCTATTATTGGGACTTGCAAACATTCGTTTCCCTTCTCATTTGATATTAGTATTTTTAACATTGTTTTGAATTTTGATTATCTGCTGAATACATGTCCATTTCAATCCAGCTATGTCAATTGACTGTGTTAACTATGTTTTCTTCTTCTTCTTCTTCTTCTTCCGAATGCAGTATTCGGTGATGATGCCCGTTCTGCGACTACAAAAACTGATCTTTCCATCGGTTGAAGGGTACTATTTTGTTGTATGTTATTTTCTAGGTACAATTTTTATGAACTGGTTCATACATCTTCCTCAGAATATTTGTTTTACGTTGTTTAAATAATAGGCAATAAATTAGCCGCTGTGGTCTAGTGGTCATGTTCATTGCATCTAGTCCCGAGGATCGCGGGTTGAATCCAGGCCGGGCCGATGCACTTTTAGGATGGCAAAATCTAAGGGACAGTTACTTCGGAAGGGACTTTAAGGTGGGGTCCCGAATCTGATGATTTCTAGCCTCTTAAAAGAACCACAAGCCTGACTAAAAAGGTCTCTATCCCAAATTTAACTGACATATAATTCATCCTAGAATTACCATAGTCGTCTCATTGTGTCGGCGGAATACGACACTCACGTACCACTCACTGACACCTGTAGGAAAATAACTAAATTAGCGTGGTTAAGATACCTCCCGTTAGAAAGGGCACCCATGTGTCAGCGAAGAACAAAGGGGTATTCTAAGAAGAAGAAATTTAGACAAAGTTCGAGTATACTCTCATGTAGGTCCTAAGTGAATTACTTTTGTCTGTTTTTTTCTTTCAAAGGTAAATGGTGGATTGTGCTTTTCGTCTCAGCGTCCATTTCATCAAATACACCTGTACCGGCGCACAGGTGCTGGATCAAACCGTTATTGTTGATAACTATTTTGATTGGAAAGCATAGATTGTTCAAATTGTGACATCTTTGCCCGGGCCCATAGAAGCAAAGTGGAATTCAACTCTGTTTACTCAATTCTCCCAATATGTAATGCTTACTGACTTATAAAATACAACCGTGGAAGCTTTTGGGATAAAGGAACTAACACACGCTTGAGTAAGCTTTTGGAATTTGACTTAGACATCTGACTAATGCTTACTACTGCATGAATAGGCATAAGTAAAAAACACAACTAAAGCTTTTAATGCGAGTCGAGATATAGTCAGAAAATGTAAAGATAAATAAATAAATAAATATTCGATTTACAAACAAAAGAAATCACAATAGATCATCTGTACAAAACTAAAATATGATATAAATCAACATACATACATACATTATCACTCACTCTAGTCCAGCCTCGGGTTGGGGGAAATACTGTCCTAGCGTCCCCACCCTGACTTACTGGACTAAACAAACAAAACCAGCTCTCCTGAGCTGCTCTGACCAGACTCCAATGGTGACTAAGTAGATGACGATCCGATGTTACAAAACACAGCTATTTATGAGAGTTCACAGGGAGAGGGGGAATGCGCAATAGCACAGGGTGCGCACTAGGAAAGGGAAGGGATAGATAGGAAAGCATTTGACATTGTTCATAAATATGACACTCGAGATGGAGACGCGATGACGTATAGTTTTGCGGAGTAAGACGTAATTCCTGTATCGAAATGTCCATTTCCGTACACACCATTGAATAGTATATACAAGGTTCCCGTAAAAGTTCTCTCGGTTTTCGAACACGTGTAACTTGCGTTTAAATAAGCTTACAAACATGAAACTAGTTCTAATGGAAAGAGAAACTCAAAACGTTTTGGTTATAGTAACACAGTTGGCAACAATGACGTATATTAATTATATACAACAGTGTGTATTTGTTGACAGTGAGAAAATGGCTGGTGTAGAGGATCGGCGAGCGTTCTGTGTTCTCGATTATCAAATTCATCAATCTGTAATTGTTCTTCAACGACATTTTCGAACAAGATTTGGTGAAGATCCACCCAGTGGTCCTTCAATTCGTAAGTGGTGCTCTGATTGTACGACAAGAGACTGCATCTGTAGGAGGAAATCTTCTGGACGCCCGGCTGTAAGTAAGGCAGCTGTAGACCGGATTCGTGAATCTTTTATACATAGTCCTCAAACATCAACCACTGCAGCTAGTAGGGAGCTGCAGATCCCTAAATCCACCGTATGGAAAGTTCTGCGTAAATGTTTGAAATGACTATGGTATACTACAACGTTCCTGGGCGGAAGTGGATTACAGGCTTCGTGTGTGTCGTGGTTCAAACCGAGCTAACATCGATCATCTATAAGGTAGGCTACTCTAAGCAAAACATCATCATCATCTGCCTTTCAAGTATTAGGCCCAGTGGCCCCGTTACGGTCTCCCGCCATCTCCGAAAAGGTCGACCCACAGATCTTCTGCCTCGAGGAATGTAGTGAAGAATTCGTTTTGGTATTCTGTGACGATCCATGCGCTGAATATGGGCTAGCCAATTGTTTCTATATTCTTGGAGGTATTCAGATATAGGTAAGCAAAACGTTTTGAGTTTTTTTTTCCATAGGTACTAGTTTCAAGTTTGTAAGTTTATTTGAACGCATGTTACAGGTGTTCGAAAGAGTATTTGTGGGAACCCTGTATTATATGATGTTATTTTATTTAACCATGATATTTAACATCTACTGTTATTCGCGTGGTAATTCAAATCTAGGCGTGAAATGGCCAATATATTTCGCACACATGTGGCTATTTCCAGGCTCGAGATTCTTTTGTGTTCTACCAATCTATGACAAGAGACACATGGGTTCAATTCCCCCCCTAGAAGAATCCAGGCTAAGACTTTTACGTCGTGAAAAAACCACAATACATCTGGCACATGTGAAATGAATATCCTAAGAACTATCTAGGGGAAAACATTATTTCATAACACAGAAATTAGGGACAAATCTCATATTCAAGACAACCAAATGTATTACAGACTAGCTAATACCCGGCGTGCGCTGCTACTCCTAAATAAAAGCTAATGTGTATCTTACCACCAGACGTGCGTTGTATGCTTGCCCGGGAATCTGCTTATCCCGGTCTTCTAGGCATCAACGAAAGACTAGAATGGTTATTGTGAGTTATCCGTAAAAGATAAATATATGCTGTCACGGATGTTTTTGTAGAGTTTGTTTTAGATATTCAATTCTGTGTACATTAATTTGGTTATTGGTTATGCTTTATGCAGCGTAAGCCATTTAAACGTCAAAATAGGGAGTTTATTTCACGTTTTTTGCTACAAATGGTGATTTTTAAGGGTGAAGGGGTTGAGTATTATAACCCTCTTATAGCCTATGTTTTTCCCGGGAATCTCCTGAACATTTTGCAAAAAGCTCCATCACAATCGGATCAACGGTATGGCCGAGCATAAATTACAAACAAACAAACATTCTTTTTTTATATATTAGATAGATGAATATATTGATATAGAAAATAAAGTAAATAAATTCCAGGCTATTTGTGGAACCATAAAAAGAACCTTAGGTCGGAAAACAAGGAAAGATACGAAACTTAAATTATATAAAAACAATGGCTGTTCCATTGAAAATGGAAAGCTAATGACAAATGAGGGAAATTTTGAGGAAGTGGCTGAATTCAAATACCTAGGAACAATAATCACAAATAGGAATGAGATGCACAAAGAAATTAAACATAAGCTCAATTCTGGAAATGCGTGCTATTATGCATTGCAGAGACTTTTGATGTCCCAACTCCTTTCAAAAAACGTAAAACTGAAAATATATAAAACTATTATTCTACCAGTTATATTATATGGGTGCGAAACATGGACTCTTACTTTAAGAGAGGAAAGGAGATTACAAGTATTTGAGAATAAAGTACTTAGGAAAATGTTTGGACCAAAGATAGATGAACAAACAGGTGAATGGAGAAGACTGCATAACAATGAACTACATGGTCTTCAAAGGAAGCCAGATATAATAAGAACAGGTAAGTCTCGTAGACTGCGATGGGCAGGGCATGTTGCACGTATGGGGAATGAAAGACTTGCATGGAAGCTTCTTGTAGGAAAGCCAGAGGGAAAACGCCCAGTTGGTAGACCAAGAATGAGGTGGGAGAATAACATTAACTATGATTTGAGGGAAGTAGATTATACAGGGAATGATTGGAAAGCATTAGCTCAGGATAGGGATGTATGGAGAGCTTATGTCCGTGCGGGCATGAACCTACGGGTTCGATAGTGCCAGTGAGTAAGTAAGTAAGTAAGTTTGTTGTTGTATGGAAGTGAAAATTGGATAATGAAATCAAGGGATAGAAGCAGGATACAGACTGCGGAAATGCTGTTTTTACGTAATGTGAAAGGATGCACAAGAGCGGATAGAATAAGGAATGAAACTATACGAGAAGAATTAAATATATATAAAATTGAAGATAAAATCAGCGAAAATAATAAGAAATGGACAGAACACTTAATGAGAATGAACAACGAAAGAATACCAAAAAGAACCTTCCTGTATAATCCGAGAGGAACAAGAGATGTTGGCCGACCACGTAGAAGATGGACTCCACTTTTAACTTCGCCGGAACAGGCTGCATAGCCTAAACCTTGTAGTAGAAGAAGAAGAAGAATATATTGAATAGCTGATATACAAAAAATGGAAGATAATCAACTTGCAAGAAGAGCTAAAAAAGATAGACAAATGGACGGGAGAAGAACAAGAGGGAGACCAGCCAAGAGATGGATAGACAGTGGATGCACATCCAATACGTCTTCCTCCGAGGAGTGATTTTGGAAATAAACAGGATGAAAATCCTACAAATTCTGAAGAAGAAGAAGAAGAAGAAGAAGAAGAAAAAACCATCAATTTATACCGGGTTCTTACTGTAACAGAAGCGTTTACAGATATGTTGCTGCTGTTTTGATTATGTATAGTACATTGTGCTATGGATTTTATGTTAGGTTTTTATTGTAGACAAGCGATTTGATACCAATATATTACTCTGATGACAGTACGTTACAATAAACGATGAAATGTGTTGCGTGCGGTTTATTGGTACATTTGCAAATGCCTGAGGGTGCATAACCATAATGCACATTGCTTTGTCTGCAAGGGATGTAACCAGAACAATCCGATGACTAGAAATTGTTCTCATGTTGCGTGGGTTTAGACTGATGGACCGCACCCTTGGGGTACGGCAACAGGTTCGTGGTGTACCAAATGGGATGAGTAACATATGTCCCTCCACTGTCCTTCTAAATGTTGTGGCAATCCGAACCATCTATCACAATTTTCAATTCCATTAAATAAATGTAATCTAAGCCACTAGAAAACGCGGAATCCTGTTTTAAACACAACATGATGTTATCCTATTATAAAATCGTTTTCAAAATAATTATTTAATATTGATAGACGTCTGTTTTTGTTTGTATATATGCAGATGTCCCAAAATTCACCCTCAAAAAAGTAATATGTAATATTATTGTAACATTAAATTCTGTATTTGAATGTAATATTTATCTTGGTGAGTGGAAGAGAAGGCCATATGTCCCTAATTCCTTCAGGCAGAAATAAATAATATATATTGGCATTTCTTGAAAAGAAGTATAATAAAAATGTAGACACAAAAATTAATTAATGGATTTTTAATTATAATTTGGTAACACAGCGTAAGATAAAATATCATATTGCATATCGTTAATAAATAATCTTCACTTGAGAGCAGACAAAAACAGATAAGTTGTAATTTTTTTTTAATTAGTCCGAGAAATAGGACTTTTATTGTTGCACGTATGGGGAATGAAATGCTTGTATGGAAGCTTCTTGTAGGAAAGCCAGAGGGAAAACTCCCAGTTGGTAGACCAAGAGTGAGGTGGGAGAATAGCATTAACTATGATTTGAGGAAAGTATATTACACAGGGAATGATTGGAGAGCATTAGCTCAGGATAGGGATGTATGGAGTGCTTATGTCCGCGCGGCCATGAACCTATGAGTTCGATAGTGCCAGTGAGTAAGTAAGTAAGTAATAGGACTTTTAGTTATACAATGTATTTCTAAAATCAAATCAAATTGTAAGCGGCACAGGTGATACTTTTATGTCACTCTTCGGTTTGACAAAAATGCACATGCAAAGAAATATACGCGATAAATTAAAAGTCCAAAATACAATTGAAATAATTCTGAAACATCAAAGCAATTAGTTCCAGCATGTCCAAAGAATGCACCCATCGCTCTTTCGTAAATTACCATTGCAGTCTCAACTTTAAGGACTTCGAGATAAAGAAAGAAATATGGAAATATCAATTAACAAAACTAAAATTATGGCATTTCATGGGAAGGACCCCATACAAAGTAAAATCTGTCTCCAGAATAAAATTTTAGAGAGATCTAATCAATTTAAATATCTTGGATATTATCTCTCTATCTGGGATGAAAAGGATATCCCTGAAAAAGTTACTAGTTATAATAAAGTTTAGGAATTATTAATCAAGTTATGAAACCATCCCTTGTACAAAAAAAACACCAGATTACGTTTACATAACACTTTGGCTAGACCAGTGTTGACCTATGGTAGTGAAGCATGGACACTAAAAGAACAACATGAAAGCAGAATAACGGCTTGTGAAATGAGATTCATGCGCAGAACAGCGGGTTACACCAGATGGGATCGGAAAAGGAACGCCGATATGTTAAAAGAATTGAAGACTACGCCAATTTTGGAATATATTAAACAGTACCAACTACTCGTAAATTGGAAACACCATCTTGAAAGAATGAGTTCAGATCGGATCCCCAAAGCTGTTTATAATTATATACCAGGAGGACGAAGATGACTGGGCCGTCCTATTAAACGCTGGAGGGAAAATTTTCTATAGGATCATAACAGACCTTGGCCTAATACTTGGAAGGAAGAAGAAGAAGAAGAATATGTGCAGAAATGACTACACTGTTCTGTGCCCATATCCCTATTGGCTATTGGTAACAGCTAGAGTGAGGACTGGTTTTATACTTAAAATGGCAATGTCGTCCTTGCAGAAGTAGCGAGTAGTAATTTGCTTTCTTCACTTCGGGAGTTGTAACACACATTGAAACTCACCGCCACTTAAGTGCGACATGTGCTGATAGTATTTGTGAACACGACAAAGTGCGTTCGCGAGTGTGACGTTTCAAAGAAAAACCGACCGTCGTTTGATAACGAACGGTAACAATGCCTTGCACCATGTGGTCAGACATCGTGATTGCGCTAGTAGAGAGTTGTTTTGAAGGATCGTCGATTAAATGAGAACGATATCACCTCCGAAAAGTCATTTCTATGCTTTCTGTACACAGATTCCTGCATGAAGATCTGAAAATGCGGAAAGTGCTCTCCAGGTTGGTGCTACGATATTCTTCACGAAAATATGTTATAGTTTTTGGTTTGCTTTCACAACTGATTTGGATTCTAGCGATTATTGGCTTTTTGTTACGATGTAAGAAGCTCTCCTTGGTCGCACAATTCTCCAGTCATTTGGCTATTGCTTCTGCGATTTTCCAGTGATGAAAACATATTTATAAGCATTCTTAGCTGCCATGGGATTATAGTATCGACGGACTAAAAATGTGTACGTCTTCAGGGACATTATGGCTGAGGAGGAGTGGCAGAATTTTCAAATAGTTTATGAGAATAAAAATTCGGTGGCCTTAGGACTAGAACGCATCTCCTAAAGATGAATATATTATTAGGAACTAATACTATTTACTAATAGTAATGCAACTGTTATTATTTATTCTGCTGCTCCTGCTGATAATAACAATAACTAACTAACTAACTCACTGGCATTATCGAACCCGTGGGTTCATGGCCGCGCGAACATGGCTCTCCATATATCCCTATCCTGAGCCAATGTTTTTCAATGATCCCCTGTATAATCTGCTTCCCTCAAATAATAATAGTAATAATAATAACGATAATAATAATAATATTTTTTCATATCCATATATTACCCGTGACATAAGTGGAACGTTTAAAAATAGCAGTGGAAGAAAAAATAAAAAATGTATATATGTAGCATATATATATATATATATATATATATATGTACGCGACGTGCGTTGCTACACAAGAATAAATTAAATGTGTTTTTATGTTTTGCTGAACAAGTAAAAAGAAAAAAAATATATATATCGTAATTATTTTTAGACTCCGCGTGGTGCCGATTACGCGGCGTTGCCCTGGAATCTACTTATCCAAACCTTCTTGACTCAGTGAGCTGAAAGACAAACGGGTTATTGTCAGTTATCCGTACAAGGTAGACATATATTGTCGCAGACTTTTTTGTACAGTGTTTTGAGATATTCACTTCTGTATATATTAATTTAGTGTAATGTGTTATGGTTTTGGTAGCGTAAGTCATTTTAGCGTCCAAAAAGCGACCTTTTAGTGCACCCATATATTTTTAGCTCCGGCCCTGTAGTGCATATAGTAATATGTTATACTTACGTTAATTGTCCCAAAAAATCTCTAAATGACGGTAAAACCCCCATTAAAATCGGCCAATTAGTTTTTGAGTCCGTAAAGCACAAACAAAGAGAGTGACTCGCACTCTTTGTTTTATATAGAGACAGGCTCTGCATTTTAAACGATTAAATATAAATTATGTACTAAAACCTATGTTTTAAATTAATATATATAATTCAGAAAGAGTTTGGTTAGATAGTCCATTAATTTAGCAATGTTTCTTACTAAGATATTATATAAATTTGGTGCTCGTAACACATGAAAAGTGTTATCGCAATGCCATCAAATTCCTAAGCAATATTCTCGGATTAAAACTTTCAGGAAGACAGTAAAATTTATTAAGTTTTAAAACTCTTTGAAAGTGGGATGCTTGCGGGATGTTTAATGGAGCAATTCGCTTTATTATGTCAAAGTGCAAGTTTATTAGCCTTTCTTTGGAGTCTCTTACTTAGGAGAACTTCCTTTTCCTGATTCCATGTACTTCAAAAACTAAGATGTCAACAGAAAATGGAAGCTTTGTCTTCCGTTCTGTATACACACACACTCACCTCCTCTACGATGAAAGGACAAACTCCCTTCTCACGAATTTCCGCTTCACTTCTTCCACAGAACAATGCACTAGAGGATAGTACATTTTGATCTCCTGACCTTTTTGTTGGCTTTTGACATGGAAAAAGAATTCTGAATTTCACATATAAATATACTTCGAAGTTCAGTGAGATATTTTTATCAGTTTATTTCGTTTGATTTAATAAATATTGCAACGGAAAACATATTTAGGTATTTTATATCAATAAAATAGATAAATCTGGTACTTGTGAAAAAGATATTATTAACAGAGTAAATTGTGCAAGGAAGGCGATTAGATCCCTAAATGGTCTTTTATGGAATAGAAATTTGACCAGAAAAACAAAAAAAGGGATTATACAGACAATAATAGAAAGTATACTTACATATGGACCAGAAAGCTGGACAATAAATGAAAGGATGCAGAAAAGAATCTTGGCGACAGAAATGGATGGATTACGGAGAAGTATGAGAATATCCAGGCTACAACATATTCGAAATACATATATCAGACAAGAAATGGATGCACAAGAAACTGTTATCGATAGGATAACAAAGAGAGCTCTACAATGGTGTGGACATGTGCAACGGATGCCGGAAGACCAGTGGCCTAAACAGGTGTTGGATTGGATGGTACCAGGCAGAAGGAGAAGGGGAAGAAGTAGAAGAGCATGGTATGAGGGAATATATGATGCCATGATGAAGAGGGGTATGGAAGATGGACAATGGGAAGATAGAAATCTCTGGAAAGCAGGAATCAAGAGCAAACTGTTGTAAAGTGGAAAGGTGATGGAATGTTACTAAGCTGGGGAGATGAGATGGTAATATCACCAGAAAGAATTACTTTTTTAAAATAAACGTAGTCTTTAAAACTGCACACAATTTACAAAATATGGTTACTTTATATACATATAACTAGGATATCTATATTATAAATGTTATAGAAATTACAATACTTATTGAAATTATAGGGGGCACGCCGTAGCATAGTGGTTAAGGCACTGAAGTACAAGCCGGAGGGTCGAGGGTTCAAGTCCCGTTGGGGTCAGGATTTTTAAACTGACCCAAACCCTCTGGCGGCACTATGGCACTGGGGTCGACTCAGCCTCTAACGGAAATGAGTACTAGACGCTTGTTCTGGGGTAAAGGCGGCCGTCACGCAGGGCTGACAACCCGGCTGACATGAAGTGCCGATTGTCTAGAAAAAGTGGGAGCCTTTACCTCCTACTACCCCAAGGGCATCCGGGCCTGTTGTGGGATCACTTTACTTTACTTTACTGAAATTATAGTGTTGTAAAAATTTTGCATAGAGCTTAAAATAATAGGAGTATATGCCATAAATGAGGATGCAACAACCATAGAGAAAAATTAATTTTTTGACAAACTCAGAAATTTTGGACAAAATAAAAAAAAAAAACATCAAGAAGTAATAATAACAGATTTTGTTATAAATTATTTTCTTTCCGAGACGAGGTCTATTTTTTTTTTTTGGCTTGATAATACATAGGTCTCAGTTTGCCATATGAAGGTGATTGTACTGCTTGTTATATCCTAAGACGGAATGGAACATGTGTGTATATGTTGATAATATTTACCATAAGTTAGGACTATTTAACGAATAAAATTAAGCTGTTTACTCACAAATCATTATTTAACTGTAGTTATTTTAAAATATTTATATATCTAATGTAAACGGCGATGTTTGAAAAGAAATGAGAAACGATAGGTACACTTCATCTGCTTCTTTTGTTTATCACTGCAACTAGATCATACTATTTCAGAATATTAAAAAGGAGGAGCTTTCTTTAATATGGTAATTATAACACTGATAAATATTTCATGAAACACGACTCTGATTGGTTGTAAAACAGAAATCATTGAAACGTGATTGGTCATTGACTCCCATTTGGGGCATGAGTTAAATAGTCACGCTTAGAAAGCAAAATTCGAGACAGTATGCTTGCTGCCTCATAGGGAAAACTCTGCAGGTCAGCAGACCACTGTTTTGATAACGCAAGGGATTCTTATGATTTTTACATTTTCTTCTTAGAGAGCTTACTTTTACCAATATCTGTTTATTATCAAATATATTAATTGATATAGAGCACCCCACGCTTTTGATGGTAAAATTATTTTCTTTTTGTTGATAACTCTAATTTTATTCTATATGTGTTGTAGATGATTTTTTTGTTGACCACTTTATTTTATCCCAAGCGTACTGGAAATTAAAATTATTTTTAATTTTTTTAGTTTTCTAATAAAGCGTGTTCTTTTAGTTTTTTAAAACTATTATTTATTTATATGATTTAATCTTAGCAAATAAACCTACATAATCGATACAATACGTATTAGCCGAAAATAACCATACATTTTTCAGATTTACGCCTTATCATCCCGATTTAAATCCCATTGAATTAATTTGGAGAGATGTATAACAGTGAGTTGGTGGTAAAAATTAAAGATGTTGAAATGATTTGAACAAATTGGTAAAGAGGAATGGGGGAAAATATATGTAATAAAGTGGAAGACGATAAACGCGAGTACTGAGAGAAAGATGGGGTCATGGAAGGAAGAATTGAAAAAAATATAATTGACAATGGTATGGAGAGCAGCGATGAGGAGAGTGATTCTGAGCAAACGGAATGGGAAGATAATGTCAGATGTTGAAGAACTGGGAGAATATTAATGGATTAAATTAATATATATATGGGGGCACGCCGTAGCATAGTGGTTAAGGCACTTAGCTACAAGCCGGAGGGTCGAGGGTTCAAGTCCCATTGGGGTCAGGATTTTTAAACTGACCCAAACCCTCTGGCGGCACTATGGCCCTGGGGTCATGAGTACCAGACGCTTGTTCTGGGGTAAAGGCGGCCGTCACGCAAGGCTGACTACCCCGCTGACATAAAGTGCCAATTGTCTAGAAAAAGTGGGAGCCTTAACCTCCTACTACTCCAAGGGCCTCCGGGCCTGTTGTGGGATCACTTTACTTTATATATATATATATATATATATAGGTATATATGATATGAAAAGAAAAAAAAATGCTTGAGTCGGGATTTGAACTCGAGTTCAAATCCCGACTCAAACATTTTTTTTTCTTTTCATATCATATTTGCCTTCATTGCCAAATGTCAATAATATATTTATAATATATATATATATATATATATATATATATATATATATATAATATGAAAATTTCCACATCAAAATCCAAAACAATGGCAATGTGGAAAAAACATACAACGGGTGAAAATTGAGATTGATGGAAAAATTATAGAACAAGTCTCGGATTTCTCTTACTTAGGAAGTGTATTTGCAGAGTATAAGAGTGACATTGATTCAAAATTACAAAAATATAATAAAATGAATGGGGTAATACGAAGACATTTTGGTAAACAGATGAGGACAGAGACAAAACTAAGATTACATAACATCACATCAAAAGCTGCCCTAAAATACGGAAGTGAAATTTGGATTTTAAATAAAAGAAACTCTCATAAACTTCAAGTAAGCCAAATGCGCTTCTCACGATCATTGTTAGGAGTTAATAGACTGGATCACCAAAGGTACACTATTATCAGAGGAAAACTTGGAGTAACAAGTTTAAATGAAGATATACAAAGATACCAACAAGAATGGAAAAATCATCTGAGAAGAATGGCAAGAAATAGACTTCCAAAATTGGCATTCCAATATACCCCAACTGGACATAGGGACCAAGGAAGACGCAAACAGACCTCGCTGGAAAGAATCAAGACAATCTTCGCTATGTTTACCGTAACATGCCACATGTCCACCTAAAAACGAATTTGTTCATGATGATGATGATGATATATGGTGTATGATAAAGAAAAATAACTGCCTTGACGGGATTCGAACCCGGATCTCTGAGTCTGTACCTCAGGGTAATATTCCATTACACTAAACACCGCAGCGAATCTCAATTCAAACACTTCATATTTTCTGATATATGTATTATATTACTAGTCACACTGATCGCGAGAACTCGGTCTCACACTGCCATCTAGTAAGCTAACTATAACAAGTAAGGCAAATTAAAGAGAATATTTTTACTTTAAATAGCAGTGACGCTTTATAGATGTTATAATTAAATGCTTAACATTGAGCAATGCAAGCTTAATATGGTATGATAAGAAAAATAAATGCCTGGACGGGATTCGAACCCGGATCTCTGAGTCTGTACCCCAGCGTGATATCCATTACACCACCAGGCGAATCCAATCCAAACACTTATTTTTCTTAAATATATGTATTATATTCTCCATTATTACTAGATGTCGCGAGAACTCGGTCTTCACTGCCACCTAGTAGCTAACTATAACAAGTAAGCAAATTAAAGAGAATATTTTTTTATAAGTGTTAGAATTGTATTCGCTTGGTAGTGTAATGGATAACACGCTGAGGTACAGAATCAGAGATCCGGGTTCGAATCCCGTCCAGGCATTTATTTTTGTTATCATACCATATTAAGCTTGCATTGCTCAATGTTAAACATTTAATTATAACACACACACACATATATATATATATATATATATATATATATGGTATGAATATACTTCCTCCATGGGCAAAGATGGCCGTATATTAATTAATTTTACTGTGATATTTTAAAAATATGTAGCAGTGACTGTACTTTCATTCGCTAGAGAGGGAGTTAGCAATGACGTGTGGTCATACTTCTTATTGGCTAAGATCTACATCTGATAAGTACAAAGACTCGCATCCAAGCTCCCATTACAATTTTCATTGCTCAAGAACTATTGCTATACCAGTCTTCAAATATACAAACACACAGTTTAGTGTACAGTGTTGAAAGGATTACAGTTATTTTTCTCCACGTGGAGTTCTGTTTTTATTGTAAAATGAGATCGCATTATTTACTTACATGAGGAAACTTGTGACTCGACACAAATATTTTTTAGACGCTCATGGAAATATTCTGAAGCCAAAAAATAATAGAAAACTTTATCTGGTCTGTCTTGACAGGTCTAAAAAATGGCTTACAGTTATTCTATCAGTAGATGAACAATGAAATTGGACTAATGATTTTTTTCACCTTACTGTCTTGACTAATCTGAACAATTACATTTTATTGACATCATGCGGTGCATGCAAGAGTGGCACATCGAAACTTCAGACTTGCCCACACACCCAACCCTAACGACGTGTAGAATGACCTTGACATATCTTCTAGGGTTTCTTGTTTAGAAGAAAGGGATGAACAACATTGGCCTGCAATTTATACAATCAGATTTAATTATACAGTGTGTTACGACCGAGATAAAAAGTGGTGCCGTTTACAAAGTGTTAAAAATGCAGTGTAGGGTTGTGTATATCGGGGTTTTCAAGGCTTACCATATTAAAGGGCAGTTCTAAATGATTGATGAACACATCTGCATTATGAATCCACCAAAATAACGTAAGTAGCTTTATTAAATATATATTTTTTTAATAATGTGTAGCGAGGAATTTGCCTTGTTACTGCATTACACTTCAAAAATAAAATTAGGGGTGAAAAAGGTGCCACCTGTCCGTGTTTTTTTTTTCTGTGGATACCTGAACTATAACACAATAAGTTTGGATGACTGATAACATCCCTGAATTTTTTTTTTGGGGATTTTTTAATATTAAAAAAATAATTATATCATGGACAAATATGTCCACTAAGTCTTTTGGGGCTTTAAATTGTATGGACAAATTTGTCCCACAAGTCTTGTAAGGGGTCTGAACCATTTTTCTCTATATCCATTGATTTTATTATTTAATGGATATATGTGCATTTAGAAGAAACAGGTCTACAACAGATCAGATTTTTAGTATAAGACAGATTTTAGAAAAGAAATGGGAATATAATGGTACTGTACATCAACTATATGTAGACTTCAAAAAAGCATATGATTCAATTAAGAGGGAGAAGTTATATAGTATCCTGCTGGAGTTCGGAATTCCTAAAAAGTTAGTTAGACTTATACGAATGTGTCTAAATGGCTCAATGAGTAGGGTGCGTGTAGGCAAACAGTTTTCAGAAACTTTTGAAATCCAGAATGGGTTGAAGCAGGAGATGCACTATCTCCTCTACTATTTAATTTTGTACTAGAGCATGCCATTAAATCTTTAGAGAATGAGGAAGGCCTACAACTGAATGGTATTAATAAGCTGTTAGTTTATGCTGATGATGTAGTACTACTGGCCGATAGCGAGGAGATACTAAAGGCCAACACGCACACACTATTGAGTAACACTAAGAAATTAGGACTGGAAGTAAATATCAGTAAAACTAAATATATGGTCACACGTAGAAATACATTATATAATGGAAATGGACAGCTAATGACAAATGAGGGAAATTTTGAGGAATTGGCTGAATTCAAATACCTAGGAACAATAATCACAAATAGGAATGAGATGCACAAAGAAATTAAACATAGGCTCAATTCTGGAAATGCATGCTATTATGCATTGCAGAGACTTTTGATGTCCCAACTCCTTTCAAAAAATGCTAAGCTGAAAATATATAAAACTATTATTCTACCAGTTATATTATATGGGTGCGAAACATGGACTCTTACTTTAAGGGAGGAAAGGAGATTACGAGTATTTGAGAATAAAGTTCTTAGGAAAATTTTTGGACCAAAGAGAGATGAACAGACAGGTGAATGGAGAAGACTACATAACAATGAACTACATGGTCTTTATAGGAGGCCAGATATAATAAGAACAGTTAAGTCCCGTAGACTGCGATGGGCAGGACATGTTGCGCGTATGGGGAATGAAAGATGTGCATGGAAACTTCTTGTAGGAAAGCCAGAAGGAAAACGCCCAGTTGGTAGACCAAGAATGAGGTGGGAGAACAACATTAACTATGATTTGAGGGAAGTAGATTATACAGGGAATGATTGGAAAGCATTAGCTGAGGATAGGGATGTATGGAGAGCTTATGTCCGTGCGGCCATGAACCTACGGGTTCGATAGTGCCAGTGAGTAAGTAAGTAAGTAATGGATATATATTTAACTGTGTTCTTATATCTTCATTCTTTAACCGACCCATTCTTGTGCAGCCTTTTGTTCTTATAACGAAGTTCATTTGTACGCTTTGTATAATAGTTTGTAATATTTTGGTCCTTACCCAAGTTTCATTCCCATAAAGTAATACAGGAACTGCCAATGTTTTATAAAACTTGAATCTAGTATCTTCCACTTGTTTTGTTCTTTAATGTTCTATGTATAGTTCCACATATCATATGAAAATCTTGACAATTTCACATTTACGTCTTTAATAATAATAATAATAATAATGATAATAATATACCCAAACAAATGTTAAGATATCAACCTGCAGGAAGAAGAAGACCAGGACGTCCACTCAAAAGACTTTTGGAAGGTGTTTCTCTTGAGGCCGAAACAGGTCAACAAATGGTCTGAATTCGTGAATGTACTATGATGATGTTGATGATGATAATGTATGATTATTAATATTATTATGATTAATATTATTATTATTACCATTATTTTTATTATTATGATGATTATTATTATTATTATTAAAAAAATTATGAAAGTAAAGAAACAAGCTGATAAAGCAGCACAAATATCAGGATCTATGAAAGATTTAATTTGGCGCAACAAACATCGATAGAAAGCAAAACCCGCATATACAAAATGATAGTTCGACCAGTTATCGTAATTATATGGAGCAGAAATTGGAGCTGATACAACAAAAACTAAACAAATAATAAGCACATGCGAAATGAAAATCTTAAGAACTATTCAGGAGAAAACATTATTTGATAAAATGCACAACACAGAAATTAGGGACAAATGCCATATTCAAGACATAACCAAATTTATTATAGATAGACGAAAATATTGGAAGGGTCATATAGAAAGAATGGAAGAAAACCGGCTTGCAAAAAGAGCTAAAGAAGATAGAACAATGGACGGGAGAAGAACAAGAGGAAGACCTGCCAAGAGATGGATAGACAGTGAATGTACATCCAGTACGTCTTCCTCCGAGGAGTGATTTTGGAAATAAACAGGATGAAAATCCTACAAATTAAGTTTAAGAAGAAGAAGATTATTATTATTATTATTATTGTTGTATGTATTTCAATAGTAAATTATCACCGCAGTTGCCTCGAGACCTAACGTCCTTGTCACATATGTTGTGGGTCGATTTCGATACCCGATCGGCCCACGTTTCCTTGATGACGTTTATTCGGGTATCATTTGGCGATCAAAAATAACCATTTCATATTCGTTTCATATAGTAAGAATGTATAAGTGAATGATATGTCTTGTTGTCTTCAAGTGGCACTGGTATTGATATAACTCATCAGGAGAGACCCTTGTATGGAAAAACAGTAAACATGTGAACCAGAGTTTCAAATCCTCTCCTATAAGAGAGAGGTTAAACCAAGGTAAAGAAAGAGGGATATTTATATAGTTTGTGATATCGTATGTAGAATCATCGTTATGCACGGCGAGCATACATAAGTGATTGGGCTAATGTGAGAAGCAGAGAATTAAATATAAAACCTTGGAAAAAGTCGGTTTTATGTCTCTCAGAATTGTTCTAAGTTCCACAGAATCGCAGCGCGCATGCGCGAGTTGCTGTAATGGTTAATATAGACTCCGGTAGATGGCTCTGCAGTTGGCGTTATCAACTTTGGGAATAAATTTCCAAATGCAAAAAAAAAAAATGGACGTTAACTAACGCCATTTTCTAACTAAAGAAAGCAATTTACATGCATATTACTTCTTCACAAATGCTTAAAAATGGACGTAAACCAACTTCCCATTTCCTAACGTAACAAAACAATTTACATGCGTACCATTTAATGAACTATAAACTAATTTTACGTACACTAACACTAAATATGGTTTCAAATTATTTTCAAATGGTGGCAACGTTGGAACAACATGGGAAAGCAGCAAGGAAGTAATGTTTCCACGATCATGTTTTACGTAAATATATAAATATAAAATATTGTGAAGAAAGCTTGAAGATCATTGCAAAATGTTTAAAACAGTACAAAACGTGTTTACAAGTGTTTAGTGCATCAGTGGCATAAGAATGTAAGCGTAGAAATGTGAGAGACATAAAACCTACCACATCCAAAACCTTTTCAAGCTTAAGCAAGAACATTCAAGAAACTTTGCAATTTAAATTTATACTACAACACTCAGTAATGATAAAACTTTGCTTTTTATTAATATTTAATAATCAATAACAATATGTATACTATATCCTTACATCCATAGTAATTCTGCTCGAGGTCAGGTCTTTCACTGCAGTCATAACATTTTCATGCTATGCTTTGCAGCTTTACTAGGGAATTATAGGTGTGGTAGCTTATCGTTGCTTTCCACACCGGTGAAGGATCATTAAGTTTTACTATTTAACTCATGCCCCAAATGGGAGTCAATGACCAATCACGTTTCAATGATTTCTGTTTTACAACCAATCAGAGTCGTGTTTCACGAAATATTTATCAGTGTTATAATTACCATATTAAAGAAAGCTCCTCCTTTTTAATATCCTGAACAGGTCTGACCATTATTTTGCAGTGACTGAGCCTGCGAGAAATACGGCTACCATATTGTATAGCCTATATAGTGCATGAATGTCAACACATATATAAAAACATTTGTAGCAATTGATTATACCACCAAAAAAATAAACCACTGTTTGCACTTTCTTAAATGTATTTTTTCCCAGGTAACAATCCAGAAAAATATAATTGTCATATTTAATCATACGACATCAGAAATGAATTAATATACAGTTTGATGTGTTTCATTTTTTCTCCACTAGAGAGCATTCTTACAATATTGCGTTCCTTTGGCAATAAATAGTATGATCTGGTTGCAGTGATAAACAAAAGAAGCAGTTGAAGCATACCTATCGTTTCTAATTTGTTTTCAAACATCGCCGTTTACATTAAATATATAAATATTTTAAAATAACTACGGTTAAATAATGATTTGTGAGTAAACAGCTTAATTTTATACGTTAAATAGTCCTAACAAATGCCACTCTTGATTTCCAAATTATCTAGATAAATTGGAACTCACTCGTGGCATTACTTATGATAAATAAAGGATGATGATGATGATTGTCGGATGATTTTCGGGGACCGTTGGGCCCTAAGCTCCCTGACATTTGTTTTACAGGTGAGAATAACCTCGAAGAAAACCTCATCCAGGAGCTTGTCCCGACCGTGAATCGAACCTGGGCCCGCTGCGTGACAAGGCAGCACGCTACCACGAGACAACAGCGGTGGACATAATATATTAATATACAATAATATTATTATATATTTATATATTTTTATTATATATTATATAAAATAATTATATTATAATATTGAAATATTATATAAACTTTAAAAAGTGTCTGTTTAAAATCGCTTAAATGTGGAATATTCTTCATTTTTACTCTAACGCATTCAATTATTGTCTTATTTTCCAATACCTGCTGTCTTGAGGTAGTTCACAGAATCTTATATTTTTAATTTAATAGGCGAATTTATAGTAAACGTTGAAATATTCAAGGCTATATTTTGTTAGTCCACCGCTGTGGTTTCGAGGTAGCGTGTTGCCTTGTCACGCAGCGGGCCCGGGTTCGATCCCCAGTCGGGGCAGTTTTTCTGGGTGACGCTTTTATCGGGGTTTTTCTTCGCCTGTAAGACAAATGTCAGGAAAACTTTAACGGTCCCCGAAATCATATGGCCATCATCATCATCCTTCACCGGTGTGGAAAGCAAAGGGAAGCTACCTCACCTGTAATTCCTTAGTAAAGCTGCAAGTATAGCATGAAAATGCTATGATTGCAGTGAAGGACCTGCCTTCTGGCAGAATTACTATGGATGGATGGATATTTTGATAATGTGATTTAAGGTTCTTGTTTACTACACCGTGATGTTATATTATGGGTGTTTTCTTCTCACCGATTAGCTTAAGCAATTCGCTTCAGATATAAATATCCAACAAATCGAAAAGTATATATAATTTGAGATTTGTCTAGTTTAAAAACATTAAACGTAATCAAGATAGAGTGAAAAGTAAACCATTCCCAGTTCTACTCAGATCCATAAAATGTTTATACAAGTTGTCTACTTTCATTTAACGACGCTGTTATCTAATCCTCCTTTTCAATATTTTGAACAGGTCAGAGCATTATTTTCCAGTGATTGACTCTCCAACATATACATTCAATATAGCAAATAATGTACAGATCCCTTCGAACTACACATTTGATAATTAAGTGTTCAATGATTGTTTTAAAATGCTGAGTTTACTGACTTGTTTTGTAAAAAAATAAATTAATAACCTGTAATGTTGGTTATAATATAAAGTTTCATGTGTTTCATTTTTCTTCACTAGTGTGCATTCTTAAAATATTATGATGCTATTTGGCAATAAATAATATGAATTAATAAATGAAATACGAGTATAACCGTCCCGCGCCGTAGCCGAGCGGTTAAGGTAGGAAGCCTTGGCGCAGAGCTACGGGACTTGCGCTGGTTCGAGTCTCCATGGGGGAAGAAATTTTCTCATGGTATTTCGGCCAGTATGGGACCGGTGCCCACCCAGCATCGTGAGGCAATTGGGTAGCTAAAATTAATAGCGGCTCCAGGTTGAGGAACCAGTTATAACGGCTGTAACCACATGTCACCCCTACACTGGCTGTTGATCATCTACCTCTGTGATTGACACATGTGGATGTGAAGGGCCAGCAGCCGGCTGGTAAAAGGGCAACCGCTGAAAAGTGGAAAGACCCTCAATCAATCGGAAATATAACCAATCATTTCTGATTTGTTTTCAAACATCGCCGATTGCATAAAATATATAAATATTTTAAAATAACCGCATTTAAATAATTATTTTTGAGTAAGCATCCTAATTGTATTCGTTAAATAGTCCTAACAAATACCACTCGTGATTTCCGTTTCCTCTAGTCACTTCGTGAATTATGTGCGGTCTGAAATCACTCGTGATATTACTATGACATTTGGTAGAGAAAGGTTTACACTGGAACATGGAATTTTTATATTAAATAATATGTAAGGTATGCGGACAATTTTACAAAAATAACAGCAGTATGCATGTTCCAAACATCACAGTGAGTTTCTGTGAAAAATCTGATGAGTAAGGTACATGACAGAGATAATATAAATTAAACTTTGTTTTGTATCAACATTGATGGTTTACGACTTAAAAATTTACTGCTAATAATCCAAGTATTTACTCGTGTGGTTTTCAAACATCACCACGCTTCAGTGTATAAATTAAAGAGTCCTTTTCATCAGATTGCAGAGACCAGATTCTCAATTGGAGACGTATCTATCAGCAATTTTTTTTTGTACTTCCGTCAAATACCAAGTTTCACTTCCATATGACAAAATAATAATAATAATAATAATAATAATAATTATTTTAGCTGGCAGAGTTAAGGCCATAAGGCCTTCTCTTCCACTCAACCAGCGAATAGTAAAATTATACAAAAATTACGTACATATTACAATTTTAAGATATTAAAATACAGACTAAACAAAATACAATGATGATGGACCTAATAGTAGCTAATACTAACAAAAACATAGAATATAATAAAATTAAAATTATATAAAATAAAGTAAGTAGCTTCCTACATGATTATTAATAGAATGCTCTATATAGTTGTTATGTAGTTAATGTTTTCATTGTGTCGAACTTAAAATATCAGTTAATTTGGATTTAAATAATGATAGCGATTTACAGTCCCATTGATGACTGGGAAGTGAGTTCCATGCTCTAGCCATAGATATTGTGTAAGATTCAGAGTACGGACAGGTCCTGTGTTGTGGTATCAAAAGTAAAGAAGAGTCTTGTGATCTTGTTCCTAAATTGTGATGAGCCGATAAATGTTGAAAACGTGTTTTTAAATAAGTTGGTAAATATGTGTGCACAATTTGGAATAGTAAGGTATGTGAATGTAAAGTTCTTCTGTCATTTAGGCGTAGCCATGATAAGGCCTGAAATGAAGGAGACACGTGGTCATAACGACGGAGATTGAATGTAAATCGAATGCACGCATTATGAGCACGCTGTAGTCTGTCAGATAGATCAGTTGTCAGATTAGTCAGTAATATGTCGCAGTAGTCGAAGTGTGGCATTATAAGAGTCTGTATTATGCTCTTATAAATTTTCGTATTAGTTTACTTTGTGATATTTTTGTTCCAAATTATTCCATGTAATGTTTTAGTTGCATTTTTTGTCATTGCAATTTTAGTATGTACATCTCTGTCACAGGTACCTAAACTTGTAATTAATGACCCAAGATATTTAAAAAATTCACATTTTTTTATTTTCCCTGTTTCGAGTATGAGGTCATCCACATCATTTCCCAAAGACATATATTCTGTTTTCTGTAAATTTATATTGTCCCCATTTTTTATATTCTTCCATTAGTTTATTATCATATATTTCATATCATCTTCATCCCCTGCAAAAATTATTTCATCATCTGCAAACAACAGTTTATGCAGTACGTTCCTCCTATAGAAATACCCATTTCAGAACATTCCCTTCTTTCTTTATTTCGTATTCTATCCATTCTGGACTTTCCAGCTGATCTTAAAATATCTACTTCTGTACTTAAAATTCTTTTCATTTCCCTGGAACGAATTTGCCAGATTTCAGCACCATATGTTAAAATTATCTGATTTATGGTTTGATATATTTGTAATTTTTTTTTTTGTTTTTTGTAATATTCTTGCTCCATCAAACAGAGTTTTAAGCATTTATTGCTTGTTTTGTTTCAGCGATTCTATTTTTAATTTCCACTGTGTTATCGCCTCAATGGTCTAATTTAGTTCCTAAATAAGTGCATTCAATACTAGGTAAAATATTAATCATGGGAGCACGTCGTAACGTAGTAAGCTAAGGAAATAGGCTGCAAGCTGATCGGGGGTTCGAGTCCCGATGGGGTCAGGATTTTTATTCTGACTCAAACCTTCTGATGGCACTATGTCCCTATGGTCTAGCCAGCCAGCCACTAATATATATGAGTACGAGACTCTTCTCCTGGGAGTAAAGGCGGCCGTCACGTAGGGCTGACAACGTAGCTGATTGTCTAGAGATGTAGGAGCCATAACCAATACTAATCTAAGGGTCTCAAAGGCATGTAGTGGGATCAATTTACCATTACTATTCATACTTTGAAAGAAACTGTCAATCAGTGCATGCCGAAACCATCATGAAAGTTCTCCCAGAAAAGCATTGTGAGGTACCAAGGCTATGTCCAAAAACATTATCTGCCGCTTTCAACTACAACGCACTAAACTCCAGCCCCTAATGTCTCGTTTAAACCACAGGGAAGTAATACAACTCCTTGCTTCTGTATTAGACAACCCTCACAACTTGTCTACCCGTCTACACCGCGCCCCTCTTCGTTCTACTGAAGTACGGACGTTCATCTCGTTAGCACAGTGAGTTGCCATTGCTGGATTCTGGTTTCGATATCTGCGCCTTGCAGTTAAAAGCGGCAGGTGTTTTTCGACACCGCCTTTGTACATCTCTGAGAGAAATTTCAAGGGAGATTTCGGCATATATTCGAAGAAAGTCTCCTTGTTAGAATATACAGTGAGAAACTGCAGTTCACTTGTCAAAACTTGCTCTCAAAATTGAACAATCGCCAAGACTTCGTTTACTGTATAGTTTTATAAACTGTTATTGAGCTATTGTTTTATCATGTGTGAGGGCTGCCGGGAGAAACAACTAGGAATGTCAATGTTTGTCCACATGGAAAATCTTTAAATAGTTTACCAGAACTGCACAGCTGTTACACAAAAACTACATTCATTCATAGTGTTCTGCTCAAGAACACGTTTTTCACTGCAAACTCAGCATTCCCCACTCTTTCCTCGACTCAGCTTTCCTTTTGTATCTCCATACAAACCATTTATTTTAATATTGTCTATCATCTGATGTCTTTTTCTGTCTCTAACTTTCTTTCCGTTGACCATTCCTTCTAGAGCATCCTTCAGCAGGCAGTTTCTTCTTAGCCAGTGGCCAATCCAATTTCTTTTCCTCTTCTTTATGAGTTCCAGCATTGTCATCATGTTCTTCTTCACCCACTCTGTCTAGCACATCTTCATTTCTTACTTTGTCTGTCCAGTTTATACGTTCCATTCTTCTCCATATCCACATCTCAGAAGATTCCAGTCGCTTTTCCTCATTCCGTCGTAATGTCCACGTCTCCGCACCATATAATGCTATACTCCACACAAAGCACTTCACTAGCCTCTTCGTCATTCTTTTGCCAAAGGTCCGCAGAAAATGCTTCTCTTCTTGTTGAAAGCTTCTTTTGCCATTGCTATCCTCTGCTTTACTTCTTGACCGCAGTTCATGTTACTATTGATAGTACAACCCAAGTATTTGAAGCTCTCCACTTGCTCAATGGTCTCATCTTTAATCTTCATGTTTATCTTCCTTTGTTTCTTTCGTATATTCATGGCCTTCGTCTTATTTATATTTATCTTCATCCCATAATCCTCGCACTTGTCATTCAGCCCCATCAGCATGTTACTCAATGCCATAATTTATACATTTACAAATTCATAAAATTATTATTTTTAAAATGTATTATGAAAAAAATAGACCATCACTTTTTGTAGGCAGAAATTAAAACATTGGAGATTCTATTTTTCACGTTGCTAGAAGTCGGGATTGTAGAGTTTCACTCGGCATGGATTTATAAACAATATTAATACTGATATTGTCTATCCGTAGTTACCCTGGAGCATCTGATAGTACTATAAAAGTCAGATTAAACGGCCGGTTAGTATGATATAACAGATAATGCAAATGTTACACTATGAGAGAGAAATTAGAATACAAAGCGTAGAAATGAACATCTTTAGAACAACAAAAGACTGCACAAGATTGGATCGGATAAAGAATGAAGATATAAGAACAGAGTTAAATATATATCCACTGGATGATAAAATCAAAGAATATAGATTTTACAGAGATCTAATCAATTTAAATATCTTGGATTATCTGGGATGAAAAGGATATCCCTGAAAAAATTACTAATTATAATAAAAGTTTGGGAATTATTAATCAAGTTATGAAACCATCCCTTGTACAAAAAAACACCAGATTACGTTTATATAACACTTTGGCTAGACCAGTGTTGACCTATGGTAGTGAACCATGGACACTAAAAAGACAAGCATCAAAGCAGAATAACGGCTTGTGAAATGAGATTCATGCGCAGAACAGCGAGTTACACCAGATGGGATCTGAAAAAGAACACCGATATCTTAAAAGAATTGAAGACTACACCTATTTTGGAATATATTAAACAGTACCAACTAAATTGGAAACACCATCTAGAAAAATGAGTTCAAATCGGATCCCCAAAGCTGTTTATAATTATATACCAAGAGGACGAAGATTACTGGGCCGTCCTTTGAAACGCTGGAGGGAAAATTTTCTATAGGATCGTAACAGGCCTTGGCCTAATACTTGGAAGGAAGAAGAAGAAGAAGAAGAAAGAATATAGAGATACATGATTGAGACGTCTAGAAAGAATGAATGTAACAAGATTGCCAAAAGCAGCATATGACTACAAACCAAGAGGTTCAAGGAATTTACGAAGACCAGTGAAAAGATGGACAGAACAACTCTGATTCGCAACAGGCAATGTGCCTAGCCCGGGAAGTGAAGAAGAACAAGAAGAAAGAGATTTTACAATTCTGCAGATACAGTTCGTATATCAACTTATTGCGCAATACAGATAATATTAATTTTATTACATGGGCCTTGGAAAGCCATAAATGAACAGAAAATAAAGGTATTTTACCGGAAATGCTAGAATTATTCTAAAATAAAAAGAATTGTAATCAAATCACATGTGCTTACTTACTTACTTACTTACTTACTTACTCACTCACTGGCACTATCGAACCCGTAGGTTGATGGCCGCGAGGACATAAGCTCTCCATACATCCCTATCCTGAGCCAATGCTTTCCAATCATTCCCTGTATAATCTACTTCCCTCAAATCATAGTTAATGTTGTTCTCCCACCTCATTCTTGGTCTACCAACTGGGCGTTTTCCTTCTGGCTTTCCTACAAGAAGTTTCCATGCATGTCTTTCATTCCCCATACGCGCAACATGTCCTGCCCATCGCAGTCTACGAGACTTAACTGTTCTTATTACATCTGGCTTCCTATAAAGACCATGTAGTTCATTGTTATGCAGTCTTCTCCATTCACCTGTCTGTTCATCTCTCTTTGGTCCAAAAATTTTCCTAAGAACTTTATTCTCAAATACTTGTAATCTCCTTTCCTCCCTTAAAGTAAGAGTCCATGTTTCGCACCCATATAATATAACTGGTAGAATAATAGTTTTATATATTTTCAGCTTAACGTTTTTTGAAAGGAGTTGGGACATCAAAAGTCTCTGCAATGCATAATATCACGCATTTCCAGAATTGAGCCTATGTTTAATTTCTTTGTGCATCTCATTCTTATTTATGATTATTGTTCCTAGGTATTTGAATTCAACCACTTCCTCAAAATTTCCCTCATTTGTCATTAGCTCTCCATTTCCATTATAAACTGAATTTCTACGTGTGTCCATATATTTAGTTTTACTGATATTTACTTCCAGTCGTAATTTCTTAGTGTTACTCAATAGTGTGTGCGTGTTGGCCTTTAGTATCTCCTCGCTATCGGCCAGTAGTACTACATCATCAGCATAAACTAACAGCTTATTAATACCATTCAGTTGTAAGCCTTCCTCATTCTCTAAAGATTTAATGGCATACACTAGTACAAAATTAAATAGTAGAGGAGATCACCTGTAGGTCCCATAAAAAAGTTAAATTACTGTTGCTATGAAGATACATAATCCCAACCAATAATTGTAAAGACGCTAATAAAGAATAAGATAAAAGATAAATTCCATTGTCAGGTACCTAGATATAATATTTTCTTATTATCATAAGTTTTTTTTTAAATGCTTGATATCATTCTGAATGCCCTATAATTTATGTCTTTCAGATCGTGAATTCTGGTACGAAGAAGCAAGAAACGCGCTCCGCCGTCGTTAGCGAGTGATGGGAACACGGGATCCGCGCGTCCCGTAGCCCGCAATGTCATACTTTTCGTAGGAGACGGAATGGGTTTGGCCACGATCACTGCTTCTCGGATTCTTCGAGGTCAACGAGAAGGTCGCCCAGGAGAAGAAACCAGACTTGCCTGGGAACACTTTCCTGCAGTGGCTTTAGCAAGGGTAAGTAAAGACATTTTTATTTATGCTTTGAAACTAGAGAGTTTTAAAAATACATGTGTATGTAACAACGTTATACTGATACAGCCTCCACGATACGGGGGAGAAAATACTTTGTGCAAGAAATATTGCATCTTAAAGTATAACAAAGTAGTTTCAGTATGCCTAGCGTAGTCCCAGTTGTGCGATATTTAATGGTTACATACACAAAACATATGGAAGAAAACATTACGTGTTCTAATTCCAATAAAACACATGCAACACAATTCAGAATGTAGGCCATACTTACAAGATGAGTTTTCTTAAACAAATATACAATGTGGAGCATTTTTACCGCCTTGAACACTTTTCTTTAAATGTTTATATCAGTTGTACTTTTCTTTTTAACGTTATTGCTGTGGCGATATACAGTCACAACACTAAAAAAACAACATGAAAGCAGAATAACGGCTTGTGAAATGAGATTCATGCGCAGAACAGCGGGTTACACCAGATGGGATCGGAAAAGGAACACCGATATCTTAAAAGAATTGAAGACTACGCCAATTTTGGAATATATTAACACAGTACCAACTAAATTGGAAGCACCATCTTGAAAGAATGAGTTCAAATCGGATCCCCAAAGCTGTTTATAATTATATACCAAGAGGACGAATATCACTGGGCCGTCCTATGAAACGCTGGAGGGAAAATTTTCTATAGGATCGTAACAGGCCTTGGCCTAATACTTGGAAGGAAGAAGAAGATATACAGTCACATTATATAAGCAGATTTTCTTATTACTATCGTTCCCTCTAGTAAGTAAATTCATCTGTCCGTGTCGGTGCGGTTGTACAAGACCAGCTTTTTACTTACGCGACTTATGCCATTTTTGATGTAATTTAAAGTATTACGAAGTGTTAATGATACCATTTAGCTGCGGGATTTTACCATCGTCAAAATATTGGAACGTATCATGAAATGAAGTAGTGGAAATATGTTTTAATGTTGTAACTGTCAGACGACATGTTGAATTTTTCATAGAATAACTGATGTGAAGAGGTAATTTATTTTACGTATCAAATCAAATCACATTTAAAATGCAAGGAACTTAAAAGCTAACCAAACCTAAGTCATTTACTGTAAACTAAATCAATTACTCTAACCCAGGTGAATTCCAGGTGTCCTTTTAATTAATTTACGCGGTTAAATAAGTAGAAGACAAATTCGGACATAATTTGTTGAAGCCACAGATATGCTGTAACAGTGGGTTTATCACTGGTTAGTAGGAATCCCATGATTAAATGTACACAATGTGGTTTACACATTGTGCTCATTTGAGGTTTTATCGCTGGTTAGAAGTAAGAACTATTGTAACCTTTGTGGTCAAGACAGAAAATAGTCCCACTTTATTTTCATATTTACGAGAACATAAAGAAATGATAATTACTTTCCCATAGTAAAATACGTTAAATATAATATTTCATTAATATTTATTGCAATTAGGTACTGTTAAAGTGCGTAAATAATAAATAATAGTTTAAAAAAACTAAAAGAACATATTTTATTAGAAAACTAAAAAATGAAAAATAATTTTAATTTCCAACACGCTTGGGATAAAATAAAGTGGTCAACAAAAAAAATAATCTCCAACACATATAGAATAAAAACTAGAGTTATCAACAAAAAGAAAATAATTTTTACCATCAAAAGCGTGGGGTGCTCCATATCAATTAATATATTTGATAATAAACAGATATTGGTAAAAGTAAGCTCTCTAAGAAGAAAATGTAAAAATCATGAAAAGCACCCCACGCTTTTGATGGTAAAATTATTTTCTTTTTGTTGATAACTCTAATTTTATTCTATATGTGTTGGAGATGATTTTTTTGTTGACCACTTTATTTTATCCCAAGCGTATTGGAAATTAAAATTAATTTTCATTTTTTAGTTTTCTAATAAAGCGTGTTCTTTTAGTTTTTTAAAACTATTATTTATTTTTTATTTTTTAGTTTTAATATTTTACAGAATAAGATAAAAATGTATATATCTTTCAATTCGATACTCTTGTAGTATGAGCTAAAAGTAATACTTTTCTATTAAAAAAAACCCTCCCAGCCGGATTTGAACCAGCGACGTATGGATTACTGAAATTATATACCACTAAAAGTTCACTGCTCTACCAACCGAGCTCTTATAACGATTAACTAAAAACTCGAGAAGTCCGCAACCTATTATACCAGTATTAATTTTTTTTTTATTTTCGGATGATTCTGGCCAGGATTTTAGGAACAAAATATGAAATTATTGTATTGTCACCGGTCCTCTACAAGTATACAAAGTTTCAAGTCGATCCAATGTTTGTAAGTGGGTGAAAATCGCGTTGAAAGATTCCGTTACATAGATACAAAAACACTTTTTTATTTTCTGATGATTATTGCGAGGATTTTAGAAAATAAATATGAAATTATTGTATTGTCACAGGTCCTCTACAAGTATACAAAGTTTCAAGTCGATCCAATGATTTTAAGTGTATGAAAATCGCGTTGAAATATTCCGTTACATAGATATATAGATAGATACAGGTCAAGCTAATATAAAGCGTGTTAAAAAGGCACTCTTCTCCCACCTGGCCTCCGTATCGTCCTTGGTTCCCCCGTTTTCATAAATCAAGCTTTTTATTCGGATAGTGGTTCCTTTTTATTACACGCTTTATATTAGCTTGACTTCTATCTATGTAACGGAATCTTTCAACGCGATTTTCACCCACTTTAAAATCATTGGATCGACTTGAAACTTTGTATCCTTGTAAAAGACCCGTGACAATACAATAATTTCATATTTTGTTTCTAAAATCATGGCCAAAATTATCAGAAAATCAGAAAAAGTGTCTTTGTAACTATGTAACGGAATTTTTGAACACGATTTTCACCCACTTAGAAACAATGGATCGACTTAAATCTTTGTATACTTATAAAGAGTATTACTTTTATCTCATACTACAATAGTATCGAATTTAAATATATTTACAGTTTTATCTTATTCTTTAAAATATTAAAACTAAAAAATAAATTAATAGTTTAAAAAACTAAAACAACACGCTTTATTAGAAAACCGAACTAAAAAAAATTAAAAATATTTTTAATTTCCAACACGCTTGGGATAAATAATTTACCATCAAAAGCGTGGGGTTGTTTTTTATGAGTTTTACATTTTCTTCTTAGAGACTTTACTTTTACCAATATCTGTTTATTATCAAATATATTAATTTATAAAGAGCACCCCACGCTTTTGATGGTAAAATTATTTCTCCCAAGCGTGTTGGAAATTAAAAATATTTTTCATTTTTTTAGTTCGGTTTTCTAATAAATAAAAAGCGTGTTGTTTTAGTTTTTTTAAACTATTATTTTTGTAGGAATTTTATCTCTGACGATAACTCTCTTACGAGTATTGGCCTATTTATGAAAATTTTGGAAACTCAATTAAAGTCTAAATACTTTATATTAGTGTGGCGGCTCCGTGGCACAAGCGGTTAGATGCTCCCCTCTAACCGCTGGGGTCCCGAGATCGATTCTTTATCACTCCATGTGGGTTTCATGGTGGACGAAACGGAGATTGGGCGGGTTTTTCTCGAGAGTTTCTCCCTGTTCCCCTGCCTCAATTTCATTCCACCATTTCTCCATTCTCATCCATTGTAGTTTATCTCGATCATCTGCTCCTGTGGTGGTGCGTCAGACGTGTCATTCACAGACTCTGTATAAAGGGGTTTCATCCCTCGACCCGACACGAAATCGAGGATTATTATTATTATTTACTATATTATTACTTCAATTTTAACTAAGGTAATGTAAAAGTAAAGTGATCCCACAACAGGCCCGGAGGCCCTTGGGGTAGTAGGAGGTTAAGGCTCCCACTTTTCTAGACAATCGACACTTTATGTCAGCCGGGTTGTCAGCCCTGTGTGACGGCCGCCTTTACCCCCATGAACAAGCGTCTGGTACTCATTTCCGTTAGAGGCTTAGTCGACCCCAGGGCCACAGTGCCGCCAGAGGGTTTGGGTCAGTTTAAAATCGTGACCCCAACGGGACTTGAACCCTCGACCCCCGACTTATAGCTCAGTGCCGTAACCACTACGCTAAGGAAATGTAAGAAGAGTTTTTATCTGCCAATTCAAATATTCACAAATTTTTCATTTCCATTCAATGGTATCTAACAATGTGAAAACAGATTTATCTTCCTAACTGTATATTATGAAATAGTAGTAGTAGTAGTAGTAGTAGTATAGTAGTAGTAAGTAGTAGTAGTAGTAGTAGTAGTAGTAGTAGGACTTTATTAGACAAAAAGTAAGATATTTACAATATTATTTACAAATATGGGTCGCACAGGCAGTAAGCCGTACGTGCTGTTGACAGTCCGTTACAATAAAGTAATAATTGGTACTCGTGTAAAGAAAAATAAACAACAAAAACAGCAATAACAATACAATTACATAAAGAAAACACATAATAATATTACAATTAAATAAAACACAATAGCATTATACACTAAAACATTAACATTACAATTACACAAAGAAAAACACAATAATATTACAATGAAGTAATAACCACAATAGCATTAACACTAATAAAAAAATTAAACATTACAATTACCATAAAGAAAATGTTAATCAATATGTATGTGTGCGTTATATATCTATATTATATATATATATATATATATATATATATATATGTGTATATACATACATATTCTTAAACTGGGACTTGTATTAATATATTTGAAAGTAATGATACTACAAACGTCATTAGAGTGATTTTAAATTACGCCATTCTGGTAATCCCACTCATAGTGATCCGGGATTTCGTGATTTTTTTTAGAATAATTTTCTCTTTTATTTAACCCTAGTACTGTACACGTCTGAAATTGTCACGCGAAAACATACACCAGGGTCACACAGACCCACAATTTTTTCCTGGATAAATAAGCACAATTTAGCATACATTATAAAGTAACTGTATTTTGATACATTATAACATCTTATTAGTATTCAATGATTTTTTTTTCAATCAATTTTAGTATCAATGTATCGCGAAATTGTGATAAAAAATGAAATGGGAAAAAATTAAAGTAATAGAACTTGATTGTGTTCCATGTCTACATAATTTTACTTTGAATTCAATTAAGACCATTATAATGATGAATACATATATTACACAAATATTTTGGAAAGTCCTCAATTCAGTAATTATTTATTTGCACACTCTTGGCACCACTTAGCACTGATGTGGACTGTATAGTGTCTTACTATTATTTATGTATGTATCCCACACATCTCTGATAGGAGCCAGTTTATCAAATTCCCGCCTTTCTGTCCTTGTGGTTTTATCATCAAATCTTAAGCAGACTGCTAGAAACTGGAAACGCTTTAGACTCATTGTTGCACGAAATAATGCAATCCCAAAATCATCAGACCACAGTCCAAAGCTTCTGGAGGGGCATCATCTTCAGAGACATTTTCTTCAGGAAAGTCACTTAGTTCACTTTCATGATTAAGCTCATCGAACAATGCTGTCTGTATATCGTTTTCTGTTAATAATGCATCATTTCTACGCGTCATTTTTCACAAAAATCGAGTTCACTGTCAGGAATAGAAAAGTTACACAAACTGTACACCAGGGTCACAATGACCCTTAATAAGATGTACCTAAAAAAATAATTAACTGTTAATGACCAACGAAGTTGTACATCCGTCCTCTGGTAGGTCTCACTGAATACTGAAATTACATTGGTAGTAGAGGTGTGTGAACGCCATGTAGTCCATGTGCAGGAGTAAATAAAAATGTGCAGGGTCAGAGTAACCCTGGTGTACAGTTGTAGGGTTAAATATGGTATGTCTTTCGCGTCGACCGCTGTGGCCTCGAGGTAGTATTGTGCCTTGTGATGCAGCGGGCCCGGATTCAATTTCCGGTCGGGACAAGCTCCTGGGTGAGGTTCTTTTTCGGTGTTTTCCTCACTTGTAAGACAAATATCAAGAAGCGTAAGGCCGAACGTCCCCCGAAAATCAATCCGGCCATCATCATCATCATCATCTCCATCATCATCATCTCAATATCAACCCTCACCGATGTGGAAAGTAACGGAAGCCACCACACCTTTTATTTCTTAGTAAAGCTGCAAAGCAGAGCATGAAAATGCTATGATTGCAGTGAAAGATCTGCCCTCGGGCAAAATTACTATATAATATAATATCCATCCATAGTAATTCTGCCCGAAGGCAGGTCCTTCACTACAATCATAGCATTTTGATGCTATGCTTGCAGCTTTACTAGGGAATTGTGTAGGTGTGATAGCTTCCCGTTGCTTTCCACACCGGTGAAGGATGATGGTGATGATGATAATGATAAGGATGATGATGATGGCCATATGATTTCGGGGACCGTTTGGGCCTTAAAGTTTTCCTGACATATGTCTTACAGGTGAGGAAAAACCCCGATATAAACCTCACGCAGAAAAACTGCCCCTACCAGAGATCGAACCCGGGCCCGCTGCGGGACAAGGCAGCACGCTTCGCGAGGCCACAGTGGTGGACGAAGAGAAGAAGAAACAGAAGCGTAAGGAGAAAGTAGAAAGAAGAGAAGAAAGAGAAGAGAAAGAGAAGAGAAGAGAAGAGAAGAGAAGAGAAGAGAAGAGGAAGAGAAGAGAAGAGAAGAGAAGAGAAGAGAAGAGAAGAGAAGAGAAGAGAAGAGAAGAGAAGAGAAGAGAAGAGAAGAGAAGAGAAGAGAAGAGAAGAGAAGATAAGAGAGAAGAGAAGAGCGAAGAGAAGAAGAGAAGAGAAGAGAAGAAGAAGGAGAGGAGAAGAGAAGAGAAGAGAAGAGAAGGAAGAGAGAGAAGAGAAGAGAAGAGAAGAGAAGAGAAGAGAAGAGAAGAGAAGAGAAGAGAAGAGAAGAGATAGAAGAGAAGAGAAGTAAGAAAGAGAAGAGAAAGAGAAGAGAAGAGAAGAGAAGAGAAGAGAAGAGGAGAGAATGAGAAGAGAAGAGAAGAGAGAGAAGAGAAGAGGATAGAGAAGAGCAAGAGAGAAGAGAAAGAGAGATGGTAAGAGTGAAGAGAAAGAGAAGATAGAGAGAGAGAGAAGAGAAGAGAGAAGAGAAGAGAAGAGAGAAGAGAAGAGAAGAGAGAAGGAGAAGAGAGAAGAGAAGAGAATGAGAGAAGAGAAGAGAAGAGATAAGAGAAGAGAGAAGAGATAGAAGATAGAATATATAATATATAATATATATATAATATATAAGATATAATATATAATATAATATAATTATAATATATAATATAATATAATATATAATATCATATAATATATAATATAATATAATATATATATAATATAATATATAATATATATGTATAATAAATATAATAGTCTTTCGCTGAGGCGAATTCCCGCTCCTAATGGTTCGATTTTGTTGATTACCATACTTTACTTAATCGATTGTTATATTCTGAGTTCTTTTCCGAAAAAAAAACCAAAGTATGCTAATATTATATAAAATGTTACGGTATTTGTTTGTGTATACTGCATAGGATCTATCATAATTGTAAACTTTTTTCAAAAAAGCTTTTAATGAGAACAATATTAATAAATTCTCTATAAAATACTTAACACATAATCGCCTAATTATTTATCACGCCGCTTCATCAGACTATCCGACACACATAACATTGACACTCGATTCCATCAGCACATTGTCCTTTATATCCCTCCTCATCACACTGTATATTATTCATTATCTTTTCGGTCTCACTTACGAAAACATGGAATTCCCTTCCGCCCTATGTCAGAGACTGTCAAACTGTAACATCCTTCAAAAATAAACTAAAGAATTATTTAATAACAAACTAACTTATACACCTCACTGATAGTATTCTTTTAGCAATATTAATATATTTAATTATTTATGAAAATAATATTAAGAATAACAAATATTTTTATTGTTTTTTTGTTTTAAATATTGTATAATCGTAAAATTAGTTTTCTATATCTCATTATTTTCCTGTGTTTTTTTATATACACTAGACAGGGACAATTTAATATGTCTTGCTTGTATACATTTTATTATTAGTTTTAGTCTTAATTTTAACTAATATTAACTGGTTGTATTATAGATCGTAATATAATAGATATTATCTTTTGATCAAATTTTTACTTAGTATTTAATATTAGAGTTAATTAAGATTGTTATATTCTGATGTAACATATGTTTGTCCTGATGAGTGGAAGAGAAGGCCACATGGCCTTAACTCCACCAGGCTAAATAAATCTAATCTAATCTAATCTAAATTCAATCCAGTTTCACTAGAGTTTACGCTACAACTATTTTCAGAACAGATAAAATAAATCTTTTGAACATATTTAAGAAATTAATTTTTTTAAGTATATTTTTATGACATTTATCGAATTTTGTGATTTAAGTTGGATTCAGTATTAAAAACCTAAACTGTATTAAAGTAAGAATAGATTATTGCTTTATTATCTGGCATGATGGGCGGCATATTAATTTTGATAATGGTACGCTGTGGTTTTAGACGTCCAGAGATTATTGCTTGAGTCTTCTCTTCATTAGGTCTAAGTCCGAAAACTTTACACCACATTATCCGATTAGGGTGGTTGTATGATCAAAACAGTACATTGAAAAATTGGTTAAGTTATTAAATTAATATCAGATGATCTTCATGAAAGTAATGAGTTCCTGGTTGTTATTTAATTTCACTTTTAATCAAACTGATTCTTAAACACTCATGTTCGATGCTTTTTCCAACAACCGTTTCGAAAGTTTACTGTAATTATTTAAACAATAAGCTACATTAAATTGCATTTTGAAGCAAGTGAAACAAACTAAATATTTGGGAATGATTATGGATAACATCGAAGGTATAGGAAAAGAGAACATAAAACATAGAATTGAATTGAGTAGCAAAATAATAGCATCATTAAATTCCATATGGTGGGATAAGCATATTTGGAAAGACACAAAAAAATATATTGGTAAAACATTGGTGGAATCTGTTGCAATGTACGGAAGTGAGGTATGGACAATCAAAAAGTACTACAAGAATAGACTAATAGCTCTAGAAATGGATTATTTACGAAGAAGTGCAGAAAGTCTAAATTAGACGTGTCACAAATAAGGAAATTAGAAACATAATGGAAGCAGACGAAAGCATAATTGAAAGAATTGAGGAGAAGGAATTAAAGTGGTTAGGACATGTTTTAAGAATGGAAGATGAGCGATGGCCCAAGCAACTATATGAATGGCATCCGAACAGAAAGAAGAAAAGAGGAAGACCAAGGTTAACATGGAAGGAAAACATGAAGACAGTAATGCAAGCTAGAGGGCTAAGCATCGAAGATGCCCAAGACCGTAGGCTTTGGAGGTTTGGCACAGGAAGACGGCAGCAGCTGTAAAAAACCCGAAGATAGAGAGAAATTGCATTTTGACACAAATTTTGGAAAACAAATTAGAAAATAAATTGAAATAATATTCCACAATGTAATCTCAAAACAAGCCCTTTTGAATGGAAGTGAGGGCTGGAATCTGGGTCAGCATAATAAAGCAAGAATAAATAGTTCTCAAATGAATAGAATAGATTTATTTAGCCTGGTGGAGTTAAGGCCATGTGGCCTTCTCTCTTCCACTCACCAGGACAAACATATGTTACATATGAATACAAAAAAAATTACAATAATAGTCATATTGAACAATTAAATATCTGTCAAATTGAATAATAATGAAAATAATGTCTAATAATACAATGAAACTAAATACAATTAAAATTAAATTAATGATACAATGAATAAAAAACGGAATAACAGCTCGTATCTACTATACATAAAAAGAAAAGAAAAAAATACAAAGAAAGTAATAAACTACAATGAATTAATCTACGCTTTTTATACAAGGCATTAGGTAAATATATTAACAAATCCTAAGTCTGTTTTTATTAAATAATGCAAAAACGCATTATTAATTCTTAAAAAGTAATATTAGTGAGTTGTTTCTGTTAGTAACTTTATTTTCAATTTGTTTCTGAAAGATGGTAAAGTTTGACAGTCTCTGACATAGGGTGGAAGTGAATTCTATGTTCTTGGTAATGATGTGTGTAATATGTTATAGAGAAGGCATAGGGAATGGATGGTTCTACGATCTTGTAGACGAAGCCATGACAATTGTTCCAGGGATGGTGTAACGTGATCAAATCTACGTATACCACAAATAAAAAAAGAAGAATAAATGTCTGAGTGTATATATATATATATATATATATATATATATATATATTAAAGGTACAGACTTTAGAGACTCGAGTTCAAATCCCGACTCAAGCATTCTTTTTTCTTTTCATATCATATTTGCCTTCATTGCCAAATGTCAAAAATATATTTATAATATCTATATATACAAGCGTTACTGCTATAAAGTAAATATTCTCTTTAAAAATTTGCTTAACTGGTATGTTAGCCGCGAGATGGCAGTTGGAACAAATTTCCGCTACCTCTTGTGTGAATTGAGAATACTACATGTATAAGAAAATTGTATGCTTGTATTGAAATTCTTGGGTAGCTCAGTTGGTTAGAGCGCTAAAGGTATAGACTTTAGAGACTCGAGTTCAAATCCCGACTCAAGCATTCTTTTTTCTTTTCATATCATATATATATATATATATATATATATATATATGCTGTGTGTTTGAGATGTTTGAGACTTGAAAGCAAATGTTAATTTTTCGCCCAGTGGGTTGCTGAAGAGTATTATTTTGGGGTTCCCACTGATGTAGCATTTCCTCTACGTTAAGGTTATGTGGTTATACCGCCAGTACTCGTTCCTCAGTGCCTCATTTGTAATAGCAGGTTGTACCAAGAGCAGGCTGAGGATAAGATTTTGATAGGAGAGGTGATGAAATCCACGTCATTATCCCTTTCAACCCAAAAAAAAAAAAAAAAATGCTGGATGGAAAATTCCTCTTAGAGACCGTAACAGGCCACATGGACTAATACTGGTATGGATGATGGTAATTAGATAATTATGATGTGTGTGGGGGGGTGTGTGTGTGTGCGTGCGTGCGTGTGGCTAAGATTTTAAAATTACCGGTATACTTCGAGTAAGCATAAGCAATGAACTTTTTAAGTTATAATATTTAGTGATAGTTATGGTTCTAATTTGTATTTCCATCAATCCATAGTAATTATTATACCCGAGGGCAGGTCTTTCATGCTATGCTTTGCAGCTTTACTAGGGAATTATAGGTGTGGTAGCTTCCCGTTGCTTTCCACACCGGTGAAGGATGATGATTAGAATGAGTAAATTAATACCGAACTATGAAAACATAATAAAATATGAAAAGTATGAAAATGTGACACAAAAATGTTATGAGGCTATTTTTTTTTAACTTTGTACATATATTTATGGGGGCACGCCGTAGCGTAGTGGTTAAGGCACTGCGCTACAAGCTGGAAGGTCGAGGGTTTAAGTCCCGGTGGGGTCAGGATTTTTAAACTGGCCCAAACCTTCTGGCGGCACTATGGCCCTGGGGTCGACTCAGCCTCTAACGGAAATGAGTACCGGACGCTTGTTCTGGGGGTAAAGGCGGCCGTCACGCAGGGCTGACAATCCGGCTGACATCTAGTGCCGATTGTCTAGAAAAAGTGGGAGCCTTAACCTCCTACTACCCCAAGGGCCTCCTGAGGCCTGTAGCGGGACTACTTTACTTTACTTTACTTTTACATACCAGCACACAAATGAGACAATATCTTTTTATAGGTCAAGAAATCAAGAGTTTCTCAGTATTTCCATTTTAACTAGTTTTTCATTAATTCTGACCCAATATAAAATATCATGTTCGTGATTGGAAGCAATTTTAATGATTCACGTTGTAGTGCAGATGTTTGAGGAATCACGCTACAACCTGGAAGGTCATGGATTCGAGTCTCAGGAGGGTCAGAGTTTTTAGCTGGACCAAACCTTCAGGTGGCATAATAGTCCTAGTGTCTACTCAACTGATGTAAATGAGTAGCAGAAACATGTTCTGGGGGCAAAGAGGCCGTCCCACAGGGCTGAGAACCCAGTGAACATCCTTTGGCAATTTTCTAGAAAGGTGGATGTCTCCACACACATCTACCACAAGTTCCTCCCAAGCCAGTAGCTTGACACTTTACTTACTTACTTACTTACTTACTTACTTACTTACTTACTTACTTACTTACTTACTCACTGGCACTATCGAACCCGTAGGTTCATGGCCGCGCGGACATAAGCTCTCCATACATCCCTATCCCGAGCCAATGCTTTCCAATCATTCCCTGTATAATCTACTTCCCTCAAATCATAGTTAATGTTATTCTCCCACCTCATTATTGGTCTACCAACTGGGCGTTTTCCCTCTGGCTTTCCTACAAGAAGCTTCCATGCACGTCTTTCATTCCCCATACGCGCAACACTTTACTTTAATAAATTAATGCTGGGAGATTATATACATAAACACGAGTTAATGTATCCAATGACATTTAAACACGAAATCCAAACATAAACAAAAAACAGAACATTGTAACCTTAACAACCATGCTTCCGTCGAATATACGTAGCACTGACAAAATTTGGAGTGAGCACAATTTGGATGACAATTATTTACCTTGTATAAAGATAGTAACATTAAATTGGATGAATCACAACAGAAGTAGTCCAAGTCCAGTATGTCATATTTGGAAAAACAAGTTTGTTAAAATGAAATTAATCCACAAATAATCCTAGGGAGTATTTCAAAACTCTCTTTGTAGCACAATTATTTTTAATCCTATAAACTACAACTCAATGATATTAATAAGCTGTTAGTTTATGCTGATGATGTAGTAATACTGGCCGATAGCGAGGAGATACTAAAGGCTAACACGCACACACTATTGAGTAACACTAAGAAATTAGGACTGGAAGTAAATATCAGTAAAACTAAATATATGGCCACACGTAGAAATTCAGTATATAATGGAAATGGACAGCTAATGACAAATGAGGGAAATTTTGAGGAAGTGGCTGAATTCAAATACCTAGGAACAATAATCACAAATAGGAATGAGATGCACAAAGAAATTAAACATAGGCTCAATTCTGGAAATGCATGCTATTATGCATTGCAGAGACTTTTGATGTCCCAACTCCTTCAAAAAACGTTAAGCTGAAAAAATAATAAAACTATTATTCTACCAGTTATATTATATGGGTGCGAAACATGGACTCTTACTTTAAGGGAGGAAAGGAGATTACGAGTATTTGAGAATAAAGTTCTTAGGAAAATTTTTGGGACCAAAGAGAGATGAACAGACAGGTGAATGGAGAAGACTACATAACAATGAACTACATGGTCTTTATAGGAAGCCATATATAATAAGAACAGTTTAAGTATCGTAGACTGCGATGGGCACGACATGTTGCGCGTATGGGGAATGAAAGACGTGCATGGAAACTTCTGTAGGAAAGCCAGAAGGAAAACGCCCAGTTGGTAGACCAAGAATGAGGTGGGAGAACAACATTAACTATGATTTGAGGGAAGTAGATTATACAGGAATGATTGGAAAGCATTAGCTCAGGATAGGGATGTATGAAGAGCTTATGTCCGCACGGCCATGAACCTACGGGTTCGATAGTGCCAGTGAGTAAGTAAGTAAGTAAACTACACGTATGAACATGGTGAAATGTAGTTAGAGGTATTTTCTACTTTTTATATATTTGTAACCTCTGTCTTGTTAGAATTATATTGTTTGATTAAAAAGTACGCTCCACACAGTATGCTGTTATGGGAGCAAAGATGTACCGCGCTATATTTGATAGTTTGATGTAAGTGAGAATAATATTGGCCTTAGCTACAATAACTTTACTAATTTCATAAACTGTGGAGTAAGACCTTATTTCCCAGCACAGCTTCAAGTTTAGCAGCAGCAGTCTTCCCTACATTTAAATACCGTAACCCATTCACGAAATAAGGATTGTTCTTAGGTAGCAAAAAGGAACTGTTTGCTACCTGATAGAATTAATGTGGTTATTATTCTAACATTATTGTTCTACTTATTCATGTAGACCCTTGCTCCTGTTCTGTAATTTCGGACTAAAGCCTCCACTTGGTCATTACATGTCACCTTATTCAATTATTTTCTTTATCAAATCTATTTATCTTGTTCCAGATGGGATACTGATGACTTTTCGCCTGTCTACCATATTACATTGTCAAAAAAGTTCAAAACTGTAGTAATGTTTTGAACCAATTATTATAAATTGTATTTAAAAAATTGAAGGTTGAAAAATATGAAGGAATATTACGTTTTTAATAAAATATAAACATTTCGCCAAAATATTATGAAATATGAAAAAAAATATGCAGGTCTTATTTGATTCTATAGATCATAAAATTTAAAGATACTTTGTCACAGTGCTCTCTGACTAATTGTTTAAAACATGACTTTTCACAAAACTCCTCGCTCTAATGATGATGATAATGATGGTGATTATGGCCGGATGATTTTCGGGGACCGTTGGGCCCTAAGCTTCCTGACAATTGTCTTACACGTGACGAAAAACCCGAGAAAATCCTGAACCAGGAGCCTGCCCCGACCGGGAATCGAACCCGGGCCCGCTGCGTGACAAGGCAGCACGCTGCCTCGAGACCACAGCGGTGGACTATTTGTATTTAATGAATGCTATATTTTAACTCATTCGCTTCAGGTTTAAATGGACAATGTATTTTCCGAAACCGGATTTAAGTTCCTGCAAATTATATTGTCTATTTTCAGAAATTGAAAACAAACAAATGATAACGGTACATGAGATCACAATAGGGGTGAAGGCAAAAACACATTCCTCTACTATTCATAAAATGTTAACAAAATATTACCGTGCTAAGAGATTTGCAAAATATTGCAAAAAAATACATATCAGCAGAGTTAAGCGAGTGTAACTCGTCTTCTGAGTTGAAGGCCATTTAACAAACCGGCGAGTCTATCTCGTCTTATGAGGCGAATCGGTTAATTATACTAGAACAAGTTATGGTTTCCATTTACACTTACAGCACTGACTAACTCTAACTAGTTACAATTAATATTTACACGTGTTTGATACTGTCATTACTAACCTCAACGGGTTATTGTTCCTATTTACTCTTATAATAATGAGTAAGTGGAATACGAAGTGTAGAAATGAACTTCCTTAGAAGATCAAAAGGCTGCACAAAAATGGATCGGTTAAAGACTGAAGATATAAGAACAGGGTTTAATATATATCCATTAAATGAGAAAATCAAAGAATATAGAGAGAAATGGTTTAGACATGTAGAAAGAATGAACGTAACAAGTTTACCAAAAGCAGCATTTAACTACAAGCCAAGAGGTTGAAGGAATGTAGGAAGGCCAGTGAAAAGATGGCCAGAACGAATGTGAGGCAGAACAGGCATTTTGCCTAGCCCGTGAAGTGAAGAAGAAGAATAAGATAATGAGTAATATTAAGGTGTTACTAATTCTCACAAAATATTGTTATTATTTGCACTTATAGGTGACTAATCATATAAAGCTGTGAGCAATATTTTATAGTCGTAAAATAATGTTCTGTCCATCACCAATCTAACAAGTTGCGATTTCTTTTTACATTAATGACGCTGACAAATTACAATATGTTATGATTAATTTACAGTTACTTAAAATGATGTGTTGTCCATTATTATACCTGACAAATTGTGGTTCCATTTTACAAAAAAACATACTTTATCGTGCGACAGGCCTACAAGGCCCTTGGCCTACCAGCGAACTGCAGGTCTCACATCTACATGTGTTAATCATAGAATAAACTATTATCCTGCCCCTTTAGAGGCCCTGGGGGTCCGTTTATCGGGCCCCCAGCTGTGCTCACAACAGCAACAGGGCGCGTCCCCGGGTGGAGGATAGGGGAACGGTCGGTGGTTTGCTTGCACTCCTCCCGGCTAGGTCCAGGCCAACCCGCGGACCATTTGTGAGGTCGTCAGGACTCGAGCGACCTGATGTACTACATAGCTCGTGCTGCGCCCACTTCAGCAGCAAATCGCGTCCCCTCGGATGCGTAGTGGGGAAAAGGTCGGTGGATCTGATAGTCAGTCCTCCCTTCCAAATCCGATGGACTCGCGGACCATAAGTGGGGTCAACAGGAGACGAGCGCCCTGTTGTACTAAAGCTCAAATATCCCGGCCCACAGCAGGATAACCGGCCGTCGTGGCGAGGCGGTGGGAGATTGTGGAGATCAGAAGCTCCCTTCTCTTGGTTAAAATCCCGAGGTCCTTTGTGGGGGCACCATGGGCGATGAGCTCCCTGGATGCCTACATTGATCAGTGGGCTGACTCACAGCAGCGGCACGACTAGGCCTAGTCTTGCGAACGGGCTGGTTGGGACAATACCGGGCGTAATGCTGGGAATCACCACCAGGTCAATAAGCTCGGGAAAGGAGGAAGCGCGGTCTTTGGGTTGGGGACATAGCGCCGACTCTGGGACCGAGTGACCCAAGGACAATCTGTGAGGTCGTCAGGAGTTGAGCGACCTGACGTACTAATGCTCAGGCTGGACCCACTTCAGCTACCAAACACGTCCCCAGCTGGTGCACTGGGGGAAAGGTCGGTGGATCTGGTAGAGAATCCTCCAGGTCAAGTCCAAGGGACTCGTGAACCATTAGTGGGGTAGGCAAGAGTTGAGCGCCTTGTCTTACTATTTGCTCATCTGTTGGAGCTTGCGAGCTCCGTGCTGGCCCACAACTGCAGCAGAAGGCGCCCCTGGCGGCAGACCAGAGCTCGGCTCGGACCAGTGCAGAGGGGAGCAACTGTACTGGATCCTGGATCGGACTACGGGCCCGTCGACAAACTGTGGGGTCGCCAGGAGATGAGCACCTGGATGTACTGTTGGGCTTGTAGCCCTAGCCGGTCTCACAACGGCTGCAGGACACGTCCCTGGAGGCAGAACAGGGGAACTGTCGGTGGATCTGCGACAGCAGTCCTCCCGGCTAGGCTCATGGAGCCCGTGGACCAACTGTGGGGTCATCAGGAATGAGCGACCTGATGTACTATGTAGCTCAGCATTTCCCAGAAGTTGCAACTCCAACACCCTCTCCCTGGGGTGTTGGTTTAAGGACCGTGAACTTGAACGTGGACGTGAACTTGAACGTGGACGTGAACATAGGATAGGGAGGACAAGCACCTAGGACTTGGGAGTATGGTCATGACGACCGAGGTATCCCAAGGGGTGGACGGAAGGGCCTAGATGCCCCTTTAGGGGTGATATGTGGTTAGCATGACTGGTCCCCTAGCCGTTGTAGCTAGTTTCCTAAACTTGGGTCCGCTGTTTATTGTAGTTACACAAATTCCTCACGATGCTTGGTGAGCACCGCCCCCATACTGATCGAAATTCCATCAGAAAACTATTTTCCGCATGGAGACTTGAACCAGCGTAATTCCCATATTTCTGCGCTAACCACTCGGCTACGGTGTGAGACATCATTAATTTACAGTTACTTAATCCTAACAAATTCATTCATTCATAGTGTTCTGCTCAAGAGCAGGTCTTTCACTGCAAACTCAGCATTCTCCACTCTTTCCTTAACTCAGCTTTCCTTTTGTATCTGCATACAAACCATTTATTTTAATATTGTCTATCATCTGATGTCTTTTTCTGTCTCTAACTTTCTTTCCGTTGACCATTCCTTCTAGAGCATCCTTCAGCAGGCAGTTTCTTCTTAGCCAGTGGCCAATCCAATTTCTTTTCCTCTTCTTTATGAGTTCCAGCATTGTTCTTCTTTCACCCACTCTGTCTAGCACATTTTTATTTCTTACTATGTCTGTCCATTTTATTTCCATTCTTCTCCATATCCACATCTCCAAAAGCTTCCAGTCGCTTTTCCTCATTTCATCGTAATGTCCAAGTCTCTTCACCATACAATGCTATATTCCACACAAAGCACTTCACTAGCCTCTTCCGTCATTCTTTTGCCAAAGGTCCGCAGAAAATGCTTCTCTTCTTGTTAAAAGCTTCTTTTGCCATTGCTATGCTCTGCTTTACTTCTTGACCGCAGTTCATATTACTACTGATCCTAACAAATTACGGTTACCATTTATACTTATAACGCTAAATATTATAGCATTCTGTAGAGAGACAGAACAACTTAGATTACAGATGCTGCCGGAGAGATTTCTTAGGTCGGATCGAGGGAGAGTGGCGTGTCGGGATCTTTTAGGACGGATCGAGAGCGAATAAAAAACATGCAAATTTTTGGGTACTTTTAGGACGGATCGAGAGCGAATAAAAAACATGCAAATTTTTGGGTACAGTAAGAAAATTGAGATACAACAAAATTGTAGATTAAGGAAATGCGTATTAACAATAAGAATAATCTCAATATGGTCTTTGTTTTCGATCTTTAATCATGTTATATAATAAGTAGGTCTGATAAGTTGAATAGTCTGATAGTGCATTTAATGTCTGCAGGGCCGGGGGGAGGGGGGTATGAGCGTGCGGTGTGTATATGTGTGGGGGCGTGTGGGTGTGTTTTTTTTTCTAATTTGTTTTCTAGCATTTTTTTTAATACTAATGTACGAAATATGGATGAATGTAGATATGTATTATTGTGATGTAGTGTAGACATAGATTTTACTTATATGTAGTCTGTTATTGTTTTTGATACAGGTGTATTTGTAGGTATTTGTTTATGTTATGGTTAGTTTTATTTTTTATTCATGGAAAAATAATGCACGTACGGCCAAGCAGGCCCGTGCGCAAATGCATATGTATTTTCTTTATTCTGAAAAAAGGCAATAAATTCCATTATCTATCTATCTATCTATCTAGTGTTAAAAAGTTATGATCAATAGTTGGACTTTTTAAAATAACATACTGTTAATTATAACCCTAACAAGTTATGATTCATATCATACTAAGACTAGTCGTAGCAATTTATGACTTACACTTCCTTACAGTAGATTTAGATTTAGATTTATTTAGCCTGGTGGAGTTAAGGCCATGTGGCCTTCTCTTCCACTCCCCAGGACAAACATATATTACATCAGAATATAACAATCTTAATTAACTCTAATATTAAACACTAAGTAAAAATTTGATCAAAAGATAATATCTAATATATTACGATCTATAATACAACCAGTTAATTTTAATTAAAAATTAAGACTAAAACTAATAATAAAATGTATACAGCAAGACATATTAAATTGTCCCTGTCTAGTGTATATAAAAAAACAGGAAAATAATGAGATATAGAAAACTAATTTTACGATTATACAATATTAAAACAAAACAAATAAACACGTGTTATTCTTAATATTATTTTCATAAATAATTAAATATATTAATATTAGCTAAAATAATACTAATCAGTGAGGTGTATAAGTTAGTTGGTATTAAATAATTCTTAGTTTGTTTTTGAAGGATGTTATAGTATGACAGTCTCTGACATAGGGCGGAAGGGAATTCCATGTTTTGGTAAGTGAGACCGTAAAAGATAATGAATAATATACAGTGTGATGAGGCGGGATATAAAGGACAATGTGCTGATGGGATCGAGTGTGAAGATAATGTGTGTCGGATAGTCTGATGAAGCGGCGTGATAAATAATTAGGCGATGATGTGTGAAGTATTTTATAGAGAAGGGATAGGGAATGGACAGTTCTACGATCTCTTAGACGAAGCCACGATAATTGTTCCAGGGACGGTGTAACATGGTCAAATTTGCGAATACCACAAATAAAACGTGCGCAAGAATTATGAACACGTTGAAGTCTTTGAGTGAAAATAATATTTAAGTCTGTAAAAAGAGTGTCACAATAATCAAAATGGGGCATTGCTACAGTGCACTGTCTATGTAATGTTGTAATGCATGTTTTAAGTCTACGCTTTTTCAAACTTTGGGTAACTTATTAGCTAATTTACACTTATCTATGTACCACCTTTCACCACTTCTATTCACAACATTTGTAAGAGATTATCTTTAATATTTCTACATAGCTCATTTGCAAGTTCGGATCATATGAGTGTCTTATACACAAGGTCACGATATGATGGAGATATTTCATATCTAAGCAAATATATGGTAAGCATTCACTACACAGGGTGCTCTAAAATTCCCCTTACAAACTTCTAGAACTTGTAAATTGGACTGTGTTGGTAATATTTATAATTGGAAAACCATGTTCGGAAACTTACCTTTTCCGTGCTACATCCGTTTGAAAATAAGCATTGCGTGAAAGTACGTCACGATTCTCAACAACGCATGAGCTTCGCGGATCGTCCTAAAATCGAAAATTTCTTCTATTCGAGTAATCCATGACTTGGCATTTTTTAAAAATGCCCAAAATTTTTCGAAATTTTGAAAAACTGGGAAAGAAATTGATTGTGGAGGGTGTATCAGATATTATTAATTCAAGTCATGATCCAGAGTCAATTTTGTTTTCTTTTGTTATTAATGAGTTTGAATTCTAAAACCAGTGATGTACTGTGTCAGGCTCATAATTAATTACCCCTGTAAAACTGGTCGCGTTAAAGACATGTTTTCAAACGGCTGTAAGCATGGAAACGGTAATTTCGGCACAAACGGTTTCCCAATTCTAAATATTATCAACTCAGTCCGCTATACAAGTCCTATAACCTTTGTTTAGGGGAATTTTAGAGCACTATTTGTATGTAAAATCCGTCCATGTTTGTATACCGCATTATGAAACTATCACATATAGGAATTATGGCGGCCGGTCCAATAATGTGTTTAATCCTGTACAATGTTAGTTACAAATCTACTCTGTATGTACTAAATCGTATGTATTACATCATTATATGAATTAGTAAAGTCTTGAAACGTTTCTGAGATTCTCTCATCGGAATTAGGAAATAAAAACTCCGACCTTCTTCCATACAATAGAAAAAATTAAAATGAAATTCGTTAATTAGTATTTTATATTTTATTTTAACTCCGCCATGGCCGATCCCAAGCCCGGATGAGAAAGGAGGAGGGGGAGGAGTAACAACCTCGTTAAAAAACCAGGGTTCAGTTGGCTCCGACTGATAGTACTCTGTAAGGGTCCCTAGCCAGGGTTACGGTGAAGACCTCAACGGCAGAGTCGGCGCAGAAGGAGTCCTTCAACACGGCGGATCTGGCGGAAGAGGCAACCCTATCTCTAAGGGAAATAGAGAAACGCTGCCTTGCGGTGGAGAGGGATCTTCAAAGGCTATGGGAGGAAAACCCAGACAGAAATTTTCCTGGTCCTCCAGGTTGGGGGTTTATGCTGTGGGCCAGCTCCCCACACATTAAAAAAAAAAAACAAAATGCTAAAAGACCAAATCAATCAAAGGCTTTGGAGGTTTGAAACGGGAAGACGGCAGCAGCTGAAAAACCCGAAGATAGATAGATATTTTATTTTTTAGCCATTTCCTAATTTTAAATTACAATATAAATAATCATACAGAAATAGTAGGTATGACAAGTTGGAAACCTTTAAGAACAATAATAATGAATAAAGCTATTAAAATATCTTATTGAGATACACGTGTAGACCTGATTGGCGTGCGGAAGATCCTTTATCTTTGTATGTTAAGTAGGCTACGTAGTTATTGAAGCTGATATACGAATTCGATGCAGCATCAGTCATCATCATCATCTGCCTTTCAAGTATTAGGCCCAGTGGCCCGTTACGGTCTCCCGCCATCTCCGAAAAGGTCGACCCACAGATCTTCTGCCTCGAGGAACATAGTGAAGAATTTGTTTTGGTATTCTGTGACGATCCATGCCCTGAATATGGGCTAGTCAATTGTTTCTATATTCTTGGAGGTATTCAGATATAGGTACGATGTTTAACTCTCTGGCTATTGTTGAATTTCTTTGGTGGTCTAGAAGGCTATAACCTGCAGTTCGTCGCAGAAATTTCATCTCTGTGGCTGTAATATGACGGTAATCCTGAGTTCTGATGGTCCAAGTTTCACTGCCCTAACAGATTATGGGTCTAGCGAGAACTTTATAGATTTTCATTCTTGTGTGTCTCTGCACTTTTGATGGTTTAAAAACTTGGTTGATAATTCTTAAAGCTTTATTATAGTTTTGTATTTTAAAGGATATATCATATTCCTCATTTTAAGTTAGATTATATCCTAAGTATTTAAATGAATTAACTTGCTCTAATATTGAATTCTGAATACAAATTTTACTTCTTACTGGGAATTTCCCTTGAAAGGCCATAACTTTAAATTTTGTTGTTGATATTTCCATGTTAAATCGTTGGGCTATTATATTAAGATGATGAGTGGAATATTGTAATTCATCTTCATTATTGCCGAAAAGAGCCTGATCATCTGCATATAAGAGAGTGTCTAAAATTGTGTGTCTTGAGAGAGGAATATTACCATGAACTGTCAATCTCCAGTGTCTGATGATAGCATTAATGTATACATTAAATAGAAGTGGTGATAGAGGGCATTCTTGTCTGACTCCGCAATTTATTTGTTTCCAATCTGACAATTCTGTTCCTATTTGTACTGCTATGACGTTATTTTTATACAGATTAAAAATTGTTTGGATCAGTTGATTTGGTGTTCCATCATAAGTTAAGATATCTAAAAGTTTTTGTCTGTCAACTCGATCAAATGCTTTGATGAAATCTATAAACGCTATATGTAATTCTTTATTGAATTCTTTGTGCTTTTCGATAAGAAATTTTAAGTGAAATAACCATCGGCACAGGATCTTCCCTTACGAAAACCATTTTGTTCTTCCCCTAATAAGTTTTCATGGTGTTTTTTTAATTTAGATTCTAGAATTTTTGTAAAAACTTTATATCCACTGTTGAGAAGGCTAATGCTTCGATAATTATTTCAATCTTTGAGGTTACCTTTTTTAAAAATTGGTATGATAATGGCTTTCTGCCAAGATGAAGGTAGGTTTTCTCCCAAGATTATTTTGTTTAGTAAGTGAAGACATTTTTGTTTAAGAGTTTTGTCAGAATATTTAAACAATTTAAACATAAGTAAACCAGACAATTTATATCAAGAGCTTCATATTGGATGAAAATTAATAAATAAAATCTAGAGTAAAGAAAACTTTAATTTTCTTCGATCTCGTAATCTCAGATTGTAACAGTTTTTATAATTGCATGTTTTTTAATGCACGATTCATCGAAACATTACAAGCTTCTACTCGTGTTAATAGACAGACGAGGAATAAAAATACGAAAAATATGAAGGATTAAAGTAGAATGTCGTTATTGCACTCTAATGGCTAGAATTTGCACTCTCTTTTATTAAAATCTTTAACCTTTTATTCTTTCTCGTTGCTCCATTGTGTGAACCTTGTTTTGTTTAACATCAGAAGTGTGCGCTATTTTAATATCGTTTATAGCGGTTCCAACGCCTAAGTACCTGTAAACATTATATTTTTCAGTGTGCACGGTAGGTAAATATTTGAGTCAAGATTTATTTGTAATTACATATTTTTACCTTAATATGCAACTATGACTTTATTATGATAATCAAATGCGTAGTCATCTAATTAGTGCCGCGCTTGAAAGGATTAACGGCATCTATTATCTATCTAACACTCCGAGAACATTAAATGTTAACGATTTAGTTACTACGACCATTATATTCATCACGATACATATTTATTGCATATTCCATACGTTATATATATTAAGCGACATATTTTCACAGAAATTATGGGAAATATTACGAATGAAAGGATACCCGCTGTGCCTTGTTGAAACAATAAAGAAATTATATGAAGACACAAATATAATTATAGATACCGGATTCAAAATAACAGATACAATCAAAACAAATACTGGATTACGACAAGGATGTAGTTTATCACCCACTTTGTTTAATATATATATATATATATATATATATATATATAGGCTAGGCCCTATAAGTTATATATAGACGATATTTTAAATAAATGGAAAGTTTTAGTGAATCCCGGAATAAGAATGAATAATAAAGTGTGCATAAATAATCTTCTATTTGCTGACGATGTAATCATAATACAGAAAAATGAAGACGACTTACAGAAATCAATGCATGCATTAAATGAAATATGTAAATTATACGATCTAAAGATTTCTGTAAGGAAAACGAAGACCATGGCTTTTAGAGGAAGAGATCCAGTGAGATCCAAAATTATTTTAGAAAATCAAAGTATAGAATAGGTGTCTAGTTTCAAATATTTGGGCTGTGATGTTGGCTACAATGTGGAAAGAGATATTGACTCCAAAATAAATAAATTTCAGACGGGTGTGGAACAATACAGAGAACATTCAAAAATAAAATTAGAAAAGAAACCAAGATAAAAATGTATAATGTTATGGCGGTTTCCACAATATTGTATGGATGTGAAACTTGGGCTCCAGTGAAACAACAGAAGGATAGAATACAGACGGCGGAGATGAGGTTCCTAAGACAAGTAAAAGGATGTACAAGACTTGATAGAATAAGAAATGAGGATATAAGAGAAGAATTGAAAGTACAGCCTTTATTGGATAAATTCACGAATTACAGACAAAAATGGATTGATCACATGGATGGAATGAGTAAGGAGAGCTATCCATTGTTAGGAAGAAATTATCAAGCAAGAGGAAGACGTGATGTTGGAAGACCTAGAAGACGTTGGGCTGATGCATTATGAAGTCGGAACGGGCATTTGCCTAATCCCCGGAGTGATGATGATGATTTTCACAGACTATGTTAAATGCTTAATTTAATGCACACATCCATCTTCTTTAGTATGCATCAGTAACATCTTAGAACAATATAAGAACATATATTCTGATCGCCGACAAAACCTAATCCCGGAAAATATGGATAAATATAATGGTGAGTACAGTTGGTCCGCAAACAGTTGATTGGGTCAGACAAATATGTTATTTAATTAAATAAAAATAAAACGTAGTTTTATTAGATTTTCATAATTATTATATAATTCAGTGACACCTGTTTCGGTACACTGTACCTTCTTCAGACATGTTAACAAATTATGAATTGTGTTAAAAACTGAATCTAAGTAAAGAATAACAACGTTATTTATTTATTTATTTTTTTAATTTAACAAAGGGGATTCAGGCAAATTCAAGTTGACAACTTCGAGCAGGAGATCTTTAGGAGGCTTGGGAGGCTGTAGAAATTAATAAAATTTAAAAGTAGTAAAAAACTGTTAAATGCTCAACTTGAATTTGAATGAATCCCCTTTGTTAAATTTTAAAATTTAAATAAATATTGTCGATTGTTGATTGTGTAGATCAGTTGGAACACAATTCAGAATTGGTTAACATGTCTGAAGAAGGTAAAGTTGTACCGAAAAAGCTGTCACTGAATTAGATAATAAATATGAAAATAAAATAAAAACTACGTTTTATTTTTATTTAATTAATAAATATGGATATTTTTCATCAAGTAAACACCAACGCCATATTGGATTTAAATATGTTAATGTTTACATCCAGGTTCCGCAGCGGAACAGGTGAATAATGTATCGTACTGCAAGAATTCCTTTTTAGCTAATGAACAATATAAAGAGGTGAAAATGCTTAGGGAGTGGGGATTAATGTAGCAACAGAAGGCAGTAAGTGATGAACACAATTTAGATTCAAAATATATGATTTCCATTATTTTAACGCACACTTTGTTCACTCTTAAGTCGATTTTAAATTATTGCTTAAAATCTCACTTTATCACATATGAGGATCCATCGATCCTAGAAATCGTCACAAATGACTGATGTCTTTTGCGAATTTTACAAATTGACCATCATGTATTAAAATAATTATTGTGAATTGATTAAACATGACAAAATCAATTAACCGTAAGCCATTTCTATTACAGGTTTGCTCTCCATATCGTCCTATATATGTATCAAATTTAGTATTACCAATTCTGGCATTTAAATCTCCCAAAATTATAATCATATCATTATTATTAATTGTGCAGATAACTTTCTGGAAGTCATGATAAAATTTTTCACTTTCTTCTTCATCCCCTTCTACAGGTGCATATATACCTATCATTACGTAGTGTAATTCAAAGCTTCCTGATTCCTGACTACCTACTCCTGTCCATCTAACTTCCTGTAAAGCGACTATATCCAAGGGTGATTTATCTAATTCACGGATTAATACCTCTAGCGCCCCGCTATTGTATAAAGTCCTAACATTCCATGTTCCTAGGAACATGTCCCTATGTTTGAGCCTTTCGCATGGGTTCACTTTCCGAAAATGATTTGCAACGATCAATTTATAATTTACAAAAAATAGGTGCCAAATTTAATATGGAAATATCAATTAACAAAACTAAAATTATGGCATTTCATGGGAAGGACCCCATACAAAGTAAAATCTGTCTCCAGAATAAAATTTTAGAGAGATCTAATCAATTTAAATATCTTGGATATTATCTCTCTATCTGGGATGAAAAGGATATCCCTAAAAAAGTTACTAGTTATAATAAAAGTTTAGGAATTATTAATCAAGTTATGAAACCATCCCTTGTACAAAAAAACACCAGATTACGTTTATATAACACTTTGGCTAGACCAGTGTTGACCTATGGTAGTGAAGCATGGACACTAAAAAAAATAACATGAAAGCAGAATAACGGCTTGTGAAATGAGATTCATGCGCAGAACAGCGGGTTACACCAGATGGGATCGGAAAAGGAACACTGATATCTTAAAAGAATTGAAGACTACGCCAATTTTGGAATATATTAAACAGTACCAACTAAATTGGAAACACCATCTTGAAAGAATGAGTTCAAATCGGATCCCCAAAGCTGTTTATAATTATATACCAAGAGGACGAAGATCACTGGGCCGTCCTATGAAACGCTGGAGGGAAAATTTTCTATAGGATCGTAACAGGCCTTGGCCTAATACTTGGAAGGAAGAAGAAGAAGAAGAGAAGAAGTATTAAAATAATTGTCACACAACAACCATCACTTGGAATTCACAAGACGTATCTCACTATGTGATCCAAACTGATCCAGAAATCCCATTAGGCCAACTAGAAACCAAATTGAACGTACATTATGATGATGGAACCAAGAATTAAACAATGACGTAAGAATTATATATTCCAATGAAAAATAGGCAATGTAACCACAGTTATATCGGTCTGAATAAAATGCAGGAATTACAGCTCGCTAGAGTGATAATGAGAATAAATATTACAACAAATAACTGAAAACCAATTGACTTGCAATTTTTATTGTGACGATAGGCTCAGAGGCGATAGGCTCAGAAAAAATTGTACCTTAATATGATAGGACATATTACACGTCCAAGTTAACTGTTCACGGGCGGAGGGGAAGAATTTTAGCGCTAGTGTCGCCGATCTACTGAATCTGTGGAAGGGATGTAGGTGAAAACCTTACATTCGATCACGTATTGAAATTTTTCAACTTCAAATGTGGGGGAGAATCTCTAAACACGTGTCAAATATCTTAACATGGTTGTCAAATTAGTCATTTAAGCACGGAATGCTCATGCTGTCGGATCATTTAAAATCACAGTATTTGTCGTCTCTCTGTTACCAGCCTCACCACAATAAATCACAGGTGGCAACATGTAATGAGAAGGGCAAGGAAGGGACAGCTCATTCCTAGACGTAACCCCAAAAGTAACAGGGTTGTCAAGTTTGTCATTCTGCCACTGACCGCGCAGAACGACGGATCATTAAAATACATAGTATTTGTCAGCTCTGTACCTGCCAATCAAACAACATAATACAAAGGACAGGAAGTGGCAACATAGTAAGGAATAGAATGAGAAAGACAGTTTGTTAGTTAACATATTTTCCGCCTGCACAGAACACTTGGATGGGTAATATATATTTATGTTTGCAATTTGTATGATCTCGTAATTTCTGGTCGAGGGATGAGATGAGGTGAAATATCGAAGATCTATGATATACAAGGTTGCCAACTGATCACACCTGTCGCACCATCACAGTTATAGATGAAATATAACGAAATTAGTAAGTTGAATGTGGAAAGTGGTGGAATGAAGCTTATGGCAGGTGAAAACGAACGAAACACCAAGAAAAAACCTAAATTTGCTCCGATTTGTATATTATGAATCTCACATGCAGTGACCGAGACACCAACAGGGCTCCCGGATTATGTAGGGCGAGTGGCTAACTACTTGTGTCATGGAGCTGCCTATGTTTGCAACTTCTCTAAAATTATATTCTACCTTTTAAGTTATATAAAAGTATGTTAAAACAGGTATTATCACAGTCGCAACCATATGTTAAAACAGTCATAAGATCAGTTTTAACATATGGTTGCGAATGCTTAACACAAACTAAAAAAAAAAAAAAACACAAATTAATGAAACGACCAATATGAAAGTTTGGGGAAAATCACTGAGAGAGAAAATTCGCAGCTCTGTTATTAGAGAAGAATGTGATATTGAACATATAAACCTCTGGATAAATGATAGAAGACTAAATTGGAACAACCATATAGATAAGAGTCCACCGCTGTGGTCTCGAGGTAGCGTGCTGCCTTGTCACGCAGCGGGCCCGGGTTCGATCCCCGGTCGGGGCAGTTTTCTGGGGTTTTTATCGGGGTTTTTCCTCACCTGTAAGACAAATGTCAGGAAAACTTTAAGGCCCAAACGGTCCCCGAAATCATATGGCCAGCATCATCATCATCCTTATCATTATCATCTTCATCATCCTTCACCGGTGTGGAAAGCAAGGGAAGGTACTATACCTACAATTCCCTAGTAAAGCATCAAGTATAGCATGAAAATGCTATGATTGCAGTGAAGGACCTCCCTTCGGGCAGAATTACTATGGATGGATATAGATAGAATGGAGAACAGTAGAATAGTGAAGAAAGTACATGACTGGACACCTCAGCAGAAAAGGCCTTTAGGAAGATCACAACTACGATGGAAGGACGTCACCACATCCCGGACCCGAAATGAATGAACACGCAACAAGCTGCCAGCTTTCATGCGTAAAAGAAGAAGAAAATAATTTTTAAATATTTTAACTCTTCTTACGCATTTTGATATTATACACATTTTTGGTCTCTTATTATATACTTATGTATATATTGTAGTCCCGCGCCGTAGCCGAGCGGTTAATGTAGGAAGCCTTGGCGTAGAGCTACGGGGCTTGCGCTGGTTCGAGTCACCATGAGGGAAGAAATTTTCTCATGGTATTTCGGCCAGCATCGTGAGGCAATTGGGTAGCTACAATAAGTAGCGGCTACAGGTTGACGAACCAGCTATAACGGCTGGGGGACTCGACATGCTAACCACATGTCACCCCTACGCTGGCTGTTGATAATCTACCTCCGTGGTTGACACATGTGGATGTGAAGGGCCAGCAGCCGGCTAGTAAAAGGGCAACCGCTGAAAAGTGGAAAGACTCTCAATCGGATGTATATATTGTATATGGTTATACTATGTAAAACTACAGCGTCTAGTCATTATGCTGTTAGTAGACTCTTTTCCGTAGACGTTAATGAAATTTTGAAGAAGTGAGATTGCCATTAGTAGATGTAGATTAAATTGAATTTTACTCCTTTTAAAGAATGAAATATCTTTCACAATTCCGAATTGAATGGCTGCGACTTAACTGAGTTTCCCATTAATGTAAAATTTCCTAATTCACACGAATTACCAGTGGATATATATAATGAAGCAACTCTTATTGAGAAAGTAGAATCTTTATGTCTTCGAATATCCAGACGCAAATTACGAGATTTTGCTCGCTCACTTCGAATTCAAGACGCAAAGGGAATGTGAAAGAATCGGTTAGAAAGGAACATTCAGGCCATTTATCTCCATTCATTAAAGAAAAGACTTATTTAAAAGATTCTTCGCATTGACTGGTACTAGGTTTCTAAATATCAATAGACGAACAGGAATATAAAGTAGTTCTATAGAAATGTTCTTCACAGCTTCATCCTGGCAAGAATACGTAATTCATGCTGAATTATTACTCCATCCCTAATATTATGATTTCTCGTATTAACCCTTAAATTGGTAAAACTCAAATTTCTGTTATTTATTTGAACGTGACGGACCGCAATGAAAACGGAATCTTGTGTAACTGTTATTATTATGTATACTGTATGATTGGACACACATTTCAGTGGTTTCTGTTTGTTCGTTTTCTTCTGATTTATTTTTAAAAAATTAATTAATTAAAAGAAACTGATGTATCCAAAAGGACACATTACGAATTTAAGGGTTAACACATATATACAATTATATTTATTTATGTAAATGCTGGGGACATGACGGAAGTCATTGTCCATGATTATCATCATCATATGGGATGCAGATAAATATAAATAAGACGAAGGCCATGATTATAGGAAAGAAACAAAGGAAGATAAACATGAGGATTAAAGATGAGGCCATTGAGCAAGTGGAGAGCTTCAAATACTTGGGTTGTACTATCAATAGTAACATGAACTGCGGTCAAGAAGTAAAGCAGAGGATAGCAATGGCAAAAGAAGCTTTCAACAAGAAGAGAAGCATTTTCTGCGGACCTTTGGCAAAAGAAATAAGAAAGAGGCAAGTGAAGTGTTTTGTGTGGAGTGTAGCATTATATGGTGCGGAGACGTGGACATTACGACGGAATGAGGAAAAGCGACTGGAAGCTTTTGAGATGTGGATATGGAGAAGAATGGAACGTATAAACTGGACAGACAAAGTAAGAAATGAAGATGTGCTAGACAGAGTGGGTGAAAGAAGAAAAATGCTGGAACTCATAAAGAAGAGGAAAATCAATTGGATTGGCCACTGGCTAAGAAGAAACTGCCTGCTGAAGGATGCTCTAGAAGGAATGGTCAACGGAAAGAAAGTTAGAGGCAGGAAAAGACATCAGATGATAGACAATATTAAAGTAAGTGGTTTGCATGGAGATACAAAAAGGAAAGCTGTGTCAAGGAAAGAGTGGAGAATGCTGAGTTTACAGTGAAAGACCTGCTCTTCAGCAGAACACTATGAATGAATGAATCATCATCATCATCATCATCCTGCAAGGTATTAGTCCTAGAAGAACTGTTACGGCCTGAGAAAGCGGTTTTCGTGCCATCTTTTCATAGGTCGACCAAGTGACCGTTTCCCATTTGGACAGTAGTTCATTATTGCCTTGGTAACACTCATTCATGAATAGATATATGTTATCAAAATGCAATACCATTAATTATTAACAATTATATATAAATTAATTAGTGTATAATGCTGTTGTGTTATTATTTAATTGTAATATTAATGTGTTTTCTTTATGTAATTGTAATGTTAATGTTTTTTTAGTGTGTAATGCTATTGTGTTATTATCTAATTGTAATATTATTGTGTTTTCTTTATGTAATTGTAAGGTTAATGTTTTTAGTGTATAATGCTATTGTGTTTATTATTTTGTAATATTATTATTGTGTTTTCTTTATGTAATTGTAATGTTATTGCTATTGTGTTATTACTTAATTGTAATATTATTGTGTTTCTTTATGTAATTGTAATGTTATTGCTGTTTTTGTTTATTTTCTTTACACTAGTACCAATTATTACTTTATTGTAACGGACTGTCAACAGCACGTACGGCTTACTGCCCGTGCGACCCATATTTGTAAATAATATTGTAAATATCTTACTTTTTGTCTAATAAAGTCCTACTACTACTATTGCCTTGGGGATCCTGGATCCAGCCATTCTTGAGACATGTTCATTCCAGTTTAGCTGATATCTGGAGATGTAGTCCAGTATTGGTGACACATTAAGTTCTTAAAGGATTTCTACATTTTTATTTCGATCCCATTTGCTGTAGCCAGCTGTTGGGCGCGGGGTTTTTCCTCACCTGTAAGACAAATGTCAGGAAAACTTTAAGGCACAAACGGTCCCCGAAATCATATGGCCATCATCCTTATCATTATCATCCTTACCATTATCATTATCATCATCATCCTTCACCGGTGTGGAAAGCAACGGGAAGCTACCACACCTAGAATTCCCTAGCAAAGCTGCAAGCATAGCATGAAAATGCTATGATTGCAGTGAAGGACCTGCCTTCGGGCAGAATTACTGTGGATGGATATTAAAACATGGTACTGCACACACAATTAAATTTACACCGGTAGCTAAATAGTGTTACAGAGTTTACGAAGGCAGGAATATTACTTCATATAGTGTAACGTGGTCGTAGATTACGTAGCACTTATAGGATGTATTTTGCGAAAATACAAATGAATAAAAAAACATTGATTCGAACCCTGGCTTTTATCCATATTTCATCTTCTGGTAAGTGGTTTAACAACCTACGCTACTCGAACGTCGGATACTAGATGTCTAAATATTGGTTGTCTTGTACTTTTGCACTATGAACGAGGGTTTAACTTCATTTGAAATGCCGCACGCAATTTGAGTAATTTTACATTTTTCGAACACTAATGATTATCTAGAAGCTTGTCTCGTTCACTGTTCTTTAACTAATTAAGATGATTGTAACTAAATACAGAGTATTTTAAACATTTAACAGTGCGTTACCTGGTGAATCACAGCCTTAGATTTTCGAGCATGCGCAGTGGGCCATAACACGGACTGTGCTTTTTTGAATCGGCTCATTCTTTTTGTCGCTAAGTGTACGTTATATCGTATATTGAAATTTCTAGTTGTTCTGCCAATATAAAACTTCTCACAGCTGCTGCATTTTACTTTATAAACCCCTTTGTTTTTATAAATGTCAATTTCTTTTATTTTGTTTGTTATTACAGCGTAGTGGTTAAGGCACTGAGCTACAGGCCGGAGGGTCGAGGGTTCAAGTCCCGTTGGGGTCAGGATTTTTAAACTGACCCAAACCCTCTGGCGGCACTATGGACCTGGGGTCGACTCAGCCTCTAACGGAAATGAGTACCAGACGCTTGTTTTGGGGTGAAGGCGGCCGTCACGCAGGACTGACAACCCGGCTGATATAAAGTGCCAATTGTCTAGAAAAAGTGGAGCCTTAACCTCCTACTACCCCAAGGGCCTCCGGGCCTGTTGTGGGATCACTTTACTTTTTATTACGTTATTTAATTTTTGGTTCTTCTGAAGGCAATTCTTATATTTTTATCTTGTTTTTTGATAGTTTTAGCCAGTTTTTGTGTTTCTGGACCAATATACGTAAGAGTTAAAACAACTTGGTTTTATTATTATCCATTTCTCTATTTAATACAGTTCTTCTTCTTCCTCTTCTTCTTCTTCTTCTTCCTTTCATGTGATAGACCTAGTGGTCTGTTACGATCTCAATCCTACGTTTGAAGGGTCTTCCCAAAGATCATCATCGTTTAGAGCAGTATTTTTACATCTTCTTTGAGACGTTTTAGTAAAGTAAATCCTCACAACAAGTTACTGCCCTGAAGCGAGCAAGTAAAATGGTGGGGTTTCCACTTTAGGTCTCTGGACAGGCGCATTTACTCTGTATTTTGATTGAACAGTATACCGCCGTGACTCGGTCCCCAGAGCCCCGTTTGTTTTAGGCAGGTTGCACCACGAACAGGTTGGGGTTGGGATTTAGATAGGAGACGTTATATAGAATGCACTTCACTATATTTTAATGCAGTTAAGTTTACTTATTCTTTTTGTTTGTTTGTTTATTAATTCCTCAATTATTTCTACATTATAGCCGTTTCTGGAAGCTAGACGTTTGATGTATTTCAGTTCTTTATTGTAATTTTCTAGGTAGAGTGGTAGTTTTCTCATTGTGCTACTGAGGCTGCTAAAGGGTTTTGTTGTGGGGGTACCTAGATTTATTATGAATGGCGATTGTATCACTGATTGGTTTTTTATAAATGCTGATGTCTCAACTGTTGCTATTTAGTTTTGTAAAAAATTAGCAGAATTTGAAAATGAGCTCCAAATGTTAGCATATAAATTTAAATTAATAGCCAATAGATATAATTGGAAAATATCAATAAATAAGTCAAAGGTAATGGCATTTTTTGGTAAATATGGAATTAGATCAAAAATTGTACTGGATAACAAAATAATAGAACAAGTATCACATTTCCAAATATTTAGGATGTGATATAACTTATAGAGAAAATAAACTAAATAAATTTCAGGCTATTTGTGGAACCATAAAAAGAACCTTACGTCGGAAAACAAGGAAAGATACGAAACTTAAATTATATAAAACAATGGTTGTTCCTTTGTTGTTGTATGGAAGTGAAAATTGGATAATGAAATCAAGGGATAAAAGCAGGATACAGACTGCAGAAATGCTGTTTTTACGTAATGTGAAAGGATGCACAAGAGCGGATAGAATAAGGAATGAAACTATACGAGAAGAATTAAATATATATAAAATTGAAGATAAAATCAGCGAAAATAATAAGAAATGGACAGACACTTAATGAGAATGAACAACGAAAGAATACCAAAAAGAACCTTCCTGTATAATCCCAGAGGAACAAGAGATGTTGGCCAACCACGTAGAAGATGGACTCCACTTTTAACTTCGCCGGAACAGGCTGCTTAGCCTAAACCTTGTAGTAGAAGAAGAAGAAGAAAAACTTAGAAGACAAACACTTTGAAAATCTAAAAGAACAATTCAACATAAAAGTAATAATAAGAAATGTCGAGGATCTTATAATTATTTACGACAAAGAAAATTCAATGGAAAATTATATTTTGGCCGAACTGAATAAAATGCATGAAAAACATAAAATTCAGTGAAGAAATTGAGAAGAATAATGCAACCGACTATCTAGACCTGACAATAACAAAATATCTAAATAGCAACAGTTCAGATATCAACATACGATACAACGAATATCTTAAGGACTTTAAATATAATGAAGGTAAATCTAGTTTTGCAAAACTTATCATAAGTAATGCCACGAGTGATTTCCAAATTATCGATAAACCCACGACTCACGAAGTGAGGAGTGAAATTATCTAGAGAATTTGGAAATCAAGAGTGGCATTTGTTAGGACTATTTAACGAATAAAATTAAGCTATTTACTCACAAATCATTATTTAAATATAGTTACTTTAAAATATTTATTTATTTAATGTAAACGGCGATGTTTGAAAACAAATGAGAAACGTTATGTTTCGTTTCTCCATCCACTGCAACAAGATCATATAATGTTTGTTATATATTGCCATCTGGCGTGGGAAACTTGAAATATCATCGCAATATTATAAGAATGCATCCTAGTGGAGAAAAAATAAAACACATCAAACTGTATATTATAACCAAAATTATAGATTATTAATTTATTTTTTAGTAAACAACTCGGTAAAATCATTATTTAAAAACACAATTATTGAACACAGAATTATCAAAAGAACTCGGTAATATCATTATTTAAAACACAAATGTTCAAATTTGTATTTCGTCTATATCTTCATTTGAAGCACAGCCAAATCTTGTTTCTGCCATTTTGAACATTCAGATATGGCGGCTTTACTGTTCCCTCAGTCACTGCAAAATAATGGTCAGACCTGTTCAGAATATTAAAAAAGGAGGAGCCTTCTTTAATATGGTAATTATAACACTGATACATATTTCGTGAAACACGACTCTGATTGGTTGTGAAACAGAAATAATTGAAACGTGATTCGTCATTGATTCCCATTTGGGGCATGAGTTAAATAGTCATAGAAACATGTCATCATTTCAATACCATCGACAACACCTTATCCATTATCCATAGAGAAAACAACAAACTCATTCTCGAAAAAGTCGAGATACTAAAACAAACCTAAAACACACACATGCTGAATAAGAACTCATCCAGTGACGTCAACCCGCTCTATAAAATTCTCACGAACAACCAGTACCGATTTACATGGTAAAGATGAAGCATATGCTTCGAAAGTACTCCACATCCCTCATCCAAAATTGAAGAAGATTGATATCTCATGTATTCTACTTTTATATTGTAAATTTTACAACGGTGTTTCGTCATGCATTTTAAAAGTATCGATTCCCTTGGTATGGTGAATTAGTTTATAAAATTTATAGCGGATCCATGTCATTGATTTACGTTTTTGATATACAGATTCTGCAATGGGCCACCGAAATGATGCACTATTTCTATGAGGTGGTTGAAAAAAGCAATACATTAGACTTACCTAAAAATAAATAATTTTAATTTCCAATACGCTTGGTATAAAATAAAGTGGTCAACAAAAAAATCATCTCCAACACATATAGAATAAAATTAGAGTTATCAACAAAAAGAAAATAATTTTACCATCAAAAGCGTGGGGTGCTCTATATCAATTAATATATTTGATAATAAACAGATATTGGTAAAAGTAAGCTCTCTAAGAAAAAAATGTAAAAATCATAAAAGCACCCCACGCTTTTGATGGTAACTCTAATTTTATTCTATATGTGTTGGAGATGATTTTTTTATTGACCACTTTATTTTATACCAAGCGTATTGGAAATTAAAATTATTTTTTCATTTTTTTAGTTTTCTAATAAAGCGTGTTCTTTTAGATTTTTAAAACTATTATTTATTTTTTATTTTTTAGTTTTAATATTTTACAAAATAAGATAAAAATGTAAATATCTTTAAATTCGATACTATTGTAGTATGAGCTAAAAGTAATACTCTTCTATAAAAAAATCCTCCCAGCCGGATTTGAACCAGCGACGTATGGATTATTGAAATTATATACCCCTAAGAGTTCACTGCTCTACCAACTGAGCTCTTACAACGATTGACTAAAAACTCGACAAGTCTGCAACCTATTATACCAGTTTTCTTTTCTTTTTTTCTTTTTTTTTTATTTTCGGATGATTCTGGCCAGGATTTTAGAAACAAAATATGAAATTATTGTATTGTCACAGGTCCTCTACACGTATACAAAGTTTCAAGTCGATCCAATATTTCTAAGTGGGTGAAAATCGCGTTGAAAGATTCCGTTACATTGATACAGAAACACTTTTTTTGATTTTCTGATGATTATGGCCAGGATTTGTCACGGGTCCTCTACAAGTGTACAAAGTTTCAAGTCGATCCAATGTTTCTAAGTGGGTGAAAAATCGCGTTGAAAAATTCCGTTACATTGATACAAAAACACTTTTTTTGATTTTCTGATGATTATGGCCAGGATTTTAGAAAATAAATATGAAATTATTGTATTGTCACGGGTCCTCTACATGTATATAAAGTTTCAATTCGATCCGATGATTTTAAGTGGGTGAAAATCGCGTTGAAAGATTCCGTTACATAGATAGATAGATAGATAGATACAGGTCAAGCTAATATAAAGCGTGTAAAATGGATACAGTTTATGTAAGGTAAAAAATTGTAGGAAATATTTTAAAACTTGCAACAGACACTATCTGTAGATATGTTTTCTCTAGTTGAGACAATGAAGAGCACATAACTCCAGTAGCCAGCAAAGAAATACCTGATTCATACCTGTTGATAACACGGACTAGAAATTTATTAATAACTGGACTTGCTTTCTGTAGTAAAATGTGTGGGAACTATTGCTGTATCAATTTTCATAATTATTTAATACTAAATATATGGTCACACGTAGAAATTCAGAATATAATGAAATGGACAGCTAATGACAAATGAGGGAAATTTTGAGGAAGTGGCTGAATTCAAATACCTAGGAACAATGATCACAAATAAGAATGAGATGCACAAAGAAATTAAACATAGGCTCAATTCTGGGAATGCGTGCTATTATGCATTGCAGAGACTCTTGATGTCCCAACTCCTTTCAAAAAACGTTAAACTGAAAATATATAAAACTATTATTCTACCAGTTATATTATATGGGTGCGAAACATGGACTCTTACTTTAAGAGAGGAGAGGAGATTGCGGATTTTTGAGAATAAAGTACTTAGCAAATTTTTTGGACCAAAGAGAGATGAACAGACAGGTGAATGGAGAAGGCTACATAACAATGAACTACATGGTCTTTATAGGAAGCCAGATATAATAAGAACAGTTACGTCTCGTAGACTACGATGGGCAGGACATATTGCACGTATGGGGAAAGAAAGACTTGCATGGAAACTTCTTGTAGGAAAGCCTGAGGGAAAACGCCCAGTTGGTAGACCAAGAATGAGGTGGAAGAATAACATTAACTATGATTTAAGGGAAGTAGATTATACAGGGAATGATTGGAAATCATTAGCTCAGGATAGGGATGTATGGAGAGCTTATGTCCGCGCGGCCATGAACCTACGGGTTCGATAGTGCCAGTGAGTGAGTGAGTGAGTGAGTGAGTGAGCGAATAGTGAATGGGAGTTTATAAGAAATACAATTAAACTTTCAGCGTCATAAAGAGTAGGTTAGATAAGGAAAGCATACACAATTAGAATTAATTGAAGAGAAATGCGCTGACATTTTGAAGGAATAATGCCAGCACAAGTGAACTGTATAGAGAGTAATTTGAAATTTTTGACTCCGGATAGATATATGTGGAGAGCTTATGTCAGTGCAGCCATGAACATAAAGGTTCGATACTGCCAGTGACTTAATATCCAATAAATGTATTAATTTCTACCATTTGAGAACATGCGCTCTATGAGGAACAAAACAATGAAGTCTTGAATTCTAATTCTCAATAATTTTATAAAGACGTTTTCCGTAGCTATAAATTTGTGACTCATCATAAATAATATGGGACTGACATAAGGAAAGTTGGATGAATAATTTTTTTTTGTTAAACGAATTGGATGAAACTCTTTTCTTATAATAATATTAGACTCTTTTATCTTTTTTAGAGCAGTTTATAAAAATTTCACAATTAAATGCTGTTAAAGCATGCAAATGTAAACATATTGATAAACCATTTTAAAAAAAAATTTCTCGGCGCAGGTTTTCTTCTTGAAATAAAACAGCTGTTCAAATAAACAAGCGTGCGATACTGGAACAGGAAAAATACATTATTAAATCCTTTTATCGTCTCTTCCTCCAGTGTTTTCTTTTTCTGTACGCCTAAGAGGATTTCTGTAATTTAATAACCTATCGAGAGGACGTGTTTATCTACATTTCCAAACTAGGTCACATAGAAATCAGTGATACCCGTGCTTAAAATTCTCTCAGAATTTTCGAGGAGATTTCTTGTAGTATATTCTGCGATTTTGTGGGAGCACAAAGCAATATTAAGATACACTAGATTTTGAAAGCATTATTTATTTGATCCACTGTGGACATTTATGCGAAATCCTAGCCAAAACTCCTCTAGCATCTTGAACTATTTGAATAAAAGTTGGTATTTGTTCCGGGTTCGATTCTTGTCCAGGCATTTATTTTTCTTATCATAACCATATTAAGCGTAGCATTGCTCAATGTTAAACTTTAATTACACACACAAACACACACACACACACACACACATATATATATATATATATATATATATATATATATATATAATGTATATAATAATAGCTTTATTTTACCTGGCAGAGTTAAGGCCTTAAGGCCTTGTCTACCACTCAACCAGGTTTAAAAAAATACAAACAAAAAAATAGCCTTAAATCTAAATTATAATAAATATATATGAACGATTACAAGTTATGAATACAATACAATTAATATTTATAATGTATTTTGATTTACTCTAATTTAACGAATTAATATATAATATGTACAAGATATATAAAAAAACGAGGAAAAGATTAATGACATAGTATAAAATTAAATAAATAGAGAAAAATTAATTATTAGATAACAGGTAACTGTATAAGCGTGACTTAAAGGTACCAAGTGTGCGGCAACCCCTGATATCTTGGATATCTTGAGGAAGGAGATTCCAGGAGCGGGCAGAGGCTACTGTGAAGGAAGTAGAATAGGAGGAAGTGCTATGAAGAGGAATTGTTAGCAGACTGCTATCTTGTGACCTAGTGTCAATATTGTGGTAAGAGGATAACTTCTCAAATCTGGACGCCAGGTAAGTAGGAATGTAGGAATTCAGAAGCTTGAAAAGTAGTGAAAGAGAGTGCAATTTACGTCTGTCAGTAAGACGGAGCCAAGAGAGGCTACTAAAGTGTTCGGAAATATGGTCATAACGGCGGATATTAAAAATGAATCGAACGCAAGTATTACGAACACGCTGCAGTCTCTGCGACAAGTCATAGTTTAGATCATTATATATAATGTCACAATAATCGAAGTGTGGTAACACAAGATTCCGCACAAGGATTTGTTTTAACGAAACTGGGAAAAAATTCTTTAAACGTCTAAGATAATGTAAGATGGAGAAAGTCTTTTTACATATGTGTTTCACTTGTGTTTGCCAGGTTAAATTTGTGTCTAGATGTAGTCCAATATATATATATACTTACTTACTCACTGGCACTATCGAACCCGTAGGTTCATGGCCGCGCGGACATAAGCTCTCCATACACCCCTATCCTGAGCCAATGCTTTCCAATCATTCCCTGTATAATCTACTTCCCTCAAATCATATTTAATGTTGTTCTCCCACCTCATTCTTGGTCTACCAACTGGGCGTTTTTCTTCTGGCTTTCCTACAAGAAGTTTCCATGCACGTCTTTCATTCCCCATACGCGCAACATGTCCTGCCCATCGCAGTCATATATATATATATATATATATATATATATATATATATTAGCGTACCTGGTAGACGATGCCCTGCCCGAACGTTCAATACACATATCATGGCCGGACTATAAAAATATGTTACTTTTTTACCATAAAATTCACTAATTAATAGGTAATTAGATATTATTAAATATGTTCGCAAGAAAACCCCTTACAAGCACATGTTGTAGCTGAATAAACGTGCATGATGACGTCACATTGTTGTCGCGCGAAATATGTCCATCTTCTTATCCCGATCTTCTTGGAATAAACGAGCTGGAAGACAAAAATGGTTATTATCCATAAAAGAATACGTCATGCTCGAACGTTTGTTTGCCTGCTGTTAGCGGATTCAGAAAACTTTTTATCGATACACCATATACTATGTGATATTTAACATTGAGTTTGGCATTTCAATTGTTTCGTGTCGTTTATGTGTGATATACTTACTTACTCACTGGCACTATCGAACCCGTAGGTTCATGGCCGCACGTACATAAGCTCTCCATACATCCCTATCCTGAGCTAATGCCTTCCAATCATTCCCTGTATAATCTACTTCCCTCAAATCATAGTTAATGTTATTCTCCCACCTCATCATTGGTCTACAAAATGGGCGTTTTCCCTCTGGCTTTCCTACAAGAAGCTTCCATGCAAGTCTCCCATTCCCCATACGTGCAACATGTCCCGCCCATCGCAGTCTACGAGACTTAACTGTTCTTATTAATATCTGGCTTCCTATAAAGACCATGTTTTTCATTGTTATGTAGTCTTCTCCATTCACCTGTCTGTTCATCACACTTTGGTCCAAAAATTTTCCTAAGTACTTTATTCTCAAATACTTGTAATCTTCTTTCCTCTCTTAAAGTAAGAGTCCGTGTTTCGCACCCATATAATATAACTGGTAGAATAATAGTTTTATATATTTTCAGCTTAACGTTTTTTGAAAGGAGTTGGTATATCAAGAGTCTCTGCAATGCATAATAGCACGCATTTCCAGAATTGAGCCTATGTTTAATTTCTTTGTGCATCTCATTCCTATTTGTGATTATTGTTCCTAGGTATTTGAATTCAGCCACTTCCTCAAAATTTCCCTCATTTGTCATTAGCTGTCCATTTCCATTATATACTGAATTTCTACATGTGACCATATATTTAGTTTTATTGATATTTACTTCCAGTCCTAATTTCTTAGTGTTACTCAATAGTGTGTGCGTGTTGTCCTTTAGTATCTCCTCGCTATCGGCCAGTAGACTACATCATCAGCATAAACTAACAGCTTATTAATACCATTGAGTTGTAAGCCTTCCTCATTCTCTAAAGTGTGTGATATACTACTTTTTAAAATACAATTCACTAATCAAGACGTAATTAGATATTATTAAATAAGTTCGCAATAAAACTCCTCACTGCCATAAGTTGTGGCTCAATTGTCGCGCTGAATGTTTCGATAAAGTAGGTGACTACACATCTGACATATAAAAATACCTATAACCCGATCGCAAATGCCACGAACTGGGTCCTATTGTGAATATAAACAAAACAAAAAAATCATGAAAATCGGTTCTGTTGTTTAGGCCGTTTTTAATTTTTGATTTCAAGTAAAGCTCCACTTCTAATTGTAGGATTTCGCTCATTTTTAACAATACATATCTAGGTTTATATTATAATGACTATTTAACTCATGCCCCAAATGGGAGTCAATGGCCAATCACGTTTCAATGATTTCTGTTTTACAACCAATCAGAATCGTGTTTCACGTAATATTTATCAGTGTTATAATTACCATATTAAAGAAGGCTCCTCCTTTTTAATGTTCTGAGCAGGTCTGACCATTATTTTGCAGTGACTGAGCCTGTGAGAAATACGGCTACCAGATTGTATATATAGTGCATGAAAGTCAACACATGCCGCATGCGGGAGTTAATATAAAAACATTTGTAGCAATTGATCTACCACCACAAAAAGAAAACCACTGTTTGCAACTTTCTTAAATGGTATTTCTTCCCAGGTAATAATCCAGAAAAATATAATTGTCATATTTACATCATACGACATCAGAAATGAATTAATATACAGTTTGATGTGTTTCATTTTTTCTCCACTAGAGAGCACTCATACAGTATTGCGTTCCTTTGGCAATAAATAATATGATCTGGTTGCAGTGATAGACAAAAGAAGCAGATGAAGCGCACCTATCGCTTCTCATTTGTTTTCAAACATCGCCGTTTACATTACATATATAAATATTTTAAAATAACTATAGTTAAATAATGATTTGTGAGTAAACAGCTTAATTTTATTCGTTAAATAGTCCTAACAAATGCCACTCTTGATTTCCAAATTCTCTAGATAAATTCACGACTCACGAAGTGAAACATCGAAAAATGTGACCCTTAGAGCGATTTTTTCAATTTTCACTTCTGGTAAATTCCTACACCTAATGGGTTTAGAGAGTCAAATTGTGAATCTATACCTTTGAGGGTCCCAATCGGACACACACATACAAAAATTCATCAAAATCGGTCCAGTCGTGTATAAGGAGTTCAGTGACAAACTTACGTACAGAATATATATATTATATTGTAGATTTTCGCAGATGACAAGAATCCCTGTAATGAATAATAGTAAGCGATTTCGATGTATATATATATATATATATATATGTGGTATGATAAGAAAAATAAATGCCTGGACGGGATTCGAACCCGGATCACTCAGTCTGTACCTCAGTGTGATATCCATTACACCACCAGGCGAATCCAATTCAAACATTTATTTTTCTTATATATGTATTATATTCTCCATTATTACTAGGTGTCGCGAGAACTCGGTCTTCACTGCCATCTAGTAGCTGACTATAACAAATAAGCAAATTAAAGACAACATTTTTTACTTTATAGCAGTGACGCTTTATCGATGTTATAATTAAATGTTTAACATTGAGCAATGCAAGCTTAATATGGTATGATAAGAAAAATAAATGCCTGGACATATATAAGAAAAATAAGTGTTTGAACTGATTTCGCCTGGTAGTGTAATGGATATCACGCTGAGGTATAGACTCAGAGATCCTGGTTAGAATCCCGTTCAGGCATTTATTTTTCTTATCATACCATATATAGCTTGCATTGCTCAATGTTAAACATTTAATTATAACATATATATATATATATATATATATATATATATATATATATATACACACACAAACTACGGGTAGTTGTTAACATGAAGATACATGTTGGTGATATATATATATCTCCATCCATCCATAGTAATTCTGCCCGAAGGCAGGTCTTTCACTGCAATCATAGCATTTTCATGCTATGCTTTGCAGCTTTACTAGGGAATTTTAGGTGTGGTAGCTTCCCGTTGCTTTCCACACCAGTGAAGGATGATGATGATAAGATGAATATGAATGATGATGGTTGCGATGGTCATATGATTTCGGGGACCGTTTGGGCCTTAAAGTTTTCCTGACATTTGTCTTACAGGTGAGGAAAAACCCCGATAAAAACCTCACCCAGAAAAACTATCCCGAGCGGGGATCGAACGCGGGCCCGCTGCGTGACAAGGCAGTACGCTATCTCGACACCACAGCGGTGGACTCAATATATATATTATATTGTAGATTTTCGCGGATGACAAGTATCCCTTTATGGATAATAGCAAGCGATTTCGATGTGTATATATATATATATATATATATATATATATATATACACAAGCGTTACTGCTATAAGGTAAATATTCTCTTTAATAATTTGCTTAACTGTTATGTTAGCCATTAGATGGCAGTTGAAAGAAATTTCCGCTACCTCTTGTGTGAATTGAGAATACTACATGTATAAGAAAATTGTATGTTTGATTCCGACTCAAGCATTCTTTTTTCTTTTCATATCGTATATATATATATATATATATATATATATAATAATTAAATGTTTAACATTGAGCAATGTAAGCTTAATATGGTATGATAAGAAAAATAAATGCCTGGACGGGATTCGAACTCAGAGATCCGGGTTCGAATCCCGTCCAGGCATTTATTTTTCTTATCATATCATATATATACACACACAAACTATGGATAGTTCTTAATATGAACATACATGTTGGTGATATATATACATTTTTTTATTTCTGATGAGGTATTTACAATGTAGCAGGTGTCGTAAACTTATATTAAAGAATATTTTTTAATTGTTAGAAACAAACTTAAATTGGATGACTTTTTAATGACTGTTCAATATATATTCTTAATAATGAATGTTATTTCTCATTTGTAATATTGAAGAAATTTTGACTCGCGATGAACCTTCAGAAATTTACAGCGGAATTCTAGTTCCCCTAACGGCCACGGACAAAACTAAAAAATGACGGTATGGGACATGAATTAAGAATCTGGAGTGTCAGACCTACAACTTACATAACATCGTAGAGCGGATTTCCAGTCATTTCTTCCATAAAATAATGGGATCTAAGAAACCGATTAAAATTCCGCAAATGCTAGGAAAGAAAGTCAGAAATGTGATGAAAGACAACCTGGTGGCATTAGGCAATAATAATAATAATAATAAAATAATAATAATATAATAATAATAATAATGTAATATATAAAAGTCAGTGTTTGTTTGTTTGTTGTTTATTAGTAGGTTTGTTTGTTAGTATTCTATGCGTGGCCATACCGTTGATCCGATTTTTGATAGGTTTTTGTTTGCAAAATGTTCAGAAGATTCCCCGGATGACCATAAGGCTATAATATAGTTGTGATACTCAATCCCTTCATCCCTAAAAATCACCCTTTATAGTGAATAACGTGAAATAAAGTTCCTATTTTGACGCTTAAATGGTTTACGCTGCTTAAACCATAACAAAATATCTCAAAAAACGTCCGCGACAGCATATGTTTATCTTTTACGGATAACTCACAATAACCATTTTTGTTTTTCATTGATGCCAAGAAGATCGTGATAAGTAGATTGCCGGACAAGCTTGCTCTGCCATACCGTTCATCCGATTCAGACGAGGCTTTTTGAAAAAATGTTCAGGAGATTCCGTGGATGAACATAGGCTATAAGCGAGTTGTAATACTCAACTCTTTCACCCCTAAAAATCACCCTTTGTAGTGAAAAACGTGAAATAAAGTCCCTAGAGACCGTAACAGACCACTAGGTCTATCGCATGAAAAGAAGAAGAAGAAGAAGAAGAAGAAGAAATGGCTTACGCTGCCTAAATCATAAAAAATACACCAAATTAATGTACACAGAATTGAATATCACAAAACACTGTGCAAAAAAAGTCCGCGACAGCATATGTTTATCTTCTATGGAGAACTGCTAATAACGATAAGAAGATCGGGATAATCTGATTCCCGGACAAGCATAACAGCGCACTGATAGTGGTAAAATCACATTAACATTTATTTAGGAGTAGCAGCGCACGCCGGATATTAGCTAGTAATAATAATAATAATAATAATAATAATAATAATAATAATAATAATAATAATAATAATAATAATAATAATAATAATAATTGTTATTAGCCAATATTTATTTAAGACTTTCTACATATCTGTAGTTTTCATCAAATAATAATAATAACTAAATAAGATCACAATACAGTAATTATCTTTGTATCTTTATTGTATAGATATTCTATGATGAATTGTATTATGAATGTGTTACAACAATATTCAAAGTTGCGTTTTTGTTTTTATCTTGTTATATCATTAGATATTGTAAAGTGTGTAAAAAGAGTTTATTGGCTGTGATCTTAATTGAGATTCAACTTTGCTCATAAAACTATTATCATAAGTAATGCCACGAGTGATTTCCAAATTATCGATAAATTCACGACTCACGAAGTGAGGAGTGAATTTATCTAGAGAATTTGGAAATCAAGAGTAGCATTTGTTAGGACTATTTAACGAATAAAATTAAGCTGTTTACTCACAAATCATTATTTAACTATAGTTATTTTAAAATATTTATATATTCAATGTAAACGGCGACGTTTGAAAACAAATGAGAAGCGATAGGTACACTTCATCTGCTTCTTTTGTTTATCACTGCAACCAGATCATACTATTTATTGCCAAAGGAACGCATATTGTAAGAATGCTCTCTAGTGGAGAAAAAATGAAACACATCAAACTGTATATTAATTCATTTCCGATGTCGTATGATGTAAATATGACAATTATATTTTTCTGGATTGTTACCTGGGAACAAAATACATTTAAGAAAGTGCAAACAGAGGTTTCTTTTTTTGGTGGTATAATCAATCGCTACAAATGTTTTTATATTAACTCCCACATGCGGCATGTGTTGACATTCATACACTATATATACAATTTGGTAGCCGTATTTCTCACAGGCTCAGTCACTGCAAAATAATGGTCAGACCTGTTCAGGATATTAAAAAGGAGGAGCTTTCTTTAATATGGTAATTATAACAGTGATAAATATTTCGTGAAACACGACTCTGATTGGTTGTAAAACAGAAATCATTGAAACGTGATTGGCCATTGAGTCCCATTTGGGGCATGAGTTAAATAGTCATTGTATCTTTATTGTATAGATATTCTATAATGAATTGTATTATGAAAGTGTTACAACAATAATATTCAAAGTTCCGTTTTTTGTTTTTTATCTTGTTATATCATTAGATATTATAAAGTGCGTAAAAAGAGTTTATTGACTGTGATATTAATTGAGATTAAATTTTGCTGATAAAACTATTATCAATAAAAACTTGGGTTGTGCGTATATGTGCATGTGTCATGTATGATGTAGATTATTTAAACGAAGAAGTTTACTTCATATAGTTTTTTTCAGGGTTAGACCCGACCCGCGGCTCGATGGTTACTTAGGATGAAAAATTCCATGGGACAAGTCATCCGGGAGGGAATTTAATTCTGAAGATTTTCGGCCCACAAAAGCACCTCAAGCATATTACATTAGTGCCTCTGAGCAAAATTTACCCGGCATTCACCATCCAAGTAACACTTTAATTGCCTACTAAATATGTCATTAACATATAACTCATGACATCTATAGATAAATAAGCGTAAACAAATTAGCTTGGCCAAGAAACTACCGCGAGGGGGAAGTTCGTTGTTTCCACGCGAGAAATGGAGTACATACACTTCCAAACATTACTATAAATAATATAATTATCGCTTATTCTTCTTCAGTAATAGATCTTGGACTACATCTAGACGCAAATTTAACCTGGCAAACACAAGTGAAACACATATGTAAAAAGACTTTCTCCATCTTACATTATCTTAGACGTTTAAAGAATTTTCTCCCATTTTCGTTAAAACAAATCCTTGTGCAGTATCTTGTGTTACCACACTTCGATTATTGTGACATTATATATAATGATCTAAACTATGCCTTGTCGCAGAGACTGCAGCGTGTTCATAATGCCTTGCGTTCGATTCATTTTCAATATCCGCCGTTATGACCATATTTCCGAACACTTTATAACCTCCTCTTGGCTCCGTCTTACTGACAGACGTAAATTGCACTCTCTTTCACTACTTTTCAAGCTTCTGAATTCCTACATCCCTACTTACCTGGCGTCCAGGTTAGAGAAGTTATCCTCTTACCACAATTTGACACTAGATCACAAGATAGCAGTCCGCTAACAATTCCTCTTCATAGCACTTCCTCCTATTCTACTTCCTTCACAGTAGCCTCTGCCCGCTCCTGGAATCTCCTTCCTCAAGATTCGAACCAGCGACCTATGGGTTACTGAAATTGTATACCACTAGTTCACCGCTCTTCGAACTGAGCTCTTAGAGCGATTGAAGAAATAGTCGAAAAGTCCGTAACCTATTATACCAGTTTTAATTTGTTTGATTTTCTGATAATTCTGGCCAGGAAATAAAATATGAAATTATTGTAGTGTCACGGGTCCTTGACAAGCATACAAAGTTTCATGTCGATCCAATGCTCTAAGTGGGTGAAAATCGTGTTCAAAGATTCCGTTACATAAATATAAAGACACTTTTCTGATAATTCTGCTCAGGATTTTAGAAAATGAATATGAGATTATTGTATTGTCACGGGTACTTTACAAGTCGGCCTATACAAAATTTCAAGTCGATCCAATTATTTTAAGTGGGTGAAAAACGCGTTCAAAGATTCAGTTACATAGATAGATAGATAGATAGAAAAATAGATAGATAGATAGATAGATAGATAGATAGATAGATAGATAGATAGATAGATAGATAGATAGATAGATAGATAGAAAGATAGATAGATAGATAGATAGATAGATAGATAGATAGATAGATAGATAGATAGATAGATACAGGTCAAGCTAATATAAAGCGTGTAATAAGTATATAAAATTCTGTTAGCCTTGTAATTTTGAACCGTAAATGCCAGTTTATTGAGATCCTAAGAACAAAGAAATATATTTTTTTTCTAAATTCAACTATATATATATAATTAATATTCCTGCAAAATGATTTCAAAATCAAATACATTTAAAACTGATGTAGAATAATGGCAGTTTGTGGCTTCTGCTGGATTTATGTAATGACGGGAGCAAACACTCACGATACTGATACGACGGATAAATGGCGCTTCTGGATGGAGATGAAAGCGGAGCACATTCATTTTGCGTGCACTTAAATCGATTCTCGATTCCATCTCGTTTTACAATTTTGGCATGCATCCCTTGACGTCAATATTTGTGCGAGTCTGCACAAGAAAGAAATTGATACTTTCAAGAAAGGCTTTACGTTGTCATAATAAGACAAAGAAAAAAATAATGAACGTTCTATAAATTTCTAACATTTGTTTAAACATGTCCACCGCTGTGGTCTCGAGGTAGCGTGCTGCCTTGTCACGCAGCGGGCCCGGGTTCGATCCCCGGTCGGGGCAGTTTTTCTGGGTGAGGTTTTTATCGGGGTTTTTCCTCATCTGGAAGACAAATGTCAGGAAAACTTTAAGGCCCAAACGGTCCCCGAAATCATATGGCCATCATCATTATCATCAACCTTATCATTATCATCATTCTCACCATTATCATCATCCTACACCGGTGTGGAAAGCAACGGGAAGCTACCACACCTACAGTTCCCTAGTAAAGCTGCAAGCATAACATGAAAATGCTATGATTGCAGTGAAGGACCGCCTCCGGGCAGAATTACTATGTATGTTTAAAACATAAGGAGAGCCCGTCTCGCGTGGCTGGCGAGTACGGCTATTGGGAGTGCAATATCAGATTCAAATCCTGGCGATTCCAGAGGGGTATTGGTGGTAGGTTAAACAGGGATTTCTCGTGATTTTATCGGGGTTCTCCCGTTTCCTGAATTTTGTCTCGCCAACATCCTCCTATTAATCATCATAATCAGCAGCAGCATCAAGGATTAGACCTGCTGGTCTGTTCCGATCTCATGCTAGAATTGTATATCCCTCGTATTAACATCATTGCATTCCCGTTCATTACTCTCATCTCATATCTTACTTACTACTTACTTACTTACTTACTTACTTACTTACTTACTTACTTACTTACTTACTTCTTACTTACTTACTTACTTACTTACTTACTTACTTACTTACTTACTTACTTACTTACTTACTTACTTTACTTACTTACTTTACTTACTTACTTACTTACGTACTTACTTACTTATACGTACTACTTACTTACTTACTTACTTACTTACTTACTTACTTACTTACTTACTTACTTACTTCTTACTTACTTACTACTTACTCTACTTACACTTACTTACTTACTTACTTACTTACTTACTTACTTACTTACTTACTGTACTTACTTACTTACTTCCTTACTTACTGACTTACTTACTTACTTTACTTACTTACTTACTTACTTACTTACTTACTTACTCACTTACTCACTTACGCACTCACTTACTCAACTCACTCACTCACTCACTACTACCTCACTCACTCACTCACTCATACTCACTCACTCACTCACTCACTCACTCACTCACTCACTCACTCACTCACTCACTCACTCACTCACTCACTCACTCCCTCACTCACTCACTCACTCACTCACTCACTCACTCACTCACTCACTCACTCACTCACTCACTCACTCACTCACTTCACTCACTCACTCACTCACTCACTCCTCCACTCACTCACTCACTCACTCACTCACTCACTCACTCACTCACTCACTCACTCACCACTCACTCACTCACTCACTCACTCACTCACTCACTCACTCACCTCACTCACTCACTCACTCACTCACTCACTCACTCACTCACTCACTCACTCACTCACTCACTCACTCACTCACTCACTCACTCACTCACTCACTCACTCACTCACTCACTCACTCACTCACTCACTCACTCACTCACTCACTCACTCACTCACTCACTCACTCACTCACTCACTCACTCACTCACTCACTCACTCACTCACTCACTCACTGCACTATCGAACCCATAGTGTCATGGCCGCGCGGACATAAGCTCTCCATAACATCCCTATCCTGAGCTAACGCTTTCCAATCATTCCCTGTATAATCTACTTCCCTCAAATCATAGTTAATGTTATTTCCAGTAACACATGATCTATCTGGTTCCGAGTTTCTCCATCTGGGGACGTCCAGGTGTATTTATGAATATCCTTATGCTGAAATGTTGTGCTCTTAACAATGAGATTCTTTGATGTGGCAAATGTGACTAATCTAACCCCGTTGTCGTTACTATCTTCATGAAGACTGAATTTACCTATTGTTGGTTTGAATATATCTTCCCGCCCCACTTTTGCATTAAAATCTCCTAACACAATTTTCATATGATATTGTGAAAGGCTATCAAATAAGCATTCTAATTCTTCATAGAACTCATCCCTGATCTTGTCATCTTTATCTTCTGTGGGGGCATGTACATTTACAATTATAAAATCATGTTGTTTACCCTTTAGAATTATGTATGATATCCTATCACTAACAAACTTAATATCTCGGATAGCGGATAGGATCCTCCTTCTGACTAAAAAACCCGTTTCAAATGCAGGTCTTTCAGCACCCCCCGTAGTATAATGCAAAGCTTCCTGATTCCTGACTACCTTCTCCTGGCCACCTAACTTCCTGTAAAACGACTATATCCAAGGGCGATTTATCTAGTTCCCGCTTTAATATCTCTAGTTCCCCGCTATTGTATAAAGTCCTAACATTCCATGTTCCTAGGAACATGTATCTGTGTTTGAGCCTTTGGAGTGTGTTCCCTGAAGTAGTACCCGCCCGGAGAACCGAATGGGGGACTATTTGACCTCCGAAAAATTTTACCCCAGTTGAACCCATGTCCGCATTTCTTGACGGTTCTATTTTTACGGTGAAAGATCGTCACAATTTGGACCAAGGTACTTTTTTCGTCTGGCTTATCACTTTCGACCAGTCCGGCATGGGTAACCCTATCGGCAGCAATGCTACCGCCGGCATAGCTCTCAGGATCATTTAAGCACGCAAGCCACTCCACCACGACAAGGTAAAGATACCATGAAGGGTCTCATCTCATATCAGGAAAAATAATTTGAATAGCAACCACAGGTGCTGGAAACATGTACTTGCTGGGAGTTTGTGGTATGCCTATCAGGGTGCTGGCTCATATATCCGAGCCTGAACAATTAAAAACGGCAGAGGGGTCTAACGAGAAGGTTTCAGGCCCTCTTCGCGGCATCGGCCCATCCCAAAAATGGTGGTATGGGCCATGAGGGAAAGACCTGATATGCTGGATCCAGAAGAAGACCTACAGCTCACATAACGCCGTAGAGTAGACTTAATCCCATTCATCCATAATGTACTGTGATAGAGTAATAAAGCTTTCTCTTTGCTGTGCTCAGGGCAATCTGCCCGCCCAGTTCGAATAAAGAACGAAACTAAAAAAAGAAATTAAACTATTATTTGTGGAGACCTTAAAATAATATAATAACATTCCGAATTTAGAAAAAGAACTGTACAATATATTTCATTTGTCCAGAAATACACTTTGAACAAAGGTTCCTAATCCGATAATAATATTGTTGAAATAGGCCTACAATACATTAAATATAGAAAAGTCATCATCATCATCATCATAGTACATTCACGAAATTAGGCCATTTGTTGACCTGTTTCGGCCTCAAGAGAAACACCATCCAGAAGTCTTTTGAGTGGACGTCCTGGTCTTCTTCTTCCTGCAGGTTGATATCTTAACATTAGTTTGGGTATTCTGTGATCTTCCATTCGATGAACATGTTGCACCCATCTTGACTTATAATCAGAAATTTTGTTTTCTAAAGATTCCATGTGTAATTCTTCTAAGATGTCTTCATTTTTTTGTGATCTAGCAGTGTGTATCCTGCAGTCCTCCGAAGATATCTGATTTCAGCAGATCTAAGTCTCTGTATATCCTTCTGTTTCAACGTCCATACTTCGCTACCATACAAAAGAGTTGGAAGAGCCAGTGTTTTATACACTTTCAGTCTTGAATGCTTTTGGACTAACTGTGGCTTGAAGATAGAATTTATTAACCGTAAAATTCTTAAAAATGTAGATATTTTTGCATTTACATCATTTTCTTCTCATATGAGATATTGCATCCTAGACATGTAAAATTATTCACCTGCTCCAAAATTTTATTGTCCAGTGCAATTTTACTTCAGACAGGATCTACAACCTTGAAATGCCATAATTTTTGTTTTTTCTGTATATTTAATTCCATATTCTTCTGTAATTTTGTTAAGTTCATACAGACCTTTCTGTAGATTATCTTCGGAATTTGCTATTATTATTTGGTCATCTGCAAACAATAGGGTGTTTAATGTTCTATTTCTGATATTCTTATTCCAAATTTATATGTTTGTTCCAGCAATATATTACTTCATTGATATAATTGCAAAGAGCGTTGGGGATAGGGGGCAGCCTTGTCTCACACCACGATTTATAATTCCTTCTTCAGAAAATCTTTTATTTAATTTAATCTTTTTGGTGTTGTCTTTGTAAATATTTGTATGTTCTGCCGAAGTAAATTTGGTATATTTCTGTCTTCCAATATAGTTAAGAGTTTTGATTTCTTGACTGTGTCGAATGCTTTTTCAAAATCTATGAAAGCAAAATGTAAAGGATAAATATATCCCGTTTATCGTCGCAGAAATATGTATATTGGGTAAGAGTATAAATAAAATGTAATCACAGGAACCGTATGTCGAATGCAAATCTTCATATAAATGACAAATACTTAATCAGAATTAAATTATTATTACAGCGTTAATATGAGTTCATGTTACAAAATAAAATCCCAAGTAGATTAATAGGTAATAGTCTCCTTATATTTAATAAAAAACTTTGACCCCTCAGGGGTCCTCATCTAGGGGATATGTGGATGGCGACCACAAGGTGCCCAAGCTGAGCAAAACATTTCTTCCACTTACTTGTGTTTTGCACTCTTTTAACTTTACTATCTAACCTCTCTTGGTTAACTCTTGTTTTTTTTCGACCCCGATGCTATTAGGGCATCCGAGGGCTAGGGAGTCTTTCCTTTCTTCCATTTCTTCTTTCCTTTTTTTTCTTTTCTTCTCCAGAAAAGCCTGACCAGAGGCTATAAGATGGCTGCCCCATCACTGGTCTTGCCTTCCTTTGGCCAGCAACCAATCGAAGGGACTATTATTATGCTTTCAAGTCTTATACGAGAATTTCCCGGAAGGGTCAAAACGCTGGAGAGAAATTTTCTATAGGATCGTAACAGGCCTTGGCCTAATACTTGGAAGGAAGAAGAAGAAGAAAAAAAAACTTTGATTTTTAGTTAATTAACTAACTGACTGGTACTATTAAACGCGTAGGTTCATGGCAGCGCGGACATACGCTATCCATACATCTTTATCCTGAGTTAATGTTTTACAATCAAGCACCGTATAATTTATTCTCCCTGAAATCATGGATAGATGAACAGACAGGTGAATGGAGAAAATATCATAACAGTGAACTACATGGTCTTTATAGGAAGCCAGATATAATAACAGTTAAGTCTCATAGACTGCGATGGGCAGGACATGTTGCACGTATGGTGGAATGAAAGACGTGCATGGAAACTTCTTGTAGGAAAGCCAGAAGGAAAACGCCCAGTTGGTAGACCAAGAATGAGGTGGGAGAACAATACATTAACTATGATTTGAGGGAAGTAGATTATACAGGGAATGATTGGAAGCATTGTCTCAGGATAGGGATGTATGGAGAGATTTTTGTTCGCGCGGCCATGAACCTACGGGTTCGATAGTGCCAGTGAGTAAGTAAGTAAGAAATAATGGATAGCATTACTCGTATTCTCCGACCTCATTCATGACCTACCAGTTGAGCCCTTTCTACTCTTGTTTTCGTACAAGGAGTTTCCATGTCCTTATTTGATACCCTATCCATGATACGCAGTATAAGATACTTAACGTTCCTTATTGCATCTGGTTTCCCTATAAGGTCATGTACTCGTAGTTCACTGTTGCACGAAGGGGAATAAAAGGGGGGGACAAGGAAACTACATGTAGGTAGCCATCAGGGAAAAAGCGCCCAGTAGGTAGACTACGAACGAGGTGGAAGAATACTATTAACCTTGATTAAATGGAAACAAAATCATACAGGAGATGATTAGAAAATATTAGCTAATGATTAGTATGTATGGAGAGCTTATAGCTGTGTGGCCATGAACCCGCATGTTCGATATTGGCAGTGAGTTGCTCGTTACTAACATTTGGTAGATAATTATGAATAAAAATCTGGAAAATAAGAAATAAGAAATACTTACTTAGTTTTATAGACTCAAAGCAAAGTTTTATGGATCTATTAGATATTTACAGTAGATCGAATTCGTAAAACAAACTTAAATTCTTATTAAACGAAATGTCATTTAATGTTATAATAATACTAATAATAATAATAATAATAATAATAATAATATAATAATAATAATAATTAGTAATAATAATACATAATAATAATAATGATATAATAATAATAATGAGTAATAATGATAATGATAATAATAATGATAATGATAATAATCATCATCATCATCATAGTACATTCACGAATTAGGCCATTTGTTGACCTGTTCGGCCTCAAGAGAAACACCATCCAGAAGTCTTTTGAGTGGACGTCCTGGTCTTCTTCTTCCTGCAGGGTTGATATCTTAACATTAGTTTGGGTATTCTGAGATTCTTCCATTCGATGAACATGTTGTATCCATCTTGACTTATAATCAGAAATTTTGTTTTCTAAAGATTCCATGTGTAATTCTTCTAAGATGTCTTCATTTTTTTGTGATCTAATAGTGTGTATCCTGCAGTCCTCCGAAGATATCTCATTTCAGCAGATCTAAGTCTCTGTATAATAATAATAATAATAATAATAATGATAATAATGATAATGATAAAATGAAATGATAATAATAATAATGATAATAATAATAATGATAATAATAAATAATGATAATAATAATAAAATAATAATAATAATAAAATATTCTTGCTAGCCTTTCTTTTTTCCCTCAACGAGATTAAGCGCTTCTCCCCCTACAGGGAAGAAATTGAACCATACTAATTTAGTTAAACTTGTTTTCGTATAGATGTCATTGGAGTGGCCCGTGGAGAGTGTTCCGTCTCGCACTGACATCTAGGAAACCAAGGTAGTACTAGGACAGGAAAATTCGGTAAATGTTGCTTATTCAGGCTTAAGGGTCTTTTACGAACCTGAAAATCTTCAGACTCGGGACCCACGGCTTAAAGTCCCTCCCGGAGGACTTGCTCCTTGGATTTTTCTATCCTGAAAAATCCATCTAATCCGGCCGGGTTTGAATCCGCGACCCTCGATGCCAGATGCATGGAGCATAACCACTAGCCCATCGCGGCCAATTAATAACAATACTTACTTACTTACTCACTGGCACTATCGAACACGCACGTTCATGGCCGCGCGGACATAAGCTCTCCATACATCCCTATCCTGAGATAATTCTTTCCAATCATCCCCTGTATAATCTACTTCCCTCAAATCACAGTTAATGTTATTCTCCCACCTCATTCTTGGTCTACCTACTGGGCGTTTTCCCTCTGGCTTTCCTACAAGAAGCTTCCATGCAAGTCTTTCATTCCCCATACGTGCAACATGTCCTGCTCATCGCAGTCTACGAGACTTAACTGTTCTTATTATATCTGGCTTCCTATAAAGACCATGTAGTTCATTGTTATGTAGTCTTCTCCATTCACCTGTTGTGTTCATCTCTCTTTGGTCCAAAAATTTTCCTAAGAACTTTTATTCTCAAATACTCGTAATCTTCCTTTCCTCCCTTAAAGTAAGAGTCCATGTTTCGCACCCCATATAATATAACTCGTAGAATGATAATTTTATATATTTTCAGTTTACGTTTTTTGAAAGGAGTTGGGACATCAAAAGTCTCTGCAATGCATAATAGCACGCATTTCCAGAATTGAGCCTATGTTTAATTTCTTTGTGCATCTCATTCCTATTTGTGATTATTGTTCCTAGGTATTTGAATTCAGCGACTTCCTCAAAATTTCCCTCATTTGTCATTAGATGTCCATTTCCATTATATACTGAATTTCTACGTGTGACCATATATTTAGTTTTACTGATATTTACTTCCAGTCCTAATTTCTTAGTGTTACTCAATAGTGTGTGCGTGTTGGCCTTTAGTATCTCCTCGCTATCGGCCAGTAGTACTACATCATCAGCATAAACTAACAGCTTATTAATACCATTCTGTTGTAAGCCTTCCTCATTCTCTAAAGATTTTCTTTACATATATATATATATATTATATATATATATTCTGTTCTTTATTTGAAATCACCATAGAACATCTTTGTGTATGATAAACGAATCACTTCATGCAGAAAGAGCCTGAGTCTATTTTGTTTATATGAAATTTAAATTTCCTATTACCGTGTCTCCTGCACTCCTTCATGCATGTATTTGCAATAAAAAGCTCCAGGCCGGCTTCATTGTTGTAATTATTTTTAAAATTTCTATGGGCAATATTGAAGTAAAATATGCGTATAGGAGCATAAAAAATAAATAATACTGAACTCTTCTGAAATCAACTATTGTAACTCCAACATAGCATAGATTTCCAAAGTTTTACCTGTATTTAATTTAATTCTTCGCCATATTTTAAGAAAATTGACTATAGGAGCTTTTCATTTTTATCATTACCGTTCCTTTTCAGTAACTATTGAATTTATAATAATTATTAAGTTTAAAAAATCTTAACTATGAGGAAGGCTTACAACTGAATGGTATTAATAAGCTGTTAGTTTATGCTGATGATGTAGTACTACTGGCCGATAGCGATGAGATACTAAAGGCCAACACGCACACACTATTGAGTAACACTAAGAAATTAGGACTGGAAGTAAATTTCAGTAAAACTAAATATATGGTCACACGTAGAAATGCATTATATATGGAAATGGACAGCTAATGACAAATGAGGGAAATTTTGAGGAATTGGCTGAATTCAAATACCTAGAACAATAATCACAAATAGGAATGAGATGCACAAAGAAATTAAACATAGGCTCAATTCTGGAAATGCATGCTATTATGCATTGCAGAGACTTTTGATGTCCCAACTCCTTTCAAAAAACGTTAAGCTGAAAATATATAAAACTATTATTCTACCAGTTATATTATATGGGTGCGAAAACATGGACTCTTACTTAAGGGGAGGAGGGAGGAAACGAGATTACGAGTATTTGAGAATGAAGTTCTTAGGAAAATTTTTGGGACCAAAGAGAGATGAACAAACAGGTGAATGGAGAAGACTACTTAACAATGAACTACATGGTCTTTATAGGAAGCCAGATATAATAAGAACAGTTAAGTCCCATAGACTGTGATGGGCAGGACATGTTGCGCGTATGGGGAATGAAAGACGTGCATGGAACTTCTTGTAGGAAAGCCAGAAGGAAAACGCCCAGTTGGTAGACCAAGATTGAGGTGGGAGAACAACATTAACTATGATTTGAGGGAAGTAGATTATACAGGGAATGATTGGAAAGCATTAGCTCAGGATAGGGATGTATGGAGAGCTTATGTCCGTGCGGCCATGAACCTACGGGTTCGATAGTGCCAGTGAGTAAGTAAGTAAGTAAGTAAGTAAAAAATCTTAACTAATATATCTGGATAGAGAAATAAGATATAATGTGGATGAAATATCACCGGAATATAATACATGCTTAAGAATTGCTGGTTCTTTATAATCCATCTTTAAAGTGTTGCTTCTTCTTTGCTGCGGATAATGGCGAAAGTAATTTAAATCATATTAGCTTCGTTAAAATGAACAATCCATTCTCTATTCTCCTCTCCAGTCTTTCTTTCTCTTACTATGAACATCTATTCATATCGTATTTCTTTATCTTTGCTTTTCGAGTAATTTTCTTCATTCTTGTATATAAAAATCGCATTGGCCGTCTCTCAGAACCACCTGTCGTCAGTTCCCGAACCTATCAGATGTGAAAACAATAGAAGAAAGATTTTACGTTGCTCTCAGAAGCAGCCGGTGTCGGAAGTTCCGGTATTGAAAAGCTGAGCGTACATTATCCTTAATGTCCTGGATCTTCTTTCACTTCAGTTTTGGACTCACTCTTCTAATATTCAAGAGGAATGTATTCCACAAACTCTCTGATATAGAACATGTAATATAAGGGACCATGTTATATCAAAGCTTTATTGAAACTAAACGTAGTAAATTGACACTTCAGTGTGTAAAATTAAAACATTTATTATAGTAGTTTATTCAGTATTCAGACACATATAAGAAAGTTTATATTTCATAAGATATTCATAAAGTCTGAATATTCATAACTTCAATATCATTGATGACCAATAGTTTTTAATGTAACTTCTGGTCTAATAAATTTTAAAATCCATACTAAATCACAGCTGAATATGTTTGTATTAAATTATAATAAAGAAAGACATTAGGACGTCAGATATTATTCGTGCTCAACATTACAATTAATTAAAGCTGTGTAGACCTTTTAGAGCACCTTGTGCTGGTACTGGGAGTACCAATACAGCTGCTGAAGATGGAACAAATACTTCTGAAAGGCCTACAATATTTTAATGAATTTTAATGCTGATCACGACTGATATCTCAGGATAAGATTGTTTTATAACTTACTTCATAAGATATTCACCGCTGTGGTCTCGGGGTATCGTCAGTGCCTCATATGCATCGGGCCCGGGACAATTTTCTTGGATGATGTTTTTTTCTGGGGTTTTCCTAACCTGTAAAACAAATGTCTGGAAACGTTAAGACCCAAGCGATCCCCGATCATCGTCAGAACGTCATAATTATCATAAGTAATGCCACGAGTGATTTCCAAATTATCGATAAATTCACGACTCACTTCGTGAGTCGTGAATTTATCTAGAGAATTTGGAAATCAAGAGTGGCATTTGTTAGGACTATTTAACGAATAAAATTAAGCTGTTTACTCACAAATCATTATTTAACTATAGTTATTTTAAAATATTTATATATTTAATGTAAACGGCGATGTTTGAAAACAAATGAGAAGCGATACGTACGCTTCATCTGCTTCTTTTGTTTATCACTGCAACCAGATCATACTATTTATTGCCAAAGGAACGCAATATTGTAAGTATGCTCTCTAGTGGAGAAAAAATGAAACACATCAAACTGTATATTAATTCATTTCTGATGTCGTATGATGTAAATATGACAATTATATTTTTCTGGATTGTTACCTGGGAAAAAATACATTTAAGAAAGTGCAAACAGTGGTTTCTTTTTTTGGTGGTATAATCAATTGCTACAAATGTTGTTATATTAACTCCCGCATGCGGCATGTGTTGACATTCATGCACTATATATACAATCTGGTAGCCGTATTTCTCACAGGCTCAGTCACTGCAAAATAATGGTCATACCTGTTCAGAATATTAAAAAGCAGGAGCTTTGTTTAATATGGTAATTATAACACTGATAAATGTTTCGTGAAACACGACTATGATTGGTTGTAAAACAGAAATCATTGAAATGTGATTGGCCATTGAGTCCCATTTGGGGCATGAGTTAAATAGTCATTATCATCATCATATTCGCCGAGTTTGTTGCTACGAATGTGTTTGGATGGTATGTTTCATCTTAATGTTGTGTTGTCTCGTAGGAAGCCGTGACGTTGAGCTGGTCACTATTCGGAGAGACACCCTCCATGCCCTTGTATGATCAAAGAAAGTATATATGTGATCCATAGTTACAACTGCTCTCCCTACAGGTCGTGCCACTCTTAGGCTCGGAATATTTTCTGGCTGTAGAGTGTGGGTCTGGCTACTCTATGTTTATATTTAGGAACTAAAATTATATAATAGATTAGTAGGAGATATGGTCTTCAAACAAAAGTATTTGGCAGTACCTTAGTCCATTTTAGAAGGAATCTGTTCTGTGATCGATAGTGGCACTATATGGTCACACGTAGAAATTCAGTATATAATGGAAATGGACATCTAATGACAAATGAGGGAAATTTTGAGGAAGTGGCTGAATTCAAATACCTAGGAACAATAATCACAAATAGGAATGGATGCACAAAGAAATTAAACATGGCTCAATTCTGGAAATGCATGCAGAGACTTTTGATGTCCCAACTCCTTTCAAAAAAGCTGAAAATATATAAAACTATTATTCTATCAGTTATATTATATGGATGCGAAACATGGACTCTTACTTTAAGGGAGGAAAGGAGATTACGAGTATTTGAGAATAAAGTTCTTAGGAACATTTTTGGACCAAAGAGAGATGAACAGACAGGTGAATGGAGAAGACTACAAAACAATGAACTACATGGTCTTTATAGGAAGCCAGATATAATAACAGTTAAGTCTCGTAGACTGCGATGGGCAGGACATGTTGCGCGTATGGGGAATGAAGGATGTGCATGGAAACTTCTTGTAGGAAAGCCAGAAGGAAAACGCCCAGTTGGTAGACCAAGAATGAGGTGGGAGAACAACATTAACGATGATTTGAGGGAAGTAGATTATACAGGGAATGATTGGAAAGCATTAGCTCAGGATAGGGATGTATGGAGAGCTTATGTCCGCGCGGCCATGAACCTACGGGTTCGATAGTGCCAGTGAGTAAGTAAGTAAGATCGATAGTGCATGTTGAACCTTACTTAATTTGTATACCAATGTATACTGAAAATCTTTTTAGAGTTAATTATCTAAAAAATGTAAAAATAAGTGTTATACTTCCCTATAGGGCTCAAAACTAGCGTTTAATCATAATGTTGTATTAAGATCATTGTTTTATTACACAATTTGAAACAAATATAGTATAATTTTGTAAAATCCGATTATGTATCCTTTAACGCCTTTCATACAGTAATAATTATAGCTGGAACGGATTTTAACGTAAAGTATGTACACTGTTACTATATTCTCGTAAAATGATAAAGTAAGCTACAAAACCAGAGCAGTAATTCATCGAACTCTTGATAAATTGGGTTACCTCATAAGTAATGTTGATTTTTAAAGTAATGTTTGGTCCAAAATTATTTTAGAAAATCAAAGTATAGAACAGGTGTCTAGTTTCAAATATTTGGGCTGTGATGTTGGCTACAATGTGGAAAGAGATATTGACTCCAAAATAAATAAATTTCAGACGGTGTGTGGAACAATACAGAGAACATTCAAAAATAAAATTAGAAAAGAAACCAAGATAAAAATGTATAATGTTATGGCGGTTCCCGCAATGTTGTATGGATGTGAAACTTGGGCTCCAGTGAAAAAAACAGAAGGATAGAATACAGGTGGCGGAGATGAGGTTCCTAAGACAAGTAAAAGGATGTACAAGACTTGATAATAGAAATGAGGATATACGAGAGAAGAATTGAAAGTACAGCCTTTATTGGATAAAGTCAGGAATTACAGACAGAAATGGATTGATCACATGGATGGAATGAGTAAGGAGAGATATCCATTGTTAGCAAGAAATTATCAAGCAAGAGGAAGACGTGATGTTGGAAGACCTAGAAGACGTTGGGTTGATGCATTATGAAGTCGGAACGGGCAATTGCCTAATCCCTGGAGTGATGATGATGATTGGTCTGGTGGAATTTGAAAGACATGATGCGGGTGTTTGATCCAAACGACCGTGAAATTGATATTGACCTTTGTTCTTAACAACAGAAAGATTTCATAAAATTTTGGTTACCCAGAATTAGTTAACGTAAATAGAGTTCTCTTGTTGGATAATGCAGGATCCATACTGAACGAACAACCATGACAAAAATTCAGAAATTGAGAAAATCGAACTGTTACCACACCTAGCATGTAGCCCTGAACGTGTGCATTCAGATAACTATCTCTTCGTTCCATGGCCCATTTTTTTTTGTGTGTGAAATTTAGAAAATTCGAAAACATTGAAGCTGTGTAAGTGGGCTCAAGGAGTTCTATGTATAAAAAGCCAGAGACTGGGATAATAAACCTCCCTGAAGGATCGCTCAATAATAAAGAATCTAATGTTTTCTACTTCGAATAGTAGTTTTATTCCTTGTCTGAAAGCATTATAAAATTAAGAAAACTTAATTACGTATGTGGCAGTGTAATTATTCAATGATTCAGTTGATATTATTACTATTATTATTATTATTATTATTATTATATATTTTTTATTATTATTATTTTTATTATTTTTATTGTTTTATTATTTGTATTGTTTTTATTGTTTTTTTCTTGTTGTTTTTATTGTTTTTTCTTGCTGTTTTTATTGTTTTTTCTTGTTGTTTTTATTGTTTTTTCTTGTTGTTTTTATTGTTTTTCTTGTTGTTTTTATTGTTTTTTCTTGCTGTTTTTATTGTTGTTTTTATTTTTTCTTCTTGTTTTTACTGTTTTTCCTTGTTTTTATTGTTTATTCTTGTTGTTTTTGTTTTTTCTTGTTGTTTTTATTGTTTTTCTTGTTTTTTATTGTTTTTCTTGTTTTTTATTGTTTTTCTTGTTTTTTTATTGTTGTTTTTATTACTTGTTTTTTGTTGTTTTCGTTGTTTTTGTTGTTTTTGGTTTTTGTTTTTTTGTTGTTTTTGTTGTTATTATTATTTTTATTATTATTATTATTATTATTATTATTATTATTATTATTATTATTATTATTTATTATTATTATTTATTATTATTATATAGGTTAATTCAGGATCTCTATGACAAAATTTGAGGAATATAGGTTAAACATGGAAGACTATTTTATTTTGTCACATGATGCATCTTGCCTGATGTATCTTTAAATATTTACATGGTTTTCTACAAGATCCTTATCCTTTGATTACTGAAACTAATCCATCATATTACGATTCTTATAAATTGTGTTATTATTTAATTGTAATATTATTGCGTTTTCTTTATGTAATTGTAATGTTATTGCTTTTTTTTGTTGTTGTTTATTTTTCTTCACACTAGTAGCAATTATTTCTTTATTGTAATGGACTGTCAAAAGCACGTACGGCGTATTGCCCGTGCGACCTATATTTGTAAATAATATTGTAAATATCTTACTTTAGTCTAATAAAGTCCTATTACTACTACTACTACTACTACTACTACTACTACTACTAAACCGTCCCGCGCCGTAGCCGAGCGGTTAAGGCAGGAAGCTTTGGCGCAGAGCTACGGGACTTGCGCTGGTTCGAACAAAACTCATTCATGAATAAATGCATGTTATCAAAATGCAATAGGGCCAATCCTTAATTCTTAATAATTCTATATAATTTACTTAATTTATAATGTTATTGTATTATTATGTAATTGTAATATTATTGTATTATTTTTCTTCACACTAGTAGCAATTATTTCTTTATTGCAACGGACTGTCAAAAGCACGTACGGCTTACTGCCCGTGCGACCCATATTTGTAAATAATATTGTAAATATCTTACTTTTGTCTAATAAAGTCCTACTACTACTACTACTAAACCATCCTGCGCCGTAGCCGAGCGGTTAAGGCAGGAATCCTTGGCGCAGAGCTACGAGACTTGCGCTGGTTCGAGTCTCCATGGGGGAAGAAATTTTCTCATCGTATTTCGGCCAGTATGGGACCTGTGCCCACCCAGCATCGTGAGGCAATTGGGTAGCTACAATAAGTAGCGGCTCCAGGTTGAGGAACCAGCTGGGGGACTCGACATGCTAACCACATGTCACCCCTACACTGGCTGTTGATCATCTACCTCTGTGATTGACACATGTGGATGTGAAGGGCCACAGCCGGCTGGTAAAAGGGCAACCGCTGAAAAGTGGAAAGACCCTCAATCGGATATACTAAACCTAGGAATTAAAGAGAGATCAGGGTTTGCTTGGTTTAGGCTAGGGCATGGAAATTTCAAAAAATTAGCGATGATCACGATATGCGAATATGTCCAATGTGCGGAAGGTTTGAAGACGAGATACATATATTAGGAAAATGTATCGATTTAGAATATTGGAGGTGTCACTTATTATCGGAAAGATTTCTAAATTCAAATCGAGAAAGACTGGCATGCTACGACTTAATGATAAATCCAGAAAATTGGATAAACTTGGGTAAATGTCTGGACAAAACGCGGAAAATAAGAACAACACTCATTCATGAATAAATGCATGTTATCAAAATGCAATAGGGCCAATCCTTAATTCTTAATAATTCTATATAACTTACTTAATTTATAATGTTATTGTATTATTATGTAATTGTAATATTATTGTATTTTCTTTGCGTAATTGTAATATTATTGTTTTATTTTTGTTTTTCTTTATAGACCTACTATTACCAAATATTACTTTATTGTAACGGACTGTCAAAAGCACGTACGGCGTATTGCCCGTGCGACCCATATTTGTAAATAACACTGTATATATATATATATTTATTTTAGTCTAATAAAGTCCTGTTACTACTACTATTTATTGCTATAAAACAGCAAATATTTCAGTTTCCTTCTTGAGTCTTAATACATGTTTATCCTATGCAACGTTGATCGTCAAACTGTGGCGAATGTTGGTCAAAATCTGCGAGTGTTTATAATCAGTCCATTACCGGTGCTGACTGGATTGTATACACTTTACTAGTAGTAGTAGTAGGACTTTATTAGACAAAAAGTAAGATATTTACAATATTATTTACAAATATTGGTCGCACGGGCAGTAAGCCGTACGTGCTTTTGACAGTCCGTTACAATAAAGAAATAATTGCTACTAGTGTAAAGAAAAATAAACAACAAAAACAGCAATAACATTACAATTACATAAAGAAAACACAATAATATTACAATTAAATAACAACACAATAGCATTATACACTAATTAATTTATATATAATTGTTAATAATTAATGGTATTGCATTTTGATAACATATATTTATTCATGAATGAGTGTTGTCCTTATTTTCCGCGTTTTGTCCAAAAATGTTACCGAGGTTTATCCTATTTTCTGGATTTACCAATAATTCATAGCAATCTTTCCCGATTTGAATTTAGAAATCTTTCCGGTAATAACTGACGTCTCCAATATTCTAATTCATTACATTTTCCTAATATATGTATCTCATCTTCAAAGTTCCCGCACATTGGACATATTCGCATATCGTGATCGTCGCTAATTTTTAGAAATTTCCATGCCCCTGGCCTAAACCAAGCAAGCCCTGATCTCTCGTTAAATCCTAGGTTGAGTATATACGATTCTTTTCCCCAGACGTGTTTTAGGTATCTTTGTAAGGACAGTGAGCGTTTTCCTGTACATTCGGCGAAAGTATCTTGTTAGTTTATATCTAAGTACCTCCTCCTTATTTTTCTCCACACGTTCTTGCGATTTTCAGTCCCTTTTTTCCATATCCAGCCCATCCCAATCTTTTGGAGTTCTCTCCTAACTTTTAATAATAATAATAATAATAATCATAATAATAATAATAATAATAATACTTTATTTATTCTGGCAGAGTTAAGGCCATAAGGCCCTCTCTTCCACTCAACCAGTACAAATACAAATAAATATTCGACAAATATAGATATACACTATACTAATTATAAACAGTTAAAGATACAATAAATGTAGCAATGTAAATGTCATGTACAAACAACATTTTATAGGGTAATAACAATAATGATACGATAATAATAATAATAATAATAATAATAATAATAATAATAAATATAAATATGATACATTATACGGGAAACACCAATTAATATATATATATATATATATATATATATATATCTTATACTGGATAATACACTGCCCAAAGTTTAACATCTATGTTTTTAATTTGGTGGTCGTAAAAAATTGCTCTAAGCATTGTTTGTTCACCTTGGATTACTTTACACTTTACTATTAACATGCCCCTGTGAAGGGATGATCGTGATTTTCATGCTACAAACACTTCTCTTGCTATGAAATTCTCTCTAAGCGTTATTAAAATGTGCTCTAACAACAAGATCGAAGAGCGGAGTTGCCCAATGTTTATGAAATCAAATTTCCCATGGCTTCGGAAAGAGCAGTGGGAATGTGTTCTGAAGGAGCACGATGTGCACATCTTCATTTAGATGTGGCAACAAACAAGATTTAAAAAATAAACATAATAGTAAAGAATGCGTAACTTCTGAACGATTCTTTCAGAGATCTTAAGTTGATTGACAAAAAGTGATCCTCTCTATGAAACCCATTATTCATTTTTTTGCAGGCTCTGAATGATCTGTATTACATATAAGGTAAGTAAACTGATTCCTTCCGAAGGGAAGTAAATTCCTAGAGCCCCCGTAGTAAAAGAATGTCAAGCCTGGGATAAAAGGCTGCTGCGTAAAGTCGCCCTTTCATGTTCAGGTTTTAATTGCGTCATCAATGAATTCAGGTATTAGAAAGCGTCGTTAAATAAGGATGCAAATTAATGAATGCAAAGAATTATACCTAGTAATAGACATGTAGCAGAGAAGTTGCTTCAATCTTCTTAATGCCTAACCCGAATAGTTCCCCAATAAACATCCATCCATAGTAATTCTGCCCGAAGGCAGGTTCTTCACTGCAATCATAGCATTTTCATGCTATGCTTGCAGTTTTACTAGGGAATTGTAGGTGTGGTAGCTTCCCGTTGCTTTCTATACCGGTGAAGGATGATGATGATGGCCAAATAATTTCGGGGACCGTTTGGGCCTTAAAGTTTTCCTGACATTTGTCTTACAGGTGAGGAAAAACCCCGATATAAACCTAACCCAGAAAAACTGTCCTGACCGTGAATCGAACCCGGGCCCGCTGCGTGACAAGGCAGCACGCTACCTCGAGACCACAGTGGTGGACCCAATAAATATGTTAAAACGATTTGTACCATCACCAATTCTAGCTATATTACTTGCCACTCTCAGCCTCATGGACTCAATAACTCTGACATCCATCCATCCATAGTAATTCTGCCCGAAGGCAGGTCCTTCACTGCAATCATAGCATTTTCATGCTATGCTTGCAGCTTTACTAGGGAATTGTGTAGGTGTGGTAGCTTCCCGTTGCTTTCCACACCGGTGAAGGATGATGGTGATAATGATAATGATGATGGCCATAACAATATTTGGGAAACGATATAAATTACGTCATTGTGGAACTTTCTTCCTCTTTCATTCTCATTACTTATGTGACATAATATTCGTCTCAGTGTGCTATTTTCAACATCTTTACTTTTTTTTCTTACCATAAAGTAAGAGATCGCGTTTCACACTCATAGATTGTTACATTTCGTCGCTGTGATCCCAGTTTGGCGTCGTTGCCTCGTACGCAGTAGGCCCGGTTCTGTACCCGGTCCGGATTTTTCTCAATTTTTCTTGTCTCTATAACAAATGTCGGATAACGTTAAGGCACAAATGGTCCCCCGACATCATCTGGCTATCATAATCCGCGTCATATTTTAATTTTTAGCAAGAATGACTGAACGATGTGTCTTAAATATCCATGTATTCTCGGAAGTGGGTTTTGCATTGAGAATATCTCTCATATAAGCAGGCACTTTGTATCTTGTGTTAAAATAATGTGTCAGATTTTGAATTAAAAATTCCTTCTCTGGAGGTAATGTCTCCGTTAGCCCCGGCGTTGGGCTTGTAAATAGTACCTATAAAGGTAGATATCAAACCTGGGTATAGAGAGAGAAAGAGAGGAAGAGAGTGAATGAGATTGTGGTCATAGACTAGATTATCGTTTCATAAATCTTAATCATTAGATTCTTATATTAATAAACAGGAGCTCCTTGGTGATAATTACACGTTATCATAAGTAATGCCACGAGTGAGTTCCAAATTATCGATAAATTCACGTATTTATGTAGAGAATTTGGAAATCAAGAGTGGCATTTGTTAGGACTATTTAACGAATAAAATTAAGCTGTTTACTCACAAATCATTATTTAACTATAGTTTTTTTAAAAATATTTATATATTTAATGTAAACGGCGATGTTTGAAAACAAATGAGAAGCGATAGGTGCTTCTTTTGTTTATCACTGCAACCAGATCATACTATTTATTGCCAAAGGAACGCAACATTGTAAGAATGCTCTCTAGTGGAGAAAAAATGAAACACATCAAACTGTATATTAATTTATTTCTGATGTCGTATGATGTAAATATGACAATTATATTTTTCTGGATTGTTACCTGGGAAAAAATACATTTAAGAAAGTGTAAACATTGGTTTTTTTTTTGGTGGTATAATCAATTGCTACAGATGTTTTTATATTAACTCCCATATGCGGCATGTGGTTGACATTCATGCACTATATATACAATCTGGTAGCCGTATTTCTCACAGGCTGTCACTGCAAAATAATGGTCAGACCTGTTCAGAATATTAAAAAGGAGGAGCTTTCTTTAATATGGTAATTATAACACTGATAAATATTTCGTGAAACACGAGTCTGATTGGTTGTAGAACAGACATCATTGAAACGTGATTGGCCATTGAGTCCCAATTGGGGCATGAGTTAAATAGTCAATAAAACCCAATATAGTAAACTAATACATTAAAATAAAAGTAAAGTAAAGTGATCCCACAACAGGCCCGAAGGCCCTTGGGGTAGTAGGAAGTTAAGGCTCCCACTTTTTCTAGACAATCAGCACTTCATGTCAGCCGGGTTGTCAGCCCTGCGTGACGGCCGCCTTTACCCCCAGAACAAGCGTCTGGTACTCATTTCCGTTAGAGGCTGAGTCGACCCCAGGGCCATAGTGCCGCCAGAGGGTTTGAATACATTAAAATATTCAACTCATTTCGTTAGCGAGGCTATCATTATCAACACTGATTATTTGATAATAAGAGCCTCAATATTGAAACGCGTTGACTATTTTAATGATTTAGTTTGCTGAATTGGGTTTTATTGGTATTGTGTAATACAAACATTGGATTATTAGATAAAAGTCGATAAGTTAGGTGTGACCATGGTATCTACTTAGAAGATACTTACTTTACTCGAGTCTATTATTTTGATCTGATAACAAATGGCGTTAGATAGACAGAAATATATTACTACAAACTTTAGGTGATGATAACGTTCCACAACAATATATTACTAATATCTTCAACATCTATAAAGATAATGAAAATCTCTGTTAAACAAGATGGCAAATTATCTTCTTGGGAAAAGATCAGCACTGGAGTAAGACAGGGATGTGGACTTTCACTGGTGCTCTTCATTATAATATTATGAATAAATTAATAAACGAATGGAGGAAAACACAATGAGGATATATACCCATCAATAGGAACCTCAAACTCGAATGCTATTCTTTTTGCAGACGATTTAGCTCTTCTGGCACTTTCCGAAAATGATTTGCAACGATCAATTTATAATTTACAAAAAATAGGTGCCAAATTTAATATGGAAATATCAATTAACAAAACTAAAATTATGGCATTTCATGGGAAGGGCCCCATACAAAGTAAAATCTGTCTCCAGAATAAAATTTTAGAGAGATCTAATCAATTTAAATACCTTGGATATTATGTCTCTATCTGGGATGAAAAAGATATCCCTGAAAAAATTACTAGTTATAATAAAAGTTTGGGAATTATTAATCAAGTTATGAAACCATCCCTTGTACAAAAAAACACCAGATTATGTTTATATAACACTTTGGCTAGACCAGTGTTGACCTATGGTAGTGAAGCATGGACACTAAAAAGACACCATGAAAGCAGAATAACGGCTTGTGAAATGAGATTCATGCGCAGAACAGCGGGTTATGCCAGATGGGATCAGAAAAGGAACACCGATATCTTAAAAGAATTGAAGACTACGCCAATTTTGGAATATATTAAACAGTACCAACTAAATTGGAAACACCATCTTGAAAGAATGAGTTCAAATCAGATCCCCAAAGCTGTTTATAATTATATACCAAGAGGACGAAGATCACTGGGCCATCCTATGAAATGCTGGAGGGAAAATTTTCTATAGGATCGTAACAGGCCTTGGCCTAATACTTGGAAGGAAGAAGAAGAGAAGAAGATGATATGTGAATATTTTCACTTTTTCAAGTTTCATGTGTGAAAATATGATCTGATAAAGGAAAATGTTGATTGGTGGATGGTATTCTGAAGGAAGATAACACGCGCGTGACCCGCTCTCACATGGGGCTCGTTCACAACATCTCGCATTTTACTTACTTTATCCACCGCTTTATATGCGAGAAGCATTTGAACCAAATGGAAAGAAACAGTCAACTTCCACTTGGACTGCAAGCACATCCCCCTGCGAGCGTAGCTATGCGGTCGTATGTTTCGATATATCAACGTCTTATTTTAGAGCAACTCAAAATGGTTTGGCGCCTTAAATAACCTCATTCCATCCCGAGCTTCCTCCACAGTATCCACGTTGTATTTCATTAAAACGATTATAATTCATAACCATAATTTTTTGGTAAGGTAATCTTATTACCTCGATACGCGTACTGTGTTAAATAGGTAAATGGAATCTTACTTCTGGTGTTAAAATATATAATGTTTTGATGTTTCTTAACTCACAGTCACTATCGAATCTAGAGGTTCATGGCCATGCGAACATAAGTTTTCCGTACGCCCAAATCCTGAACAATGTTTTCCAATCATCCTTTCGTACAATTTATCTCCCTCATATCACGGTTAACATTATTATCTGACAAAATTAAAATTGTAATATAAAATATAAATATAAAATATAAATAATGTAACCTCCTCTTACTTTTTTTTTTTTTTACTTTTGAGGGTCTCTCCACTTTTCAGCGGTTACTCTGTATTCCCATTCGCCATTCTTGCCGATCACGCCATTCATCCTCCTCCAGATCTCGGTCGTTCATCAATCTATGGATCTCTCCTCTCCAAGTTGTTCTTGGCCTGCCCCGTTTCCTTCTACCAGAAGGTGACCATTCCAAAAGAGTTTTGGGCCTCCTATCATCCTCCATTCTCCTGACAAGGCCATACCACTGAAGAGCTCGTCTCTCGATCCTTTCCACCACTGTCTCCTCCATATCCAATTTCTTGGGAAACGTAGCAAGCTTTGTTTTATAGGATCGGGGTGCTAGCCCTCTGTCTAAACCCCAACCTGGAGGACCAGGTAATTTGTAATCGAGGATGTCTTCCCCTAGCCTTTGGAGAACCAACTCGCATCCTGCAAGGCAGCAGCTCCCTATCCTGAGGTAATCTCTTCTGCCTTCTTCGCCGTTGAGATTCCAAACTCTTCATCCGCCTAAGAAGCCATTGGATATCCTCTTCTGGAGTGCTTCTTCGTCTGACCTCTCTCCTTTGACCTGTCCGGCATGGGAAACCCTATCAGTAGCTACGCTACCGCCGGCATAGCCCTCAGGGTCATCGAGGTACTCAAACCCCCCCACCAACTATAAGGTCTTGCACTCCCTAGGTGGGGAGGTCCGCCTCCTCAAGTATTAATTATCCATAGGCCTTTCGGGACTAGTCCCATCATCAGCAGAAGGAGCAGAAGATAGGTGTGTATCAACAGACCCTGAATGCAATGCTGGTACACAAGTGATACCTTTGTTCAGAGGATTGATTGTGTTGGGGTGTGTTCTCATTTATAAAAAGGTTGCTGTTAGGTTCCTTCAAAATTTTAAGGTAACAATTGTATAATTTTATATTGTAATTTGAATTTTGTGACTAATATCTCAACCAAGTTTTTCCATGAATTTTAAGAATTTTAAGAATTTCGATTATTCTCTCACCTCATTCTTGGCCTATCTATTAAGGTGCATTCCCTCTGGGTTTTGTACAAAAATTTTCCGTACTAGTATTTCATTTCCCGTTGGTGCTGCTTGCCCTGCCCATCGTAATAAAAATGTTTTCGCATAAATGTCGAGTAGATGACTGTTATCTAGTCTTCTCCATGCATTGTCTGTTGATCGTTCTTTGATTCAAAAATATGTTTAACAAATTTATTCACAAATACAGTCCCTTAAAGTAAGCGATTATGTTTCGCATAATTCTGTACGGCTGGGAGGGTGACAATTTTGTATTTTTTTGGGGAAGTTCAGATGACAAGAGTCCCTGTAAATTAGCATTTCTTTCCTGAGTAGATTCTATGTTTAATTTATTTTTGTGGCTCATTGCTCTTTGTATTTAATTATTATTCCCAGGTATTTGAAATTAGGCACTTCTTCTAATTTTACACTTATTTTTCATTAACTGCCCACATCTATTTATTTCTCAGCGTTACTGTATATTTAATTTACGATATATTTACTTCCACTGCCAATTTCTTAGAATAATGAATAATGATCTTTCGTATAAATATCATCATCATCATAGTACATTCACGAATTTAGGCCATTTGTTGACCTGTTTCGGCCTCAAGAGAAACACCATCCAGAAGTCTTTTGAGTGGACGTCCTGGTCTTCTTCTTCCTGCAGGTTGATATGTTAACATTTGTTTGGGTATTCTGTGATCTTCCATTCGATGAACATGTTGCATCCATCTTGACTTATAATCAGAAATTTTGTTTTCTAAAGATTCCATGTGTAATTCTTCTAAGATGTCTTCATTTTTTTTGTGATCTAGTAGTGTGTAAAAGTAAAATTATTATCAATTTTAGGAAACTCATGAAGAAACTTTAATAATTTTCGATATTAGGCTATTTGTGACGTCCGTTTGGAACTTCGGCCTATTAATTTATTTAGAACTAATTATATTTTCGTTTATTTTTTATTTGTACTAGCAAATACCCGGCGTGCGCTGCTACGCATAAATACATGAAAATTAAAGTGTTTTTATGTTTTCTTAAATAAGTGAGAGGAAAAAATATATACCGCAATTATTTTTAAATAACCCGTGCTGTTTACCCGGCGTTGTCCGGGAATCTACTCATCCCGATCTTCTTGGCATAAATGAGCTGAAAGACAAAAAATGATGTAATCCTTATGATTAGTTGAATAAGTAAAATGAAAAATAATTATAAATGTATATCGTAATTATTTTAAGATTCCCCGCGCTGATTACCCGGTGTTGTCCAGAAATCTACTTATCTCCATCTTCTTGGCATAAATGAGCTAAAAGATAAAATTCGTTATTGTGAGTTATCCGTAAAAGAATACCCGCCATGTGCTGCTATGCTTGCACAGGAATCTATGTACTTGTCTCGATCTTCTTGGCATCAATGAAAGACAAAAATTGTTACTGTGAGTTATCCGTAAGAGATAAACATATGCTGTCGTGGAATTTTTGTAGAGCGTTTTGAGATATTCAATTTTGTGTACATTAATGTTGTGTATTTATTATGGTTTAGGCAGCGTAAGCCATTTAAGCGTCCAAAGAGCTACCTTTTCACGTTTTCCACTACAAAGGGCGATTTTTATAGGTGTGGGAGTATCACAACTCTCTTACAGCCTGTGTTCATCCCGGGAATCTCCTAAACATTTTGCAAAATGCCCCATCACAATAATAATAATAATAATAATACTTTATTTATTCTGGCAGAGTTAAGGCCATAAGGCCTTCTCTTCCACTCAACCAGCACAAATACAAATAAATATTTGACAAATATAGATATACACTATACTAATTATAAACAGTTAAGATACAATAATTGTAGCAATGTAAATGTCATGTACAAACAACATTTTATAGGGTAATAACAATAATGATACGATAATAATAATAATAATAATAATAATAATAATAATAATAATAATATAAATATGATACATTATACGGGAAACACCAATTAATATATATATCTTACACTGGATAATAATGAAGTCGAGTTTAGAGCAATATAAATTTAGATTTCTTTTAAAAGATGCCAATGTCCGGCAGCCCCTTATTTTTGTGTGGTAGGGAATTCCAGTTGCGAGAAGTGAAGATGGTATATGACATGGAGTGATGTGATGTCCTATGTTGCGGTATATTAAGTAAGAGACTATGTTGTGATCTTGTGTTTAAGTTATGGTTTGAGGATAGATACTGGAAACGGGATGATAAATAATTGGGAATCGAGGTATGTAGGATCTTAAATAGGAGAATTAGACAGTGCGATTTTCTTCTCTCTTTTAGATGTAGCCATGACAATTCGTGGAATAATGGAGAAATGTGATCGTATTTTCGAACATTAAATATGAATCTGATACATATTATGGACACGCTGCAGTTTGTCCGACAATCCGTCACTTATGTCAGTTAGTAGAACGTCACAGTAGTCAAAATGCGGCATCACTAAAGTTTGGAATAAAATTCTTTTAAGAGTTGTAGGAAGAAAATGTTTAAGTCGCTTTAGGGAATGCATTATGGAGAAGATCCTTTTAGAAGTTTGTTTTACTTGCTCATGCCATTTTAAATTAGAATCTAAGTAAAATCCTAAGTTTTTAACGACTTCGGTATAAGGAATTTGTTCATTCACAATCGGATAAATGGTATGGCCGCGCATAAAGTACGAACAAACAAACAAACAAAAATTAATTTTTATAGGGCTATATTAGATTATGTCTTCGCATGTTACGAGGTTTCGATAACTGCCTCCCTATCTGTCTGCTGTTTATCTGTCTGTCTATGACTAGAGCATGGAATTCACTTCCCAGCCATGTTTGGGACTGTCAATCGCTATCATTATTTAAATCCAATTAACTGATATCTTAAGTTCAACACAATGAAAACATTAACTGCATAACAATTATATAGAGCATTCCATTAATAATCATCCAGGAAGCTACTTACTGTATTTTATATCATTTTAATGTTATTATATTCAATGATTTTGTTAGTATTAGCTAGTATTAGATCACATCATCATTGTATTTTGTTTAGTCTGTATTTTAATAATATCTAAAAATTGTAATATGTACGTAATTTTTGTATAATTTTACTATTTGCTGGTTGAGTGGAAGAGAAGGCCTTATGGCCTTAACTCTGCCAGCTAAAATAAATCATTATTATTATTATTATTATTATTATTATTATTATTATTATTATTATTATTATTTTCTGCTTGTCTGTTTTACTCTACATTCACTCCGTAAAATAATTTAGAAATAACAACTTTGTCTTCCAGTAGTTTTATAAGCTGTGTGTGTCTACTGCGCTTCTCGTGATTCGAGTTAGTTTAATATATGAATAACTGCAATCCTAGGATGGTGGTGGAATCACTCTGTATCCTTTAATCTTTATTGTGAGTTCCACCTTGGTTAAAAGCTACAGACATTTAGGATGAGAAAAATTTGAGCAAGCTATGTCCTTCCAGATGATTTTAAAATCCCACAGTCCAGAATGGGGCCTACATTATACCTTTATTCTATTTTTAATTGGACTTTAAGTCAGATATTAAAAATTATAAAATCCTTGACATAATAATTATCTTCTGGCAATACGAGTTATCATTCTTATTGTTATACACTTCTCTGTTTCTTTACTTACTTTAGTGCATTTCTCTCCTTTGTATGTAGTCTTTTGAAAGAAATCTAAATTTATATTTGCTCTAAAGTCGACGTCATTATTATCCAGTGTAAGATATATATATATATATATATATTAATTGGTGTTTCCCGTATAATGTGTCATATTTATATTATTATTATTATTATTATTATTATCGTATCATTATTGTATTACCCTATAAAATGTTGTTTGTACGTGACATTTACATTGCTACATTTATTGTATCTTTAACTGTTTATAATTAGTATAGTGTATATCTATATTTGTCGAATATTTATTTGTATTTGTGCTGGTTGAGTGGAAGAGAGGGCCTTATGGCCTTAACTCTGCCAGAATAAATAAAGTATTATTATTATTATTAGTCTACTTCTAACATTCCCCACGTCATCCGGACATTTCAAGGACAGACCTTTTGGGGAGGATTTTAAACTCGTAATCACACACATACTTTTTATCACAAAAGGACATGGAAAAGCTCCCTGGATGAGTGAGTAGGCCAATGTTAGTGCCTCCTCTGAAACAACAAGAACACTTTAGACAAATCACACCATTCGCTCATATAGGCTGTTTATACTAAAATAAGCGACAATGGTACAGAAAGTTATAATGGCCAGATGGTGTTCATTGACTATATGGGATTTATTGTTTCATGATATACACCTTATTAGTAAGGAAAAACACCGGAAAAACCTCATAGAGGAAACATGACCAGACCGGGATGTGAAGCATTGGCATTACCACTAGACCACAGCGGTGGGATATTATTATATTAATACTTACTTACTTACTTACTCACTGGCACTCTCGAACCCGAAGGTTCATGGCCGCGCGGACATAAGCTCTCCATACATCCCTATCCTGAGCTAATGCTTTCCAATCATTCCCTGTATAATCTACTTCCCTTAAATCATAGTTAATGTTGTTCTCCCACCTCATTCTTGGTCTACCAACTGGGCGTTTTCCCTCTGGCTTTCCTACAAGAAGCTTCCATGCACGTCTTTCATTCCCCATACGTGCAACATGTCCTGCCATCGCAGTCTACGAGACTTAACTGTTCTTATTATATCTGGCTTCCTATAAAGACCATGTAGTTCATTGTTATGTAGTCTTCTCCATTCACCTGTCTGTTCATCTCTCTTTGGTCCAAAAATTTTCCTAAGAACTTTATTCTCTAGTATTGGAAGATGGAATCCAAATAAAGCAAGTGAAACAAACTAAATATTTGGGAATGATTATGGATAACATCGAAGGTATAGGCAAAGATAACATAAAACATAGAATTGAATTGAGTAGCAAAATAATATCATCATTAAATTCCATATGGTGGGATAAGCATATTTGGAAAGGCACAAAAAAATATATTGTTAAAACATTGGTGGAATCTGTTGCAATGTACGGAAGTGAGGTATGGACAATCAATAAGTACTACAAGAATAGACTAATAGCTCTAGAAATTGATTATTTACGAAGAAGTGCCAGAAAGTCTAAATTAGAACGGGTCACAAATAAGGAAATTAGAAACATAATGGAAGCAGAAGAAAGCATAATTGAAAAAATTGAGGAAAAGGAATTAAAGTGGTTAGGACATGTTTTAAGAATGGAAGATGAGCGATGGCCGAAGCAACTATATGAATGGCACCCTAACAGAAAGAAGAAAAGAGGAAGACCAAGGTTAACATGGAAGGAAAACATGAAGACAGTAATGCAAGCTAGAGGGCTAAGCATCGAAGATGCCCAAGACCGTAGGCTTTGGAGGTTTGGCACGGGAAGACGGCAGCAGCTGTAAAAACCCGAAGATAGAGAGAGAACTTTATTCTCAAATACTCGTAATCTCCCTTCCTCCCTTAAAGTAAGAGTCCGTTTCGCACCCATATAATATAACTGGTAGAATAATAGTTTTATATATCTTCAGCTTAACGTTTTTTGAAAGGAGTGGGACATCAAAAGTCTCTGCAATGCATAATAGCACGCATTTCCAGAATTGAGTCTATGTTTAATTTCTTTGTGCATCTCATTCCTATTTGTGATTATTGTTCCTAGGTATTTGAATATTATTATATTAATAAGAATGAAAATGATGTTAATGATAATCATTATAATAATATTAGTAATGATAAGGATCATTAATAACAATAAGCGATTACAACATTGCATATTGATCCAGAATTAAAAAAACGGTAAAAATCTAAATTTTTACTTTTCATTAGACAGGAAAACCCTAAACAGTGCACTACACAAATAGATGGGGCACCAATCTGACAAATAAATTACTCTCTATACTAACTATTATAGCTAATTTTCAGGCCGCAAAGTTAAGGATCGTAAAACCGGAATTATTATGCCACATTTTGGACATATTAATACACTTATGTGATAATTACTTTAATACCTCCTACTATAATCATGTTAAATAGACTTATGCCTTCTTGCTAATGCACAGGTAAAGAGCTGCATCTGAATTACAACAAAATTAATACAATTTATTTCTGACTTGAAAAACGAAAGTTATCTTGAGTTATAACGCTTTCGCCAGCATTTCACACGAAGAATTCTATAGCCAAGTATAATTTAAAGTGTTGCTAAAGTGGCGCAGGTGAATACTTTTGCAATAGTTTGCAGCTTTAGATTTACGCAGCACATTAATGAATTCGTGTTGTGCAGATAACACGTGACTTTGTCGCCCGTGAGCGTGAGAGCGCTTGTGTTCAGGAAGGGAATGCTCCTGTTTTTACAATAACTGACAGCTGATAGCAGTAGTACATTGTCCGTGAAATAAGGCAATTATTTAAGCTTGCTAGTATCTAAACTTTCACACATAATATTATCCAGTTGTGTAATTTGCGGTGGTCTTTTATGGAATTCTACAAATCTAGAAGGGAACTGTACTAAGCTCTCCGTGAAAAATCTGGTGAAGGTCGGAATCATCTAATCAAACATTTGCTTCAATTTGTGTTAAATTCAATAAATATTGAAAGTAGCCTATATCTGGTTATTATGTGAACAAAATCCGTGTAGAAGTGTCGCTGTTCTGCAGTAAAATGCTTAACAAAAGTGAAAAGAGTGAAGTGTTTTTAGTTCATAGTAGAACTTCGATGTGAAAACTCGTCAAAATAACTCGCTTTTGCATTTAAAGTACATTTAATAATAATGATAATAATAATAATAATAATAATAATAATAATAATACTTTATTTATTCTGGCAGAGTTAAGGCCATAAGGCTTTCTCTTCCACTCAACCAGCACAAATACAAATAAATATTCGACAAATATAGATATACACTGTACTAATTATAAACAGTTAAAGATACAATAAATGTAGCAATGTAAATGTCATGTACAAACAACATTTCATAGGGTAATAACAATAATGATACATTTAAAGGAGTAAGGAGAGGAAAACACATTGGAACTAGTAAATGAAGCAGTCTTAAACAACTCTAACAATAGCAGAAAAAAAACCCTTCGATTTACGAAATTATCAAAATCACAACTCCTAGTAAAACATTAGAATGAATGTGGAGTTTTTCGTTAATTATTGAAGTTAATTAAAGCCAAAGGCAATATAAGTTTATAAGAGCACAAGCAAAATAAAGGCATGCTAATATCTATCAGTCATTTAATCGTATCCATAAAAGCAAAGAACGTTGTTACCCTAGCAAGCATTTTTAGTGAATCTTTTGCAGATGTACAGTTACGGAATTTGTTGGATCATATAAATTGGCGTATAGTCGCATTACATGATCCAGTTATTATTATTATTATTATTATTATTATTATTATTATTATTATTAATATTATTATTATTATTTCCGATGGAGTTGCCAGTCTCCTATCGGACGCCTCCCCAGGTGGCGGATAGGGGAATGCTCACCAGATATGGCGGGTACTGGGGAAATAAAATACCCAGGGCGGACCAAAACTAGCGCTGCTGCCTTGCAGTAAGATACTGGACTATCAAAGTCTAGAGGAAGAAAACCTTGAACAAAAATTACCCGTCCCCCAGTTTGGGGGTTGATGCATCTCGGGCCTGCTCCTCGTTCATCATAAAAAGAAAAAAAATGCTAAAAAACCAAACACCATGCCTCGGAAAAATTAGAATACGAAATAAAGAAATGAGGGAAATTATGGGTGTACAAAAGGAGCCGGACATCATAGACACCATAGAGAAGAAAAGATTGCAGTGGTATGGTATGGCCATGTCAAACGAATGCCAGAGCAAAGATTGCCAAAAATTGTTATGGAATGGATCCCAATGGAAAGGAGGAAGAGAGGAAGACCGAAGAAAACTTGGATAGAAGGGGTACAGGCAGCTATGAATATCAGAGGAATGGAGGAAGATCAATAGATGGATAGAGAGGAATGCCGTTTGGTTTCCGGAAGACGGCGGCAGCTGCCATGATGATGATGATGATGATTATTATTATTATTATTATTATTATTATTATTATTTTCTAAATGCGTACGCCTATTTGTGACTGTAGATTAATCTACTTTTTAAAGTACAGTACCTTGCAAATAAATAGTGTTTTTAAAATCAGTCATAACTCATAACGAATACTATCCACATAACAATTACTTAAAGACCCTCGTATCAAATGTGCAGACACTGATATTTTGTTTACTCTTAAAATTGTTAATCTTGCACATGTGGATTTATTTGTAGCCCAAATAGCGTCTTCCAAGATTTTTGCCGGTTGTTTTCGCATTCTAGATCACTGTGCATTGAGCTGTTCCGCTTCAGGATACAAATAATAATAAAACACAATAATAATCTGTCTCTATTGAAGGCTTACTGAGTGACTTAGTCTTTCCTAGAAATACTTCTCATGCTCGTCTATATATTAGGGCCTACCCAAAATGTTTACAATTTATTTTTCGCGTGATCTCTGACTGTAAACCTTGATTAACTCCATTCTTCAACCTTCGTGTCTAATCCCGTCTTGTTTTACCTTAAACAAGGTCTTACAATAAAAGTGTTCTTTTGATTCTTATCACACGATTGCTCATGTTAATATATAGAATTTTGCAAAATAGAGTGTGATTATAAAGTCCCAGTACATTTTAAAGAAATCGCTTACATATCGTATTTCTGTTACAGCCATTCGAATGATACAAATGTGTTCACCATTGAAGAGCGGATAGAGATTGTTGCTGCGCGTTTAAGAGGCCAGTCGTACAAGAAGTTAGAGACAGATTCCAAAGGAAACCCTCACGGGAGACGTGTATCTTGATATGTTGCAACTTTTCTTACAGCCACAGTTACAGCAAGATGGTATCATTGATACAGTGGTGTTCCAACAAGATGGAGCACCACCACACTTTACTCTGGCTATACGCGGGTATCTCAATGACAGGTTTCCCAAAAGGTGGATTGGAAGGGCATTTCCTCGTATCTGGACACCTCGTTCGCCAGATCTCTCACTCCTGGACTTTTTTGTTTGGAGGTTCATCAAGCAACAGGTGTACAGAACCAAGTTTCCTAATCTGCAAGTGCTGAAAGAACGCATACGCCAAGCGACTGAAATGATTACAGAGGGTATGTTGGTGCATGTTTTCCGGGCGACGGTGCATCGTTGGGAAACATGTTTTGAGATTGATGGAGGTTATGTTGAACACTAACTTGATAGTAGAAACTACCTTATAATTTTTGTTTTATTTGCGCTACGTTATCCACAAAATTTACTGGGACTTTATAATCACACTGTAGTCGCTATTAATCTCACAGAAATGTATTTATATGGTAAAATGTATTTTAGTGAGCCCTGGTAAGTACTATTTATTTCACCGAATTAAAAGTGGAATAAATATGATTATTTTTTTCGATGTTCCTCACAAGCTGCAACGCAATCTAATATATAAAAGTGAATGTTTGTTGGTACTTTAAACGCGGCCTTACCGTTTATCCGATTGTGATGGGTTTTTTTGGAAAATCTTCAGGAGATTCCTGGGATGAACATAGGCTATACGAGAGTTGATATACTCAACTTCTACACCCTTAAAAACCACCCCTTATAGTAAAAACGTGAAAAAGTCCAATTTTTTACAATTAATGGGTTACGCTGCCTAAACCATAACAAACACAGAAAATTAATATACACAGAATTGAATATCTCCAAAACCTCTTGGAAAAAAAGTATGCGACAGCATATGTTTATCTTTTACGGATAACACACAATAGCCATTTTTGTACAAGTAACACACTTTAATTATTTAGGTAATAATGTATCACAGTTTCATAATCAAAAAGATGTGGAAACAAATTTAGAAAAATATAACAGATTAAATGGTATAATTAGAAGAAATTTTGGAAAACAAATGAGGAAAGAAATTCAATTGAGATTTCATAATGCCATAGCCAAACCTGCTCTACTATACGGAAGTGAATGCTGGACACTTCGAGCAAAAGATAAATCCCGCATTAATAGTTCACAAATGAGATTCCTCCGATCACTAACTGGAGTAACATTAAGGGATAGAATGAAAAGTGATGAGATAAGGATGCAGTGGAATAGTAGGGAAATGGTTGAACATATACAAAATTATCAGATTAAATGGTTCCAACACGTCCAGAGAATGTCAAATTCCCGTTTACCAAAGATGATTTACCCACCTCAACCCTAAAGGCAAAAGAGACCTCGGAAGACCCTTCAACCGATGGAAAGATCAGTTTTTGTAGTCGCAGAACGGGCATCATCACCCAATACTGCATTCGGAACAAGAAGAAGAAGAAGCCATTTTTGTCTTTCATTGATGCCAAAGAGATCGGGATAAGCATGTGCTGCCACACCATTCAACCGATTGTCATGAGGCTTCTTGCAAAATGTTCAGGATTTTCCCGGGAAGGTTATAGAAGTATATAGTTTTAATGTTTAAACCCTTCGCCCTTAAAAATCATCCTTCTGTATTGAAAAAACGTCAAAATAGTCGCTTTTTGTAAGCTTAAATAGCTTATGCTACCTAAACCATAACAAATACACAAAATTATTGTTCACAGAATTGAATATCTCAAAACGCACTACAGAAAAGGCCGCGATAGCATATGTTTATCTTTTAAGGATAACTCACAATGACCATTTTCGCCTTTCATTAATGACAAGATGATCGGGATAAGTATATTCCCGGGCAAGCGTAGCAGCGCATGGCGGTTATTCTTTTATGGGTAACTCAAAATAACAAGTTTTGCCTTTCAGCTCATTCATACCAAGTACATCTTGATGCTTAGACTACCGGACAACGCCGGTAATCAGCACGGGTTATCTAAAGTAATAACGATATAAATTTATAATTATTTTTCCTTTTACTTATTCAACTAAATGCAAAAGCACATTATCATATATTTAGGTGCAGCAGCGCACGCCAGGTATTAGCTAATGTATATATATATATATATATATTTAATTGGTTGACACTTTATCTGGACATGTAAATACAGATGTATGACATACTCATTTTGCATTATGATATATATTCAACGGGTACAATTTAACCCTTAAATTGGCAAAATTTTCATATGCCAATTTATTTAATATATCAGAAAAGGAAGTAGGTCCACAAGGAATTTAAACATGCGCTTAATTCTGGAAATCCATAATATTATTCATTACAAGAACTCTTGTCTTTAAAACTTTTCTCAATAAAGCATTAAACTATTTAACTCATGCATCTAATGGGAGTCAACGACCAATAACATTTCAATGAATTTTGTTTTACAACCAATGACAGTCGTGATTTTCCTCGTTCTTTATCGAATTCTCTTTACCATCTCTTGCTTTTGTGACGAATAAAGCTCCTCCTATTCAATATTCTGAACAGGTCAGAGCATTATTTTACAATGACTGACTCTCCGACAAATATATTGAATGTAGCAAATAATGAACATTTTCCTTGGAACTAGACATTTGATAATTATGTGTTCAATAATTGTGTTTTTAAATAACGATTGTACTGTGTTTTTTACTAAAAATAAATTAATAACTTATAATGTTGGTTATAATATACAGTTTGACGTGTTTCAACTTTTTCCTCTACTAGGATGCATTCTTACAATATTTCGATCCTATGTGGCAATAAATAATATAATCAAATTGCAGTGAATAAACAAATGAAACGTAACCACACATTTATGATTTGTTTTCAAACATCGCCGTTTACATTAAATATATAAATATTTTAAAATACCGGTAATTATATTTAAATAATGATTTGTGAGTAAACAGCTTAATTTTATTCGTTAAATAGTCCTAACAAATGCCACTCTTGATTTCCAAATCCTGTCGATAAATTCACTCGTCACTTCATGACTCGTAAATTTATCGATGATTTGTAAATAACTCGTGGCATTTTTTTAATGCCCCAGGTTGTCCTTTTTTTGAATATTTGTGGTTTTCCTCCTGGCACCGCAATCAGCAGGACACGTGGCACGAATGGGGAAGGAAGAATGGAATCGAAATTCATTTTAGAAATGTCAGATGGGAAAGCGCTCGATAGGTATACCATTAATGAAGTAGGAGAATAACACTAACCATGATTTGAGGGAAATAATTTAAACAAGAGGTGATTGTAAAACATTAGCTGAGGATAGGGTTCTATGGAAAGTTATTATCCGCGTAGCCATGAACCTAAGTGTTCAATAGTCCCAATGTGTTAGTTAGTTAATTATAAAGGCATTGCCTTTCTAGCCTTATTTTCCCTTAATCTTACAGTAGAATTACAGCATGTTGGGAAGCGATGTTACCACTTTTATGCTCGTCTTCCTAGGAACACAAGTCAGTTGGAAGATTATCTCGTACTTTCCATAACCTATAATCACACATGATTATTGCAATCTAGCCCCCTTCTAGATATCCATTCATTTATTCGTTAATTTTCACATTGTACTCGAATATATTAATATTTTATTGTAAGTTTCAGTGAAAAATTCCTTATGGAATGTCAAAATGGATTTAGGAAAGGACGATCTTGTATTGATTCAGCATTTTCTGTTAAACTATTGCTTGAAAAAAGAAGAGAATTCAACTTAGAAACACATTTTGCTTTCATAGATTTTGAAAAAGCATTCGACACAGTCAAGAGATCAAAACTCTTAAATATATTGGAAGACAGAAATATACCAAATTTACTTCGGCAGAACATACAAAATATTTACAAAGACAACACCATAAAGATTAAATTAAATAACAGATTTTCTGAAGAAGGAATTATAAATCGTCGTGTGAGACAAGGCTGCCCCCTATCCCCAACACTCTTTGCAATTTATATCAATGAAGTAATATGTTGCTGGAACAAAAAATATAAATTTGGAATAAGAATATCAGAAAATAGAAAATTAAACACCCTATTGTTTGCAGATGACCAAATAATAATAGCAAATTCCGAAGATAATCTACAGAAAGGTCTGTATGAACTTAACAAAATTACAGAAGAATATGGATTAAAGATATCTACAGAAAAAACAAAAATTATGGCATTTCAAGGTGTAGATCCTGTCAGAAGTAAAATTCTACTGGACAATAAAATTTTGGAGCAGGTGAATAATTTTACATATCTAGGATGCAATATCTCATATGAAGAAGAAAAGGATGTAAATGCAAAAATATCTAAATTTTTAAGAATTTTAGGGTTAATAAATTCTATCTTCAAGCCACAGTTAGTCCAAAAGCATTCAAGACTGAAAGTGTATAAAACACTGGCTCTTCCAACTCTTTGTATGGTAGCGAAGTATGGACGTTGAAACAGAAGGATATACAGATACTTAGATCTGCTGAAATGAGATATCTTCGGAGGACTGCAGGATACACACTACTAGATCACAAAAAAAATGAAGACATCTTAGAAGAATTACACATGGAATCTTTAGAAAACAAAATTTCTGATTATAAGTCAAGATGGATACAACATGTTCATCGAATGGAAGATCACAGAATACCCAAACTAATGTTAAGATATCAACCTGCAGGAAGAAGAAGACCAGGACGTTCACTCAAAAGACTTCTGGATGGTGTTTCTCTTGAGGCCGAAACAGGTCAACAAATGGCCTAAATTCGTGAATGTACAATGATGATGATGATGATGATGATGATGATGACTGATTTTCCTTATTATTTTCGTAAGTGTAATAATTTCTTGGAAAAGATCCTCGGGAGGGTCATTAAGCTGTGAATGCTGAGTATAAAACTGAAAAAAGGAAGAGGCTTCTAAGCAATTTACCGACCTACGATATCCAAGTAATACCTTAGTTACCTCTTATTCGATCGGTATGCTGACCACAGGACATCTATAGGGAAATAAGGGTAGCTATATTAGCTTGGTTTTAGAAACTCCTAATAAATGAGAGGCCATGACTAGAATCAAAGAACCATAAAGACAGTAACTGAGTACAGTAAGTAATCATTTATGTTTCCAACATAGACCTTCTTATTTTTGGTCCTTAAAGCATAAGTGACGACAGGTCGTGCTACCGATTTATAAATTGGTACTTTGATTTCTATTCTTTTGTTTTTACGTCTCCAAATTACATCGTTCATTGATCCCGCAGTTCTTGTTCCTTTGTTCGTTTATTTCGAGATTTCTGATTGTAAATTCATATTGCTCGTAGGTTATGTAAAATATATAAAACTTATAGCCTGATCTATAATTTTCCTTCATTGTATTATTTATTTCGTCGTGGTTCATTAGACCCACTAGAGATTTTTATTTTTCAAATTAAATTATCGTGTATTTTTGACAGTTACGTTTATACTGCTAGCGTGGCAGATTATCTTCCATGACTAACAAATAGTATATAATTCTTGTGGCACAATTTATATTTAAAATGAATTTAATCTTAGTTATTTTATTCTCATTTAAATAATTAGCTGATCACAACCCCTGATAAAATTACTGGAAATATCCAAATGTTTGAAGTAGGTTATTATAGCCTATATTTTATTAATCAGATATTGAAATTTTATACAGCTAATGTGGACGCCTTCATTCTGAAATATTAAATAATTTCAGTTGTTAGATAAAAATTGTTTTAATGAAAGTGTGTAGAATACATCACACCGTTTCTTCAGATCCCATTAGCTTGTGGGTCTAGTAACATGAATAAATGTACTTCGGTTTATTGCTAAAACTACAGTAAAAGCTCCTTATTCACGAGATATGTTCGACAAATATACCGCGAATTGTATTGGTATGTAGTAGATACGTTTCGGAGGTTCCAAAGGAAAATAACAATTTTCAAAATTAAAATTAATTAATGAGAGATTTTGGGCAATTTATTTTAATTATTACTATTAGGTTTAGTCAAAGGCTTAAATAACTTAGTAATTTTTCCTGTTTTGCAGCTTTAAAAAGGTTTTTAAACACAGATTGATAGACAGCTGTGAAATCAGCGATATAATTCCTTTTTTCGTCTTCGGATTTCTTGATGAATCGTACAGTTGATTCATTAACAATGAAACAGCGTGATATCGACGCAAACGACTCGCCAACGCGTAAATGGTCAAGCATGTCTAATTTTACTTTAAGCAGCAACACTACTTTTTTCCGCTACGGAACTAATTTTATTTCCATTTACTCGACATTATAAATTACCAACAAAGCAGAAAAGAGAGGTGTTCTTCAATCAAAATTATTGCAACGAATGACAAGTTGAAACAATAAAACATCGATTGTGGCGAGGGCGGCATTTATCAACGGACATGGCGGCACGTGAAATACGACGTCGGTGGCTTTTAACAACGAACTTGACCATAAGGTTTGTTTTACTTTGATATTAATTTGTCCATTTGATTTGAATCACTGTTTGCAAAAGCCGCCTTGGCACGTGCCTGCAGTAAAAAATGTTGCCGATTCATTACTAATCCTTCTAATGTACCGACTGGATCCGGGAATAAAGAAAATATTAGCCGCGAATACAGGAACTGTGTCGCAATTTTTTAACCCGCGAATAAGGGAACCGCGAATAAGGAGCTTCTACTGTACTCTATTTGCATCGTCTAATTAAAAATCAATTAATTTACATTTGGAGAATTATACAAGAAACAATTTACATTTTCTAGTTACTTTCTGACAACCTTGGTCACCATAGTATTTTAGATTCGCGGTTTAAACTTTGTCAGAATCGGCGTATTTTTATAATTATTTACATTCATAGTACACCTAATGCTTTAAGGAAAGTAATGCTCTAAAGATGATTTATGGAAATACAACTAAACAGAAACCTTAAATAAGGGCCTCTATGAAAATTAATAGGCCATTTCATGTCCAGCTTTTAATAGCAAAGAAAAATATCTTGAGAATTTTATTGAGCGTTTTTAATAGAATGCCAGTAATGCGAGGATAATAGTAACTTATTTTAATTTTTTTAAATTTAATTCAGCACATCAAAAGCATTATAATTTTTGCAAAATTACAAAATTTTGTATTTTTTTGTTTGGAATCTCCATTCGACAGGTTATATAGCCTTTGTTATTAGCGCATGGCATTATGGGAGGTGGTTATTGCTCAGCACTTCCTGAAGATTACAGAGTGGAGTTGCTTTAATCCCGATATCATGTGATAACCTACTGACACCGTAAAACTATAAGCTTGGGGTTTTGGGCATCAAAATAGAAATAAAGGCGACTGCAGGCACTCTGACAAGCCCTATCTTGTTAATGTTAAAATTACTGAAATGAAGTTAAGTTTTGTCAGGATTCACTTGGAGTTTCTACTACTGAAATTTTGTGGACTTCATGAGACTATTGAGTGCAATATAACAAGCGTTTCAAATGTCAGATAATATAATATTATTTTTTCTCATTCGGTTGCATGAAAAAGAAATATATATATGTACACATTACATAAAAAAATGAAAATCACTAAACGCTCATGTTAAATTGTTGACATATTTATGATTAATGTGCCGTGAACATTTGAACTCATTCTCATCTGTAAAACATGATAAAAAATATAGTTTACAGAAACTCATTCTCATCTGTAAAACATGATAAAAGATATAGTTTACAGAAACTCATTCTCATCTGTAAAACACGATAAAAGATATAGTTTACAGAAACTCATTCTCATCTGTAAAACATGATAAAAGATATAGTTTACAGAAACTCATTCTCATCTGTAAAACATGATAAAAGATATAGTTTACAGAAACTCATTCTCATCTGTAAAACATGTTAAAAGATATAGTTTACAGAAACTCATTCTCATCTGTAAAACATGATAAAATATATAGTTTACAGAAACTCATTCTCATCTGTAAAACATGATAAAAGATATAGTTTACAGAAACTCATTCTCATCTGTAAAACATGATAAAAGATATAGTTTACAGAAACTCATTCTCATCTGTAAAACATGTTAAAAGATATAGTTTACAGAAACTCATTCTCATCTGTAAAACATGATAAAAGATATAGTTTACAGAAACTCATTCTCATCTGTAAAACATGATAAAAGATATAGTTTACAGAAACTCATTCTCATCTGTAAAACATGTTAAAAGATATAGTTTACAGAAACTCATTCTCATCTGTAAAACATGATAAAATATATAGTTTACAGAAACTCATTCTCATCTGTAAAACATGATAAAAGATATAGTTTACAGAAACTCATTCTCATCTGTAAAACATGTTAAAAGATATGGTTTACAGAAACTCATTCTCATCTGTAAAACATGATAAAAGATATAGATTATAGAAACAAAGACAACTTAAGGGAAATGGTCATTGCAATTTATCAGTACAGTCCAGCTCCATATGATGGATTGTCTTCATCCTCTTCCAGATCCTCCTCTCATTTTTTTGCAATTCTTCTGTGCTATTTAGCTTTCGTTTCAATGTCCCTTGCATACTTATCAGAAACTCTGACACTTTTTTTGTCATCTTGTATATGGCTTTCATTGTACGGAGTCTGATTGTTTTCTACAAGCCTCGAAATACTTTACACCTAGACATGTTTCCATTATTGAAGATAATCGTAGCATAATACACTCCAAAGTGAAGTTTAATTGTAGCCTTTGGTATTCTTGCTCATATAATTCTGTTGACACACTGTTTAAGATTTTGGGTCCGAAAGTGACACCTTTTTCTTAATTGCGTATTTGGTAAATATTTGCTTGGATTTTTCAACTACTGGATACGGTAAATTGTTTTTGTGATTGCAAGGTTGGCCAAATTCCATAGCTTTTGGTACATATACCAAAAGACACCTCTTATGACATAGTCCATGATTTGGATTTGTGTCCCTTGATGTCGCGTGAAGACCAAAGTGCAGTTTTCATTACCTCAACACTATGGGTGTTCTGCCTTATAGCAAACCCATAATAATTTTGTATCTTACCAATGCTGCTTCAATCAGTCGATTTCTTCCGTCAAAACCCTTACCATGTATTCTTTTACTTGTCATTTTCAACCTCCGATGTATGATACCCATCCGCATCTGCACATGTCTTATGGATTCTAGTTTTGAGACATACATTTTCACCATAAGTTTAAATTCATTTGCAGTGTTGAATGTTTTCGAGTCTCCTTCACCCAAATAATTTACGTATCAAATGTTTGAGAACACTGGAATAGTTTTACAAGTTCGACCACTTCCATTCTCCCGCTTCATCTATTATAATTAACCTGGTGTCTTCCAAGTGGTTAATTTACTTTCATCAGGGCATGTGAAGTGTTTAGTCATGATTTCATTATTCAATATGTTACCATTGTCTAAATTAATACAGCTGACTTTGCCATTCAATGTCTCCGTTTTACCAGATGTTATCGAAAGCAACTGACAGATATCGAATATTATTTCCTATCATTGCTTCCCTATTGACACAAAAACATCATCAACTATATAAAAAATGTAGACATTTTACTTTGAAAAATTGCTGCTGCTCCCTTACCAATTGCTCGTAAAACATACACCAGGCGTAATTCAATGTCGAATCATTTTGAATTAGGACCGTCATCTTCCCTTTCCAACACACGAGAACTACAAAATTCCTTATTAAATTCATACACTGTACACACTGAAATTTCATTTTAGCAGCTATTACAACATTGTTTTCTTATTTTCAGTTGTATATATATACATATATATATATATAACTTTTTAATCCAGAAAGAGCAGTATGTATGAATATATCTTCTTCTTCTTCTTCTTCTTCTTCCTTCCAAGTATTAGGCCAAGGCCTGTTACGATCCTATAGAAAATTTTCCCTCCAGTGTTTCCGGGAAATTCTCGTATAAGACTTGATAGCATAATAATAGTCCCTTCGATTGGTTGCTGGCCAAAGGAAGGCAAGACCAGTGATGGGGCTGCCATCTTATAGCCTCTGGTCAGGCTTTTCTGGAGAAGAAAAGAAAATAAAGGAAAGAGAAGAAATGAAGAAGAAACGAAAGACTCCCTAGCTCTCGGATGCCTTAATAGCATCGGAGTCGAAAAAAACAACAGTTAACCAAGAGAGGTTAGATAGTAAAGTTAAAAGAGTGCAAAACACAAGTGGAAGAAATGTTTTGCTCAGCTTGGGCACCTTGTGGTCTCCATCCACATATCCCCTAGATGAGGACCCCTGAGGGATGTATGAATATATACAATGTATTAACCTTACCATACTGGAACAAACACGATAAATTTAGAAAAAACATGATGTAATATCTCCAAAAAGTGTAATTACATAATTTGAAAACACTGTGATATATTATGATGTGATATATTATGATTATATTCGTCTGCATTTTTAAATTTTTGTGAGAGCTACTCACTTTATAAACTTCATTATTTTTATTTGTATATGAAGTTGTTTCACTTATTGGAAAAACAACACTTCCACTTTTTGATTTGTCAACACTTTTGTCTTTCTAAAAAGTCTGTACTCCTTTCTTACCAAATTTGAACAGTTTACTATTAATAATATAAATACAAATCACACAATATATCTTCTAAAATTGCACATTTATCTCCATAATAAGTGTTTCAAAGTATATAACCAAAACAAATAAAGATGATCGGGAATGAAGACAGCAGAGACATCTAAAATAGACTTGCTACCAGGTTCGTCATACCATTAAAATTCTCAAATGTTGCCTGCAGCAGCAGATTATTCAAATAGGTAAAAGTCTAAACTCGTGAAATGTCAAAAATCAGGCAGTCACGCCCCGACGATAGTTTACTTAAACATATAATATTAAACTATTTAAGAACGCGAGAGTGCATGTATATCATACATCATTTAAAAGGATATATTTTCAAATTATTTTAATCCATAAATAAACTTGAAATTGTCATCATTTTGAGATGTCCGGAGTGCTTTCAGTTAATGTTGTATACTGCTATCCTATTCCGGATACCACCCGTGAATATTCGATCGGGGAACAAGTGATTTCTAGGATCATGTTGGTAACGGGATAACATATGTTCCCGCTAGAGACAATTGCAACATATTTACTCACGTAATAAGGGATTTTATCACAGGAGTCTACCTACATTAGTGGACTATTTATGGTGAGAAAATAATCAATAGTGTTACTTTCGGCAAGCCAGGGTGAGAAAATCGGCGAGTTAGAGTACAGCAGGTTGGTCTCGAGTTCACTTGTTTATTAGTGTGGTTTTGGTTATAAGTTGGTTACATAAGGACTAAAAAATGTTACATTGTAAATATGATGATTTAAAGTTACTTTCAGCTCAATGTCTCGCATTATTTTAAGGCATTTCTCGCATTTGGTGGGGAAAAATCAACATAAATATGTATCTTAGGATATTTTTCACATACAACAACAAATTTTTTTTTCGTTTTATTTGAATTTATGCAGGTCATGCGGTGGCATAGAATCCAGGATATACTGTCTACAGACTGGCATTGTTGTTATGCTGTCACCATCCACATCTTAAAATTACTCATATTGACTTGTATTTTTTTTTTCAATTATTTCTGGTTAAGTTGTTGACATTATATTCTAATTTTCCTCTCACTCTTTTTTCCACATTTACACCATATCGTTGTAATTGAAGATGTATGGGAATTCCCCCAGTACATAATGATATTTTGATGGTAGTTGTAGCGGAATTAAGTACTTTGAAATAAAGGACGAATTGTTATTTTGTTCACCTAACTACAGTATAGAATGTTTTGTTTCCGGTATAGAGCGAACCTTTATCTCACTCATTCCTTTGTCGGTGTGGACAGATCGCTTTATGTGGTCCATGACGCAATTAACTTCTCAATTTTCGATGTCCAAATATCCGGGCTTAGTAATACTATATACACCGTGATTCAAAATTGACTTTACAACTTTACAAGCTTATAGAAATTTATTTAGAAGACCTACAGAATTGGTTTAAATGTCATATGATAGCACAACTCATCAAGTTTTGAAGACCTACAGAAATGGTTTAAATGTCACATCCTAGGGCTCCGAGCAAAGCTATCCCTCACTTGTTCAACTACAGCTTCAGCCGTACGTGGACGGCAGTATGCTTGGAATGACTAACAGAACAGCCAGTCCTAACAAATGTTTGTTGCCAAGAATAAATTGTTGGCATGCTAGGAGGATCCTTACCATACTGGGTACGAAATCTACGCTGAACAATTGTCGCAGATTTAGTTTCTTCGAACAAAAACACACAACGAGCCGCTCGGCACCTGTGAAAGCAGCCATTTTGATATGAACTGCGTTAGCGCACGCGGTGAGAGAACTAGGTACTATTAAACTATGTCGGTGAAAACTTGATGAGTTGTGCTATCATATGACATTAAAACCAATTCTGTAGGTCTTCTAAATAAATTTCTATAAGCTTGTAAAGTTGTAAAGTCAATTTTGAATCACCCTGTATATACGGTAGTGAATTCTACTTCAACTGTAAAATTATGCGATTCTGAAAAAAAGTGATATATTTGTTACGTAATATTACATCTGTTTTTGGGAAACTACGTAATTCAAATATAAAGAATGAATTGAACCTCATTTAGGAATTTTTGGATGTTTTAATTTATAGATAATTAGGTTATGTGGTAAATATTGACGAGATTCAACAACCATTTCACTTAATATTATAAATTTATTTATTGATAATGCAGATGACATAGTTTGTTATTCCAAGAGATGTGAAATATTTAATTTACTCACATTTTATAATAATTATTTAAAACAAAAAATACAAAAGAATAACACTGAAATTAAAATCTGTACAAATTTATGATCCACCGTTGTGGTAAGTGGTAAGTGTTGCTTCGTACCCAACGGGCCTGTGTTCGATACCGGTCGTGACAAGTTTCCTGGAAGTGATCATTTATCGGAGTTTTTTTCTCATCTATAAGAGAAATATCGGAAACAATTTAAGACTCAAATGATTCTCGAATATCATCTAGCCCTCTGCTGCGGTAATCCAGACCCGTGGATCGCGGGTTCAAACTGCCGTGGTCGATGGATTTTTTAGGATGGAAAAATCCAAGGAACAAGTCCCCCGGGAGGCCTTTAAGCCCGTCCTAAGATTTTTAGTCTCGTTAAGGAACCTTAAGCCTGAAAACAATGAAAATTTATCTACCTTCATCATCCGAGTAATACATCAGTTGTCTACTAGATGTCTTACTGTGCCGGTATGCTGACCACATACCTCTCACGACACCTTTAGGATAATAAGCCAAACTAAATTAGCTTTGTCTAGAAACTCCTAACAAATCAGAAGTTATGGCTAGACTCAAAGGTCCATAAAGCAAATAAGTAAGTAACCAAGCTGATGCAACACCTAGTCGGTTAAACCAAACCAGATTTTTATTCATCGGCCAGGTGTATTTTCCATCCATCCATAGTAATTCTGCCCGAAGGCAGGTCTTTCACTGCAATCATAGCACTTTCATGCTATGCTTGCAACTTTACTAGGGAATTGTGTAGCTGTGGTAGCTTCCCGTTGCTTTCGACACCGGTGAAGGGTGATGATGATAATGATAATGGTAAGGATGATAATGATATGGATGATGGCCGTATGATTTCGGGGACCGTTTGGGCCTTAAAGTTTTCCTGACATTTGTCTTACAGGTGAGGAAAAACCCCGATAAAAACCTCACCCAGAAAAACTGCCCCGACCGGGGATCGAACCCGGGCCCGCTGCGTGACAAGGCAGCACGCTACCTCGAGACCACAGCGGATCATCTGGCCATTAAATCATACATGTCATATCCTCCTTATTTTGCATGAATAAATGAGTGAGTGACGTGTTTTATCTAAAATATTCGTCTTGTCTTGGAGACGAACTTGGCATTGAGTTGATCACTCATTAAGGGGGAATGTTTATGCAATTGTATTGACAAAAAATATGTTATTGAGAGTGAAGAAAAAACTCTCCTTACAGGCCGTATCTATATAAGGCCTAGTGGAGTGAGGCATGGCAAAGAACCTATAGAGGGTAAACTAAGGTAGAAAGGAAGAGTAAACGTAAATTCACGATGTGTTAGTAGACGATGAAAACAGATGTCAAATGACTGCTTTACCGCCTCAATTGTCAAGAGCACGAAGCATGTACCCGTGCACAATCGACGCGCCAGCATTCTGGTAATATTAGAAGGTGAAAGAACATACGACAACCTCAGCTCTTGTATATTTTTTATCCCATGTAATATAAATGTAAAATCATTTTATAAACTTTGCCTTTGACTTGTAGTTTCGTTTGATTACTTATATTCCAAGAAATTAAGTATATATTTGTATTGCTTATAACTGGTATAAGCTCAGAGATTAAGTATATATTTATATTGCTTATAACTGGCATAAGCTCAGAGATTAAGTATATATTTATATTGCTTATAACTGGCATAAGCTCAGAGATTAAGTATATATTTATATTGCTTATAACTGGCATAAGCTCAGAGATTAAAAATACATTTTTAACAGAAAATATACTAGATTGGAAACATGATTAATTCACACTATTGTTAAAGTATTGAAATACTGTCCATAATTTTACAGATGTTTAGAAAATTTAATTCTAAAATAATAAGGAACCCGTTTAACCTTTTAATTCTTAAATGATAATTTATATAATCTAGTTAACATTCTGGAATTAAATATCCTGCTATTTTAGAACTAATTAATTATTTCGTACTTACAAGTGAATCACAATCATATACTTACTCACTGGCACTATCAAACCCGTAGGTTCATGGCCGCGCGGACATAAGCTCTCCATACATCCCTATCCTGAGCTAATGCTTTCCAATCATTCCCGTGTATAATCTACTTCCCTCAAATCATAGTTAATGTTGTTCTCCCACCTCATTCTTGGTCTACCAACTGGGCGTTTTCCCTCTGGCTTTCCTACAAGAAGCTTCCATGCACGTCTTTCATTCCCCATACGTGCAACATGTCCTGCCCATCGCAGTCTACGAGACTTAACTGTTCTTATTATATCTGGCTTCCTATAAAGACCATGTAGTTCATTGTTATGTAGTCTTCTCCATTCACCTGTCTGTTCATCTCTCTTTGGTCCAAAAATTTTCCTAAGAACTTTATTCTCAAATACTCGTAATCTCCTTTCCTCCCTTAAAGTAAGAGTCCATGTTTCGCACCCATATAATATAACTGGTAGAATAATAGTTTTATATATTTTCAGTTACATCCAAGTAAGGCTGTAACCCCCTCCATGGTATCTTTACCTTGTCGTGGTGGAGTGGCTTGCGTGCTTAAATGATCCTGAGAGCTATGCCGGCGGTAGCATTGCTGCCGATAGGGTTACCCATGCCGGACTGGTCGAAGGTGATAAGCCAGACGAAAAAAGTACCTTGGGCGAAAGAGTGACGATCTTTCACCGTAAAAATACAACCGTCAAGAAATGCGGACATGGGTTCATCTGGGGTAAAATTTTCCGGAGGTAAAATAGTCCCCCATTCGGTTCTCCGGGCGGGGACTACTTCAGGGAACCCATGCCAAAGGCTCAAACACAGGGACATGTTCCTAGGAACATGGAATGTTAGGACTTTATCACAATCATATAATGATATTAATATAATGTACGGTTAAAAACTATAATATAGTTACCGTCTCCTCAACTTAAGTTCTTTTAAAACTCTGTAGGCCTTTCGGGACTAGTCCCATCATCAGCAGAATGCATTAGGTCCGTTCTTGTTGACCCTTGTTGAAGCACTGACTTGGTTGTGAGAATTTTGTACAGAGGATTGTGTGGATTAGGTGTGTATTCATTGAGAATCAGGTTGTTGATGATTTCTCTTAGGATTGCGATTTCCTCCAGTATATTTATTCTCGTTGGAATGTTTTCTCTATGTACTATTGTGAGGGTGTTATCGATGTTATGAATTTTACTAGTATCGATATAATGATATTGTGAAAAGAAAAATTAATGACTGAAACAGGAATCGAACCGTTGACCTCTAGTTCTCCGTACGAGTGTGTATCCCACTACACCATTCGATTCCTGGTTCAGATATTAATTTTTCTTTTCTCAATATCATTATAATATTGTAATATGATCCATTATTATCACTGCGTTAAAATAACAGTATTGGAAAATGTTAAATTACAAGGGAATTGTCAATCATTACATGCCGAGACCTACTGTGATTTTTTTAAAGAGAAGCGTTGTGATATATCGAGACCATGTTAAAAAAAACATGTCGTTTAAATGCAAAGCACTAAAATCCAGCGCCAAATATCTCATGTAAACTATAGAGAAGTAATAAAACGTCCGAATTGGTAGATTGAGTAACCCTTACTCCCGCCATCCGCTCCGCGTCCCGCCTTAATTCCGCTCCCGTCTAACTGAAGCAGTGATTCCACCTGTTTCGTACATTTTCATTTTAAGAGCCCCAGTACCATCCCACAGGGTTTCCTCGGGATTAATACCCATATCCTCAGATCTGCTCTTCTCTCTGTCTATTTATTTTATTATTTCATTTCGGATACAATGTTCGGCTATGTGAACTTATCTACAGTGTGATTATAAAGTGTCAGTACATTTTAAAGGAATCGCTTACATATCGTATTTCTGTTACAGCCATTCGAAAGATACAAATATGTTCACCATTGAAGAGCGGATAGAAATTGTTGCTGCGCGTTTAAGAGGCCAGTCGTACGAAGAAGTTAGAGACAGATTGCAAAGGAAACCCTCACGGGAGACGTGTATCTTGATATGTTGCAACTTTTCTTACAGCCACAGTTACAGCAAGATGGTATCATTGATACAGTGGTGTTGCAACAAAATGGAGCACCACCACACTTTGCTCTGGCTATACGCGGGTATCTCAATGACAGGTTTCCCAAAAGGTGGATTGGAAGGGCATCTCCTCGTATCTGGGCACCTCGTTCGCCAGACCTCGCACCCCTAGACTTTTTTGCTTGGGGATTCATCACGCAACAGGTGTACAGAACCAAGTTTCCTAATCTGCAAGTGCTGAAAGAACGCATACGCCAAGCGAGTGAAATGATTACAGAGGATATGTTGGTGCATGTTTTCCGCGCGACGGTGCGTCGTTGGGAAACATGTTTTGAGATTGATGGAGGTTATGTTGAACACTAACTTGATAGTAGAAACTACCTTCTAAATTTTGTTTTATTTGCGCCACGTTATCCACAAAATGTACTGGGACTTTATAATCACACTATACTTATGTATACAACCTGCTTCGTATAGTGCTTGGGTCTGGCTTTGATTTCTCTGCCTTCCACTTAAACGGCATATATATATATATTTTTTTTACAGGACCTTGATTCACCACAACGCTTCTCTGGAAATATAGTCCACTGCTGTGGTGTCGAGGTAGCGTGCTGCCTTGTCATTCAGCGGGCCCGGGTTAGATTTCCGGTAGTGACAGACACCTGGGTGAGGTACTTTTTCGGGTTTTTTCCTCGCCTGTAAGACAAATGTCAGGAAGATCAGGGCCCAACACTCCCCGAAAATCATCCGGCCATCATCATCATCATCCTTCACCGGTGTGGAAAACAACGGGAAGCTACCACACCTATAATTCCCTAGTAAAGATGCAAAGCAAACATGGAAATGCTATGACTGCAGTATAAGACCTGCCAACGGGCAGAATTACATTGGATGGATGGTTATGTATCTAAGATAGGGTTTGGTATGCAGTGGTTTACAGTTCCTTCGTTAGAAACTTGTTAAATAAGTGTTTATAAAGCCTCTATCCTATATTACGACAGAACTCATGACACATTTTGATTTAACGAACATACTCTATTCACAGCAAACAGTTTGAATACTTTGAAGTTGAATTTACTATTGCTGATTCAGTTTATGGATCAACTTTCTGCAATCACAACTCTTCGATTTGTAATTTTTATTTAAATAAATTCATATTACTCTTTAAGAGTACTAAGAGACTGGAAGAAAAAATGGGCATACCTATCCAAAATACACATCTATATTCATCAAATTTTGCAGATGACCAGGTATTAATAGCACAGGACAACGATGACATAGAATATATGGCTAAAAAACTAAAAGAAAAATATGAAAAATGGGGACTTTATATAAACATTGAGAAAACTAAATACCTGTGTATAGGAGAAGAAATGGAAAATATAAATTTCAACAATGGAGAAGAACTAAAACCTAGTATTGAATGCACTTATTTAGGAACAAAATTAGACCATTCAGGCGATAACACAGTGGAAATTAAAAATAGAATCGCACAAACAAAACAAGCAATAAATGCTTCAAACTCTGTTTGGTGGAGCAAAAATATTACAAAAAATAGAAAATTACAAATATATCAAACCATAATTCAGAGCATTTTAACATATGGTGCTGAAGTCTCGCAAATTCCTACCAGGGAAATGAAAATAATTTTAAGTACAGAAATGGATGTTTTAAGAAGATCAGCTGGAAAATCTAGAATGGATAGAATACGAAATAAAGAAATAAGGGAAATTATGGGTGTACAAGAGGAGCCGGACATCATAGACATCATAGAAAAGAAAAGATTACAGTGGTATGGCCATGTCAAACGAATGCCAGAGCAAAGATTGCCAAAAATTGTTATGGAATGGATCCCAACGGAAAGGAGGAAGAGAGGAATACCGAAGAAAACTTGGATAGAAGGGGTACAAGCTGCTATGAATATCAAAGGAATGGAGGAAGATCAATGGATGGACAGAGAGGAATGGCGTTTGGTTTCCGGAAGACGGCGGCCGGCAGCTGCCATGATACCGGGTGATGATGATAATATTACTCTTTGTGATATATATGATTGTTTAATAAGATTTTTGCTTAAATAATCGACAATTAATCTGGAGTAAATAAATATATTATTATATTTTTGAATTTAACTAACTGGCACTATGGAACTCTTAGGTCCATGGCCCCGCGGACATAAGCCAAATCTTGAGTTAATGTACAGTGTGTCCCATTGAATCACTACCATAAAGAAATATCAATATTGCGCCACTCAGTTAATTTAAAACATGTGTTTCTTATCTTGTCTTACGTAGAAACTCTCCCTGTTTCAATAGATCTCGACATACGCGCCTCTGGTGGCCCGAATAATATCAAGAGAATATTCTATCTCTCCAAGTGTCCCCAGTATTACAGATGTGACAGAAACTGTAACAATCTTCCACTCAGCCTCTCCTAAATTAATAAATCAAAATAATGATCGAGTCCCGCGCCGTAGCCGAGCGGTTAAGGTAGGAAGCCTTGGCGCAGAGCTACGGGACTTGCGCTGGTTCGAGTCACCATGGGGAAGAAATTTTCTCATGGTATTTCGGCCAGTATGGGACCGGTGCCCACCCAGCATCGTGAGGCAATTGGGTAGCTACAATAAGTAGCGGCTCCAGGTTGAGGAACCAGCTATAGCGGCTGGGGGACTCGACATGCTAACCACATGTCACCCCTACCATGGCTGTTGATCATCTACCTCTGTGATTGACACATGTGGATGTGAAGGGCCAGCAGCCGGCTGGTAAAAGGGCAACCGTGAAAAGTGGAAAGACCCTCAATCGGATCGGAAAATAATGATCGTAGATATACGAAACGGATATGCAATCAAATCGTGAGAACACGAGGGATTAGAGCTTTATATAATTAAATAAAAGTAAATTGAATGAAAGAAGTTGATAGAATCCAGAATAAACGATCAGTTATTTAATCAATTGAGTTGGTGTTTACTTGATGAAAATCCATATTTATTAATTAAATAAAAATAAAACCTAGTTTTATTTGATTTTCATATTTATTATATATTATATTTATTATATATTTATTATATTATAAGAAGTTAGATCTTTTGGAGGCTGTAGAAATTAATAAGTTTAAAATTAGTAAAAATCTGTTAAATTCTCAACTTGATTTGAATGAATCCCCTTTGTTAAATAAAAAAATTTAAATAAATATTGTTGTATTGTTGCTTAGATCAGTTGGAACACAATTCATAATTTGTTAACATGTCTGAAGAAGGTACAGTGTACCGAAACAGCTGTCACTGAATTATATAATAAATATGAAAATCAAATAAAACTATGTTTTATTTTTATTTAATTAATGGATCAGTTATTTATTACGCAAACCATTTAACAAGTACATGGTACCGCTGTTGTCAAGCGACAGATACTTGAAGCGATGGCAAAAGAGTTAAAATTTGGTGCCACGAACTGATGTAGTCTCAACTAATAAACATTGCTCACACTATTAACGTTAGTCAGTTGTTTATAATAAACCCAAATATTTCCAACAAAAATATGATTTTACTTTTATTTATTATTTTGAAAACACCATCGCGCAAACATAATGTACAACGCTCGTTTGTGAAGTGTTTTACTGAATCTCGGAAATTCAAAACCTAGCTCTGGCTCGGTTTTTAAACATTTCCCCGCTTCTGTAAAAACCACTTTCAAACCTCGCATCCTAATAAACAATTACTTTTGCTGTACCGTAATAATTCTTCTATTTAACTCTAAGTTATCATACTCGCGCATGCGCACTAGAGTCATAATTTTCATTGTTATCAAATTGGGAGAGTTTCTACGTAAGACAAGGTTAATAAACATATTTCTAATTTCACTGAGTGGGGAGATATTTATATTTCCTTGTGGTAGTGAATCTGCGGGACACACTGTATTCATTAAATTATTGCTCCCATTTTATGAATGTATTTTAATTTATTTATCTGTAGTGAAAGTAAATTATATATGGTCACACGTAGAAATTCATTATATAATGGAAATGGACAGCTAATGACAAATGAGGGCAATTTTGAGGAAGTGGCTGAATACAAATACCTAGGAACAATGATCACAAACAGGAATGAGATGCACAAAGAAATTAAACATAGGCTCAATTCTGGAAATGCGTGCTATTATGCATTGCAGAGACTCTTGATATCCCAACTCCTTTCAAAAAACGTTAAACTGAAAATATAAAACTATTATTCTACCAGTTATATTATATGGGTGCGAAGCATGGACTCTTACTTTAAGGGAGGAAAGGAGATTACAAGTATTTGAGAATAAAGTACTTAGGAAAATTTTTGGACCAAAGAGAGATGAACAGGCAGGTGAATGGAGAAGACTACATAACAATGAACTACATGGTCTTTATAGGAAGCCAGATATAATAAGAACAGTTAAGTCTCGTAGACTGCGATGGGCAGGACATGTTGCGCGTATGGGGAATGAAAGACGTGCATGGAACCTTCTTGTAGGAAAGCCAGAGGGAAAACGTCCAGTTGGTAGACCAAGAATGAGGTGGGAGAATAACATTAACTATGATTTGAGGGAAGTAGATTATACAGGGAATGATTGGAAAGCATTAGCACAGGATAGGGATGTATGGAGAGCTTATGTCCGTGCGGCCATGAACCTACGGGTTCGATAGTGCCAGTGAGTAAGTAAGTGAACCAGTATTAGTTGATAAACCTACAACTTTAACTTCATATTTTATGCTTTTAAATAATACAAAAAGAATATGTCAAGCTTAAAATGAATATTTTGATGAAAATGGTATTAAATATGAGTCCAAGGTGAAAACTGTAACATTTCGATGTCAGTGTAATCGAAAATAGGATTTGTAAAATCCATATGATATGTTATATATTTGTTTTAGCAGTGTATTCTCGTTAAGCGGTTTACAGTAATATTTGGTAAATTGTCAATAGCCCCGAGCATGCGCTCTGTGCCCTGAACAAGATCTCTTTAAGCTGAGCTTGGATGGTACGTAGACCTACATTATTCCTGTATAAACTGCACGTATTAATCACAAATATTTGGATGATGTTCTTTGATCTTCGAGTAACTCCTTCGTTCACATGAACAAACAAGTCATTATGTATACTCCATAATTATTACATAAGGGATGTACGAAATGGTTGAACATATACAAAATTATCATAAGTAATGCCACGAGTGATTTCCAAATTATCGATAAATTCACGACTCACGAAGTGAGGAGTGAATTTATCTAGAGAATTTGGAAATCAAGAGTGGCATTTGTTAGGACTATTTAACGAATAAAATTAAGCTGTTTACTCACAAATCATTATTTCACTATAGTTATTTTTAAAATATTTATATATTTAATGTAAACGGCGATTTTGAAGAAAACAAATGAGAAACGAGACGGTACGCTTTCTAAACTGCTTCTTTTGTTTATCACTGCAACCAGATCATAGCTATTTTATTGCCAAAGCAACGCAATATTGTACGGAGGTGAGCTTTCTATAATATGGTAATTATAACACTGATAAATATTTTGGTGAAACAACGACTCTGATTGGATTGTAAAACAGAAATCCTTGGAAAACGTGAATTCGGCCATTGACTACTCCTTTGGGGCATGAGTTAAATAGTCAGATTAAATGGTTCCAACACGTTCCAGCTAATGTCAAATTCCGTTTACCAAAGATGATTTACCGACCTCAACCCTAAAGGCAAAAGAGACCTCGGAATACCCCTTCAAAAACCGAGGGAAAGATTGCAGTTTTTTTGGTAGTCGCAGAAAAAGCGCATCATCATCACCAATACTGCATTCGGAAGAAGAGGAAGAAGGGATGTACACCACTTCAACCTTATAACTGGAAATATGTGTGTATTCGAGTTATCAGGCGGTTACAGCCTTACTTACTTACTTACTCACTGGCACTATCGAACCCTAAGGTTAATGGGGTCGCCGCGGACATAATCTCTCCATACATCCCTATTCCTGAGCTAATGCTTTCCAATCATTCCCTGTATAATCTGCTTCCTCCTAATCTGCTTCCCTCCCCCCGTTTCAAAATGCATGTCTTTCTGCAACCCCCATAGTATAATGCAAAGCTTCCTGATTCCTGATTAAACAACACCTTCTCCTGGTCCCCACCTAACTTCCTGTAAAGCGTACTACAATCCAAGGGCCGGTTTTATTCTAATTCCCAGCGTTAATATCTCTGCCACCCACCCGCTATTGTCATAAAGTCCTACCATTCCATGTTCCTAGGAACATGTCCGCTGTGGTTTGAGCCTTTGGCATGGGTTTCCCTGAAGTTGTCCCCGCCCGTAGAACCGAATGGGGGACTATTTGGAACCTCCCGAAAATTTTACCCCAGATGAACCCAATGTCCGCCATTTTCTTTGACGGTTGTCTTTTTACGGTGAACAAGATCGTCACTCCTTTCGCCCAAGGTACTTTTTTCGTCTGTTCTTATAACCTTCGACCGATCCCGCATGGGTAACCCTATCGGCAGCAATGTTACCGCCGGCATATCTCTCAGGATCATTTAAGCACGCAAGCCACTCCACCACGACAAGGTAAAGATACCATGGAGGGGGTTACAGCCTTACTTGGATATAATATCATACTTACTGGTATAGATAGGGACAAAAGGTTCAAATAATGCAATTTTGTTTTTTGAGGTATCAGTCTTAACTAAGAGTGGTTCTAATGCCACTCATTGCATTTTCCATACTTCGGGTTCCGCGATAGGTGGATAGATGGCTTTAACCCATACGCCTCAGAAGACGAAGTGCAATCGCCGGCAGTGAAATTACCTTAAACTCAGAAAACGAGGTACATTCGCTTAACTTACTTACTCACTTACTCACTGGCACTATCGAACCCGTAGGTTCATGGCCGCACGGACATATGCTCTCCATACATCCCTATCCTGAGCTAATGCTTTCCAATCATTCCCTGTATAATCTACTTCCCTCAAATCATAGTTAATGTTATTTTCCCACCTCATTTTTGGTCTACCAACTGGGCGTCTTCCCTCTGGCTTTCCTACAAGAAGCTTCCATGCAAGTCTTTCATTCCCCATACGTGCAACATGTCCTGCCCATCGCAGTCTACGGGACTTAACTGTTCTTATTATATCTGGCTTCCTATAAAGACCATGTAGTTCATTGTTATGTAGTCTTCTCCATTCACCTGTCTCTTCATCTCTCTTTGGTCCAAAAAATTTCCTTAATACTTTTAATCTCCTTTCCTCCCTTAAAGTAAGAGTCCATGTTTCGCATCCATATAATACAACTGGTAGAATAATAGTTTTGTATATTTTCAGTTTAACGTTTTTTTAAAGGAGTTGGGGCATCAAGAGTCTCTGCAATGCATAATAGCACGCATTTCCAGAATTGAGCCTATGTTTAAATTGTTTGTGCATTAACTCTGCTGTTATATATTTTGCAATAGTTTCTACATCCCTTGGCAGGGTAATCTTTTGTTAACATTTATTAATTGCCTTCACCCTTATTGTGATCTCAAGTACCATTATCTTTCGTTCTTTTTGAACGTCTGAAAATAGACAATATAATTTACGGTAACTTAAATCCAGTTTCTGGGAAAATGCATTGAGCATTTAAACCTGAAGCGAACGGGTTAATGTGGCCTATTTTCAATTTATGCACAAAGTAGGCAGATCACTTTGCGTAGATGAAGTATTCTTGTATTATGTACTAGGAAGTGTGTAGAGTGAGTGCATGTTTATTGTGTGTAGTGTGGCGTAGCCAGTGACGGCACGTAACCTAATCTTATAGAACAGCACCAAGGGGATCGCCAGTTTTAACATCCCCATCCAATGGAAGAATCACTATTATCACTATGGCATGACATCTCAGCAAATATACTTCGCAGGGATTTGTAATTCGATGCAGGAATCGGGTGTACAACCCAGCGATTAATCACCCCTGCCTCACTACCCCTTCTAGAACTTATATTTAAAATTGTATAATTAAATTAATTAAATTTGAAACTTACTTACTTACTCACTGGCACTATCGAACCCGTAGGTTCATGGCCGCACGGACATAAGCTCTCCATACATCCCTATCCTGAGCTAATGCTTTCCAATCATTCCCTGTATAATCTACTTCCCTCAAATCATAGTTAATGTTATTCTCCCACCTCATTCTTGGTCTACCAACTGGGCGTTTTCCCTCTGGCTTTCCTACAAGAAGCTTCCATGCAAGTCTTTCATTTCCCATACTTGCAACATGTCCTGCCCAACGCAGTCTACGAGACTTAACTGTTCTTATTATATCTGGCTTCCTATAAAGACCATGTAGTTCATTGTTATGTAGTCTTCTCCATTCACCTGTCTGTTCATCTCTCTTTGGTCCAAAAATTTTCCTAAGTACTTTATTCTCAATTACTTGTAATCTCCTTTCCTCTCTTAAAGTAAGAGTCCATGTTTCGCACCCATATAATACAACTGGTAGAATAATAGTTTTATATATTTTCAGTTTAACGTTTTTTGAAAGGAGTTTGGACATCAAAAGTCTCTGCAATGCATAATAGCACGCATTTCCAGAATTGAGCCTATGTTTAATTTCTTTGTGCATCTCATTCCTATTTGTGATCATTGTTCCTAGGTATTTGAATTCAGCCACTTCCTCAAAATTTCCATCATTTGTCATTAGCTGTCCATTTCCATTATATAATGAATTTCTACGTGTGACCATATGTTTAGTTTTATTGATATTTACTTCCAGGCCTAATTTCTTAGTGTTACTCAATAGTGTGTGCGTGTTGTCCTTTAGTATCTCCTCGCTATCGGCCAGTAGTACTACATCATCAGCGTAAACTAACAGCTTACTTTACATCAATTTAATATAAATGCCAGACAATACAAATTGGAAATTAATACGAATAAGACTGCTTAATAATATAAAAAAACCAGTAAGATGCAAATTAGAACTGGAAAGAAACGTTACAAAACAAGTATCAGAATCTAATTATTTAGGTGTATTAATAACAAACACCAAACATTTAATTAAAGAATCAAACAAACAACTGATATCAGGAAATATGAAATATTTAATTTGGCGCAAAAAACATTTGTCAACAGAAAGCAAAACCCGCATATAGGAAACGATAGTTCGACCAGTTATCGTATATGTAGGAGAAACTAAGGTTGATACAACAAAAACTAAACAAATAATAAGCACATGCGAAATGAAAATCTTAAGAAATATTCAGGGGAAAAGTTATTTGATAGGATACACAATATAGAAATTAGACACAAATGTCAAATTTAAGACATAATCAAATTTGTTATAGACTGACGAAAATATTGGAAAGATCATATAGAAACAATGCAAGAGAACAGACTTGCAAAAAAGAGCTAAAGAAGATAGACCAATGGACGATATATCAGCAAGAGGAAGACCAGTCAAGATATGGATAGACAGTGGCTGCACATCCATTACGTCTTCGTCTGATGAGTGATTAGAGAAATAAACAGGATGAAAATCCTACAAATAATGAATAATAATAAGAAGGGACTTAATCTTACGATTAACGTTTTCAACCCTGCCTGGTGTCGAACACGGGCCTGCTACTCAGAAAGCAGGCATTTTTACACGCTTTATATTAGCTTGACCTGTATCTATCTATGTAACGGAATCTTTCAACGCGATTTTCATCAACTTAAAATCAATGGATCGACTTCAAACTTTGTATACTTGTAAAGGACCAATGACAATACAATAATTTCATATTTGTTTCTAAATTCCTGGCCAGAATCATCAGAAAATCAAATATACAATAGTTTAAAAAACTAATAAACACGCTTTATTAGAAAACCGAACTAAAAATGAAAATAATTTTAATTTCCAACACGCTTGGGATAAAATTAAAGTGGTAAAAAAAATCTCCAACACATCTACAATAAAACTAGAGTTATCTACAAAAAAATAAACCATCAAAAGCTTGCGGAGCTTTTTATGGTTTTTACATTTTTCTTCTTAGAAACTTTACTTTTACCAATATTTATATATAATCAAATATATTAATTGATACAGAGCACCCCACGCTTATGATGGTAAAATGATTTCTTTTTTGTAGATAACTCTAGTTTTATTCTAGATGTGTTCGAGATGATTTTTTTGTTGACCACTTTAATTTTATCCCAAGCGGGTTGGAAATTAAGATTATTTTTAATTTTTTAGTTCCGTTTTCTAATAAAGCGTGTTGTTTTAGTTAGACTTTTTTTTGGAAGAGTATTACTTTTAGCTCTTATTACAATAGTATAGAATTGAAAGATATTTACATTTTTACAAAACCAAACTAAAAATAAATAATATTATAAAAAGATAAAACAACACGCTTAATTAAAAAACTGAACTAAAAAATAAAAAATAATTTTAATTTGCAACATGCTTGGGATAAAGTTAAAGTGGTCAACAAAAAATCACCTCCAACACATCTAGAATAAAACTAGAGTTATCTTACTTACTTACTCACTTACTCACTAGCACTATCGAACCCGTAGGTTCATGGCCGCGCGGACATAAGCTCTCCATACACTCCTATCCTGACCTAATGCTTTCCAATCATTCCCCGTATCATCTACTTCCCTCAATTCATAGTTCATGTTATTCTCCCACCTCATTCTTGGTCTACCAACTGGGCGTTTTCCCTCTGGCTTCCCTACAAGAAGCTTCCATGCAAGTCTTTCGTCCCCCATACGTGCAACATGTCCTGCCCATCGCAGTCTACGAGACTTAACTGTTCTTATTATATCTGGCTTCCTATACAGACCATGTAGTTCATTGTTATGTAGTCTTCTCCATTCACGTGTCTGTTCATCTCTCTTTGGTCCAAACATTTTCCTAAGTACTTTATTCTCAAGTACCTGTAATCTCCTTTCCTCCCTTAAAGTAAGAGACAATGTTTCGTACCCATATAATATAAATGGTAGAATAATAGTTTTATATATTTTCAGTTTAACGTTTTTTGAAAGGAGTTGGGACATCAAAAGTCTCTGCAATGCATAATAGCACGCATTTCCAGAATTGAGCCCATGTTTAATTTCTTTGTGCATCTCATTCCTATTTGTCATTAGCTGTCCATTTCCATAATATAATTATTTCTACGTGTGACCAAAAATTTAGTTTTATTGATATTTCTTAGTGTTACTCAATAGTGTGTGCGTGCTGTCCTTTAGTATCTCCTCGCTATCGATCAATAGTACTACATCATCAGCATAAACTAACAGCTTATTAATACAATTGAGTTGTAAGCCTTCCTCATTCACTAAAGATTTAGTGGCATGCTCTAGTACAAAATTAAATAGTAGAGGAGATAGTGCATCTCCTTACTTCAACCCATTCTGGATTTCAAGTGTGTCCGAAAACTGTTTGCCTAGACGCACGCTACTCTTTGTGCCATTTAGACACATTCGTATAAGTCTAAGTAACTTTTTAGGAATTCCGAAGTCCAGCAGGATACTATATAACTTCTCCTTCATAATTGAATTGCTTTTATGAATTACACGTATAGTTGATGTACTGTACCATTCTATTCCCATTTCTTTTTTAAAACCTGTCTTATACTAAAACTTTGATCTGTTGTAGACCTGTTTCTTCTAAATCCACATTGATGATCTCCTGAGTTATCTACAAAAACATATTTTCCATCAAAAGCGTGTGTGCTCTATATCAATTAATATATTTGAAAATAAACAGATATTGGAAAAAATTAAAGTTTCTAAGAAGAAAACATAAAACCCATAAAATGCACCCGACCATTTTGATGGTAAAATTATTTTTTTTAGATAACTCTAGTTTTATTCTAGATGTGTTGGAGATGATTTTTTGTTGACCACTTTAAATTTATCCCAAGCGTGTTGGAAATTAAAATTATTTTTCATTTTTTAGTTCGGTTTTCTTATAAAACGTGTTGTTTTAGTTTTTTAAACTATTATTTATTATAAAATATTTTAATTTTATCTGTATTATTACATAAGCACGACTTCTGATCTGCTATTTCCGGCAATTTTTAGCATGCCATCGTCTATTATTTTTATCCTGGACAATACAAAGATTTCAAATTAGCTACATATACGGTCCGGATCGTACTGTTGGCAACGCTGATTGTATCGTACGCTACTAACGGAAAACATGGAACTAGCATTGTAGCGCAGTCTTAATAATGAGGTTTTGTATAGTAATAACGGATAAAACGGTAATATAATAAGGGTTTATAATGTACACTGTTACTGGGTTTTAAATGTCAACTTTTTTTATTACCAAGTTCCATAAACTTGTTCAATAAAGTGTTAATTGCATATAGCTACCTTCTAAATGGATAACGATGGGAAGTGTTTTTGTGAAAATAAAAGGATATTGAACCTGATACCTAATTAAAAACTTCACTTTTAAACTTAACATCCTAGTAAATGAGATTACAAAAGCTTTTTTAGTTCGAAGCACATTGTTTAAAATTGACACACAAGTAAGTCATGGTTCTCTTTGATGTGAAAATGTTAGTTGTCCTCAATTTGACAACCGATTCTCAAACCATCAAACACTGTCAGGAATTTCAGATCAGTGGTTCCTCTTTCAGGCAGCATTCTTTCCTCTCCAGTCTACTAGGCGACTATCACCCTTTCTGTCTGGCATGAATAATTCAAGGGAGAAGGTCGCTACTGTTTGTTGCAAGATCTCAAACATATTCTAGAGCCAAACATTCTTGGCTGTTGGAGTTTTTCTTAAATGACCGAGTTCGCTGTATTGCCAAGCGTCTTCACGAGGATGGACAAGTAACTCTCAACAAGTTTTCTTGCTTCTAGATAAATTTTAACCTTTTGTTTCTTATTGTCTCACTACTTCCGACATCGTTTCTTTTTAATTAATCTTATTGTCTCAGAGAAGATTTCCTTGTAAAATAATTTCATTCTATACAGATACGAGCCTCTGTATTTAATTTGAATGTAAATAGAATTACGTTTTAAATAGAAGTGCTTTTGTTTAAACAGGGAAAGTTTAAATAAAATGAAGATTGCCAGTTTACAAAAAAATTATTTACGTAACCGATGTATTTCTGCCTAGTTCCTCTTCATCATCATCATCATGAACAAATTCGTTTTAGGCCATATGGCCTGTACGGTAAACCTAGCGAAGATGGTCTTGATCTTTCCACCGATGTTTTGGTCTTCCTCGGTCCCTATGTCCAGTTGGTGTATATTGGAATGCCAATTTTGGAACACAATAATATAACGTACGGTTAAAAACTATAATATAGTTACCTTGTAGGTAACTATAATATAGTTACCTTGTAGGTCCGTCTCCTTAACTTAAGTTCTTTTAAAACTCTGTAGGCCTTTCGGGACTAGTCCCATCATCAGCAGAATGCATTAGGTCCGTTCTTGTTGACCCTTGTTGAAGAACTGACATGGTTGTGAGAATTTTGTACAGAGGATTGTGTGGATTAGGTGTGTATTCATTGAGAATCAGGTTGCTGTTGATTTCTCTTAGGATTGCGATTTCCTCCAGTATATTTATTCTCATTGGAATGTTTTCTCAATGTACTATTGTGAGGGTGTTATCGATGCTATGCATATGGTGTCCAGCTTGAATTACATGTTTTGCGTAACTTGATTTTCCTCCATTGTAAACGAAATCTGCTTCAACAAGGGTCAACAAGAACGGACCTAATGCATTCTGCTGATGATGGGATTAGTCCCGAAAGGTCTACAGAGTTTTAAAAGAACTTAAGTTGAGGAGACGGACCTACAAGGTAACTATATTATAGTTTTTAACCGTACATTATATTACTGTGAACTAATACCTCAACGGAAAATCACCATGAATTATACTAGTACCAATATTGGAAGTCTATTTCTTGCCATTCTCCTCAGATGATTTTTCCATTCTTGTTGGTATCTTTGTATATCTTCATTTAAACTTGTTACTCCAAATTTTCCTCTGATAGTAGTGTTCCTTTGGTGATCCAGTCTATTAACTCCTAACAATGATCGTAAGAAGCGCATTTGGCTTACTTGAAGTTTATGAGAGTTTCTTTTCTTTAAAATCCAAATTTCACTTCCGTATTTTAGAGCAGCTTTTGATGTGATGTTATGTAATCTTAGTTTTGTCTCTGTTCTCATCTGTTCCTCTTATGAAAACAAAAGGCAGATGTTATTATGAAGTTACAGAAATTCCAGTTCAAGGCAGATGTTATTATGAAGTTCAAGAAATTCAAGACCGCGGTGATAGATTTCTTAGATCGTAAAAGTCCTGAGAAAGGCTCCTAGGGTAGGGAACTAAACTAAACTAAAATATTTTACACAACGTAAAGAAATCATGTTGATTTAAAGGACCTCTGTGCAATATTTGATCGGACATTTCAAACCCAGATTTTAAATTGGGACACTGAAATGTTAGAATGTTGTGAAATAAAATAATTCCACAAATAAATGAAGGCGTAGGGAAATTAGTCATCTTAACATAGAACCCCCTAAAATAACTATAATTAATAATCCTGCTATTCCTACTATTATATTCCTATTCTCTCAATAACTCTATCACTAGCCCTACCTCTATGTATATCTACATTTATAGTATTTGGATGAATCAATAATACACAACATATATTTGCCCATTTGGTTCCCAATTATTTTATAATACTCTTCTAAATTTAAATATATTTTTATTATATAATCATTTATATATTATTAGGAATATATATGACTTATTATATATATATATATATATATATATTAGATTTAAATAGATTAAATATATATAGTTAAAATGTAAACAATAATATCAACCTGCAGGAAGAAGAAGACCAGGACGTCCACTCAAAAGACTTTTGGATGGTGTTTCTCTTGAGGCCAAAACAGGTCAACAAATGGCCTAAATTCGTGAATGTACTATGATGATATAAACAATAATAATAGTAACAATAAAATCCTTTGTCGGATTATGGCACATATTAGCAATTGGACGGAGTTATGCATTAACCGGTTAACCGACATTTTAAAAATAATTGAGATTTTGATGTCATCTATTGCACTAGTTCGTGAAATAAGTGTATGCGCCCTTTTAGCGCCAAATCTTTAAATATAAACTTATTAAAGAAAAATACAAAAGGCCATCAGCCCTATTAGAGGTCCTGTGTTTTGCAACAAACGGCCTTGAAACAAGATATGCATAAATTCTAATCTACGAGTTAATCAAATGAATTTTTTAAAGGAATTTTGCGTGAGTATTCCTCCTTCATTTGTTTACGTTCATACTAAAAGTTCATCATTATCATAGTACATTCACGAATTTAGGTCATTTCTTGACCTGTTTCGGCCTCAAGAGAAACACCATCCAAATGTCTTTTGAGTGGACGTCCTGGTCTTCTTCTTCCTGCAGGTTGATATCTTAACATTAGTTTGGGTATTCTGTGATCTTCCATTCGATGAACATGTTGCATCCATCTTGACTTATAATCAGAAATTTTGTTTTCTAAAGGTTCCATGTGTAATTCTTCTAAGATGTCTTCATTTTTTTTGTGATCTAGTAGTGTGTATCCTGCAGTCCTCCGAAGATATCTCATTTCAGCAAATCTAAGTCTCTGTATATCCTTCTGTTTCAACATCCATACTTCGCTACCATACAAAAGAGTTGGAAGAGCCAGTGTTTTATACACTTTCAGTCTTGAATGCTTTTGGACTAACTGTGGCTTGAAGATAGAATTTATTATCCCTAAAATTCTTAAAAATTTTGATATTTTTGCATTTACATCCTTTTTTCTTCATATGAGATATTGCATCCTAGATATGTAAAATTATTCACCTGCTCCAAAATTTTATTGTCCAGTACAATTTTACTTCTGACAGGATCTACACCATGAAATGCCATAATTTTTGTTTTTTCTGTAGATATCTTCAAACCATATTCTTCTGTAATTTTGTTAAGTTCATACAGACATTTCTGTAGATTATCTTCGGAATTTGCTATTATTATTTGGTCATCTGCAAACAGTATGGTGTTTAATTTTCTATTTTCTGATATTCTTATTCCAAATTGCGGTATAAACGTTCCATCGGGTACTGAGTAAATGCAGTATCCTAATGTCTGTCCAGAGACTAAAAGGTAGCAGCCCTACCACTGGACTACTTAGCTTCGGGCCAGTAACCTGTCCTAAGGAACTTCAAAACTACTTTCAAGTCTCAATACTAAAAGTTGATTATTGTAAACAGAAGAAAATCGTGCAACTAACTAACTCACTGGCACTACCGAAGCTGTAGATTCATGGCTGCGCGGACACAAGCTCGTAAAGTAGGTTTATGCTCTTATATTGTTGATGCATAACTGAGTATTGTTGGTTTGGAACTACAATAAATAATGAAGGTTGTCAACTCAGTGGGATTTTTTAATGTTATAATGACACCCAGAGCTCAGAAAATTTTACACATGGTTTATAAGAACTGCCCTTAAAATGGAAAGGCATTTTCTGTCTCACTGCAAGTACTTATATGAATTATGCATTTTTCGTATACAAGGTCCAAATACTCCTATTTTATAAACATTAAGATAAAAAATCATGCGCTTGTCAATTTAAATGTCATTTTAATAGGCAACGGAGTTAGGAGATCCACTGTTCATCAGTTTGTAAAATTCGTTCTCTTATTTATCTTATTTTATTTTTTGAGAATTGAAAAGTGTGTATTTTATCTAAATTTGTTTTGCAATGTGAATAATTTATATTGAAAATATGAGACAGGGTATTTGTATTATTTACTGTTGTTCCACTTGCATTAAATTTGTTTACATTTACATAAACATATTGTTAGTCATGCATCCATCCATAGTAATTCTGCCCGAAGGCAGGTCTTTCACTGCAATCATAGCATTTACATGCTATGCTTGCAGCTTTACTAGGGAATTTTAGGTGTGGTAGCTTCCCGTTGCTTTCCACACCTGTGAAGGATGATGATGATGATGATTCGGGAACCGTTAGGGCCTTAACGTTTTCCTGACAATTGTCTTACAGGTGAGGAAAAACTCCGATAAAAACCTCACTCAGGAAAACTGCCCCGACCAGGGATCGATCCCGGGCCCGCTGCGTGAAAAGGCAGCACGCTACCTCGAGACCACAGCAGTGGACATTAGTCAGGGAATATGCCTTTCTTAAACAGGATTATAGTTCAAAAAAAAAATTAATAAGTGTCAAAACTGCATGGATTGTATACTATAGATATTTTATACCCTACGAAATTTAAAAAAAATCACAGCAAGATAGTTACAGAATGCCTGTTTTTTTTAATTTTTTGGTTGTTTTTCGTTCGTATATACATGGAATGCATAAATAATCTTCTATTTGCTGACGATGTAATCATAATACAGAAAAATGAAGACGACTTACAGAAATCAATGCATGCATTAAATGAAATATGTAAATTATAACGATCTAAAGATGTCTGTAAGGAAAACGAAGACCATGAGCTATTAGAGGAAGAGAATCCAGTGAGAAACCAAAATCATTTTAGAAAATCAAAGTATAGAACAGGTGTCTAGTTTCAAATATTTGGGCTGTGATGTAGGCTACCAAGGGGATGAAGAGATTGACTGCAAAATAAATAAATTTCAGATGGTGTGTGGAACAATACAGAGAACATTCAAAAATAAAATTAGAAAAGAAAGCAAGATAAAAATGTATAATGTTATGGCGGGTCCCACAATATTGTATGGATGTGAAACTTGGGCTCCAGTGAAAAAAACAGAAGGATAGAATACAGACAGCGGAGATGAGGTTCCTAAGACAAGTAAAAGGTTGTACAAGACTGATAGAATAAGAAATGAGGATATAAGAGAAGAATTGAAAGTACAGCCTTTATTGGATAAAGTCACGAATTACAGACAGAAATGGATTGATCACATGGATGGAATGAGTAAGGAGAGATATCCATTGTTAGCAAGAAATTATCAAGCAAGAGGAAGACGTGATGTTGGAAGACCTAGAAAACGTTGGGCTGATGCATTATGAAGTCGGAACGGGCAATTGCCTAATCCCTGGAGTGATGATGATGATGATGATGATGATGATGATGATGATGATGATATACTGTAATTGTATGAAAAAATTATATTTATTTAGAAAACATTTTTCATTTAACACGCACATTTAATAATGTAGTAGGTATGTAGTATTAGAAAACAATACAATATATAAACACGCATCAATAATAAGTGTAAATTGTTTTAGATCAACAGTGTACACGCATTAATTTGACGCTTGGCTGATTGATAAATAATACAATAGTCCATACTAATACGCATCAACAGAGTAAACGCTCTCTTGCAGCGCTTAACTGATTAATATAGACTGGTTAATAGACATCATTCTCATGACTATTTAACTCATGCCCCAAATGGGAGTCAATGACCAATCACGTTTCAATTATTTCTGTTTTACAACCAATCAGAGTCGTGTTTCACGAAATATTTATCAGTGTTATAATTACCATATTAAAGAAAGCTCCTCCTTTTTAATATTCTGAACAGGTCTGACCATTATTTTACAGTGACTGAGCCTGTGAGAAATACGGCTACCAGATTGTATATATAGTGCATGAATGTCAACACATGCCGCATGCGGGAGTTAATATAAAAACATCTGTAGCAATTGATTTTCCACAAAAAAAAAAAAAGAAACCACTGTTTATACTTTCTTAAATGTATTTTTCCCCAGGTAACAATCCAGAAAAATATAATTGTCATATTTACATCTTACGACATCAGAAATGAATTAATGTACAGTTTGATGTGTTTCATTTTTTCTCCACTAGAGAGCATTCTTACAATATTGCGTTCCTTTGCCAATAAATAGTATGATCTGGTTGCAGTGATAAACAAAAGAAGCAGATGAAGCGTACCTATCGTTTCTAATTTGTTTTCAAACATCGCCGTTTACATTAAATATATAAATATTTTAAAATAACTACAGTTAAATAATGATTTGTGAGTAAACAGCTTAATTTTATTCGTTAAATAGTCCTAACAAATGCCACTCTTGATTTCCAAATTCTCTAGATAAATTCACATTTCATGAGTCGTGAATTTATCGATAATTTGGAAATCACTCGTGGCATTACTTATGATAATCTAAGTGTAATATTGGAATATTGACCGTTACAATAAATTGTTTTTTCTCACACAGTACGGATGAGTATCTACAATATTATCATATAAGTTGTTATCAAGTGAGAAATAAGAAAATAGCTCTTGTTATAATTTAAAATGTAAAAAAATAAACACATTTTTTCATAACTTACATAATGGTTCATAGCCGGTTGTTGCATAACGCCGTCAAATTGAACTGATATGAGTATATTAGAAGAATTCAATAAGAAAGGTTACTTACCGTTGGAAGAGTGCGCCTGAGAGATGGAAGGAAGAACTTCGCATTTCTTGGATGCAGGAGATGGCAGGAATGATTGAAAGAGGAACTGACTAGACGGTATGGAATGAATGAATAGTATCACAGTGCTACAGTGAAAGACATTTCCAATTACAAAAATGGTATTTTTTATTTTATTTGATACAATAACAGTCCATTTCAGTGCCATTATGTGTAATTAGGAATTTTTATTTTCGAAAAGGTAAGTTACATTTTTTATGCCCTGCAATATAAATGAGTTATTTTTAGGTATACACTTTCAAGAAATTATATTATTTTGGTGTACAAAATATAAAATCATTAACCAGCTCTTTAACCAAGATTAGTTAAATGTGTATTAATAGGTGCTGTATATTTAATCAATTTTTCAAGCACTAGTGCTTTTGTCTTAGCCATTGTTTCGGTGGTCAACATCATCAACATGCCCGTTTTTTAAATTCAAATTTGGTAAAACATGTTGTCGTTTTCAAATGCTGGGCCTTGGCACCGAAGCCATTAGCGTTCCTGCTCTCCAATATTTCTCTATGGTGGATCCAACAGGTAATACTTCACAGGTGTTCTTCATTCATTTCTTCGTCTTTATTGCATAGAGGACAATTTGAATTCGTGTAGATTCCTATTGTATATAGATGTTTGGCAAAATAGTCATGTTCTGTAAGCAGTCTAAATTTTGCTACTGTAGTTTTACGTGGAATTTCTGGAAATATTTCTGGCTTCTTTACTAAAATATTCCATTTTTTTTTCCTTGGCTTTATTACATAGGTCTTGGTTTTGTTTGATTTTATATTTGTTTTTAATTATTCTTTTTATGGATGTGAAAGGTAAGCTTTTAGTAGTATTCTGAATTAATTGGAGCCTTTTTTGGCAAGAAAATCAGCAGTGTAATTTCCAGCAATTCCACAATGTGCAGGTATCCATTGCAATTGAATTCTTTTCTGTAGTTTTTGGAGTTGTTGAATCATTTTGTAGCACTCTTTAATTTGTATTGACTTCATTTTGTGTGAATTTATTGCATATATTGCTGCCTTAGAATCAGAGAGTATGACCGCATTTTCAAATTTATTTATTCTGTATAGTAATTGTTGGAGTGAAATATGACTAGCCGTTACTTCTGCATCAAAATTTGTTGGTAAAACATAAAGTGATCAAAAACTAATGAAGAAATTATTAATGTTGAAACATTATAATTTAAAACCATCTGGGGGTCGATATATTTTTCATGCAATATATATGTATATATATATATATATATATATATATAGGGCGTATCAACATTAGTAGCGCTAACGGAAACGGTTAAAAGTATACGATGATAGAAGCTTAAAAGTTCCAGTAATCATGGGTCCTCAAACAAACCGTGTGAGATATATATATATATATATATATATATATATATATATATATATATTATAATTAAATGTTTAACATTGAGCAATGCAAGCTTAATATGATATGATAAGAAAAATAAATGCCTGGACGGGATTTGAATTGGATTCGCCTGGTAGTGTAATGGATATCACGCTGAGGCACAGACTCAGAGATCCGGGTTCGAATCCCGCCCAGGCATTTATTTTTCTTATCATACCATATTAAGCTTGCATTGCTCAATGTTAAACATTTTATTATAACATCTATAAAGCATCTCTGCTATAAGGTAAAAATATTCTCTTTAATTTGCTTACTTGCTATAGTCAGCTACTAGATGGCAGTGAAGACCGAGTTATCGCGACATCTAGTAATAATGGAGAATATAATACATATATAAGAAAAAAAGTGTTTGAATTGGATTCGCCTGGTAGTGTAATGGATATCACGCTGAGGTACAGACTCAGAGATCCGGGTTCGAATCCCGTCCAGGCATTTATTTTTCTTATCATACTATATATATATATATATATATATATATATATATATATATATATGGTTATTAGCCGCCACCTAAGTTCTGCGTTGTAAACAAAATATCGAAACTGACTGAGACACGACTGTAATATTGCAAACAGATGTAAAGACAACATTTTAAAAGATGATCGCATTCCCAAAATTATACTTAAATACAAACCAAAAGGACGCAGGAATGTTGGTAGACCGAAGAACAGATGGATCCAACTTTTGAATGAGAATCTATGAGACCCGAACAAGCCACATGGGCTTAATCCGTGATTGTTGATGATGATGATGATGATGATGATGTAGATTAGCAAAATTAAACGAAAGTTTACTAACAAAATCAATTTGAACTATTTAGGACGATGTTAATTGTTGAAGTCAGGGGCGGCTTGTAACCACATGTTTGCAATTATCTCGCACACGGCTCGTTTACGGACTCATGTTTACTGGAACTTTTTATGTTTCTATTATTATCGTGTCCACCGCTGTGGTCACGAGGTAGCTTGCTGCCTTGTCACGCAGCGGGCCAGGGTTCGATTCCCGGTCGGGGCAGTTTTTCAGGGTGAGGTTTTTATCGGGGTTTTTCCTCACCTGTAAGAAATGTCAGAAAAACGTTAAGGCCCAAACGGTCCCCGAAATCATATGGCCATCATGATCATCATCATCCTTCACCGGTGTGGAAAGCAACGGGAAGCTACCACACCTACAATTCCCTAGTAAAGCTGCAAGCATAGCATGAAAATGCTATGATTGCAGTGAAGGACCTGCCTTCGGGCAGAATTACTATGGATGGATTATTATCGAGTACATTCAGTTTGCGCTATTACTTTTGATACACACTATACATCCATCCATCCATAGTAATTCTGCCAGAGGACAGGTCTTTCACTGCAATCATAGCATTTTCATTTCCTAGGGAATTGTAGGTGTGGTAGCTTCGCATTGATTTCCAAATCAGTGAAGCATGATGATGATGGCCGGATGATTTTCGGGGACCGTTTGACCCTAAGCTTCCTGGCATTTGTCTTACAGGTGAGGAAAAACGACGAAAAAACCTCACCCAGAAGCCTGTCCCGACCGGGAATCGAACCCGGCCCCGCTGCGTGACAGGCAGCACGTTACCTCGAGACCACAGCGGTGGACACCCTGTATATATACTCGTATATATAGTCCACTGCTTTGGTCTCGAGGTAGCGTGCTGCCTTGTCACGCAGCGGACCCGAGTTCGATCCCCGGTCGGGGCAGTTTTTCTGGGTGAAGTTTTTCTTACCTGTAAGACAAATATTAGGTGAGGAGAAACGACGAAAAAAACCTCACCCAGGAACCTGTCCCGACCGGGAATCGAATCCGGGCCAGCGGCGTGACAGGCAGCACGTTACCTCGAGACCACAGCGGTGGACATCCTGTATATATACTCATATATACAGTCCACCGCTGTGGTCTCGAGGTAGCGTGCTGCCTTGTCACGCAGCGGACCCGAGTTTGATCCCCGTTCGGAGCAGTTTTTCTGGGTGAAGTTTTCCTTATCTGTAAGACAAATATCAGGAAAACTATAAGGCCCAAACGGTCCCCGAATCATCATCATCATCATTATCATCATCCTTCACAGGTGTGGAAAGCAATGGGAAGCTACCACACTACAATTCCCTAGTAAAGCTGCAAGCATAGCATTAAAATTCTGTGATAAGGACCTGCGGTCGGGCAGAATTACTATGGATAGATGGATGGATACATTTTTTTTTCTTTTTTTTTGCTTTCGTCAGAAGAAAAGTAAAGCAAAGACTCGGGTCTTGTATTAGTTTTATTGTACATCAATGATGCTATGAAATAGTAATTATGATAAAATATGATCCAGTAATAAAGTTCTAATCTAGCATTATTGCTTTCACGACTGAGGGAAATCTAAAAAGAACCTTAGGTTGGTCGACAGCGGAGTTCAACTCACATCCATTTATTCGTAACGCTATCCCCTCTGTCATCTCGCTCTATAACATGTTCTTGATTTAATGTAATTTCAAATCGAAATCAATAAACGAAAACGTTAATAGAGTAGCTGTTTTATAGAAGTTAAATGCGGAAACATGGCTATCGGAAGTTGGGACGACACATTCGCACAGCTGTTGACAGGTTGTTACATAGCACTTGCCTTCAAAGCTTTCGCATCGTGAATAAACGCACCCCTTCTATACTTGAGTATTTGGATCTCTCGAACTTCCATCGAATTTAAATCAATCGCTTGTTACCAGTGACGTAGTTTTCCATTACTTTTATTAACCCATCAATTTAGCCTCTTATTTCCAGTACTTATTATCCAACTATAATACTTCTCTCTCTCTCTCTCCCTCTCCCTACCTCTCTCTCCCTCTCTCTCTCTCTCTCTCTCTCTCTATCTCTCTATCTCTCTATGTCTCTATAGCTATCCTCTTCTCTATCGCTCTCTATCTCTCTCTCTATCTCTCTCTATCTCTATCTCTCTCTATCTCTATCTATCTCTCTATCTCTCTCTCTCCTCTATCTCCTCTCTATCTCTCTATCTCTCTATGTCTCTATAGCTATCTCTCTCTATCTCTCTCTCTATCTCTCTCTCTATCTCTATCTCTCTCTATCTCTCTCTATCTATCTCTCTCTCTCTCTCTCTCTCTATCTCCTCTCTATCTCTCTATCTCTCTATGTCTCTATAGCTATCTCTCTCTATCTCTCTCTATCTCTCTCTGTCTCTCTCTATCTCTCTCTCTATCTCTCTCTATCTCTCTATTTCTCTCTCTATCTCTCTCTCTATCTCTCTCTGTCTCTCTCTGTCTCTCTCTATCTCTCTCTATCTCTCTATCTCTCTCTCTATCTCTCTCTCTCTCTCTCTCTATCTCTCTCTATCTCTCCTCTACTCTCTCTCTATCTTTCTTCTATCTCTCTCTCTATCTCTCTCGCTACTCTCTCTATCTCTCTCTATCTCTATCTCTGATCTCTCTCTATCTCTCTCTATCTCTATCTCTCTATCTCTAATCTCTCTCTATCTCTTCTTCTATCTCTCTCTCTATCTCTCTCTCTATCGCTCCTCCATCTCTATCTCATCTTCTATCTCTCTATCTCTCTCTATCTCTGTCTCTCCTATCTTCTCTCTCTTCTATCTCTCTCTCTCTATCTCTCTCTCTCTATCTCTCTCTATCTCTGTCTCTCTCTATCTCTCTCCATCTCTATCTCTCTATCCTCTCTCTCTATCTCTCTCTCTATCTCTCTCTCTCTCTCTCACTCTCTATCTCTCTCTCTCTATCTCTCTCTCTCTCTCTCTCTAACTCTCTCTCTATCTCTGTCTCTCTCTATCTCTCTCCATCTCTATCTCTCTATCTCTCTCTCATCTATCTCTCTCTCTATCTCTCTCGATCATCTCTCTCATCCTCTCTCTATCTCTCTCTCCTATCTCTCTCGCTATCTCTCTCTTCCTGTCTCTCTTCTATCTCTCCTCCATCTCTATCTCTCTATATCTCTATCTCTCTATCTCTATCTCTCTCTATATCTCTCTCTATATCTCTCTCTCTCTATCTCTCTCTCTATCTCTATCCTCTCTCTATCTCTCATCCATCTCTATCTCTCTACTCTCTCTCTCTCTCTCGTCTCTATCTCTCTTCTCTATCTCTCCCATCTCTATCTCTCTATCTCTCTCCTCCTCTATCGCTCTCTATCTCTTCTCTATCTCTCTCTCTATCTTCTCTCTATCTCTCTCTATCTCTCTCTATCTCTCTCTTCTCTGTCTCTCTCTATCTCTCTCCATCCACTATCGCTCTATCTCTCTCTCTAATCTCTCTATCTCTGTCCTCTCTCTATCTCTCTCTCTATCTTCTCTTCTCCTCTATCTCTCCTATCTCTCTCTATCTCTCGCTCTCTATCTCTCTCTATCTCTCTCCTCTCTATCTCTCTATCTCTCTCTCTCTATCTCTCTCTCCTATCTATATCTCTCTCTCTCTCTATCTCTCTCTCCTCTCTCTCTCCTCTCTCTCTCTCTCTCTCTCTCTCTGTCCTTTTTTAGGTATTTTACCTGCATCACATCACACGGAACTTAAAGCATAACGACTTGTAATAATGTTGTTAACTCAGGACCAGATAAATACTTGCACTTGAATATGATGACGTGGAGTTCAGAACATTATTAGAAGAATAACTGGGATTTGAAAATAAATCTAGAAAAATATTTTAGGCCCATTTGGGATGAGGAACAGAAAACGTAGATATAATATTAGAAGATCAGAAGGGGTATATAATAGAATGTGAATAAATTGAGTATTTGGGGGTTAAAGCAGATAAAGTGGATAAATAAGAAAGTGAGATTAAGAACAGAATAAACAATAGTATAGCAATAACAGCAATTTTAAATGCTGTCCTGTAAAACGGAGACACAACTGGGAAAAGAAAGTTACACACACATACATATACATATATATATATATATATATATATATATATATATAGTTCAAAAGTGGGAAATAGCTGATTCATGTAAATTCTACAAAACTTAGAAAACTTAGAAAAAACGATGGAAATACATTTCCTGAGGAGAGCAGCAAGATGTTCAAAATTTAAAAAAAATAATATCATACAAGAAAAAATGAAAATTCATTAATTTATTATATAAGGTATAAGGGATTAAATTGATATAGGTATGAACGACGAATGCACGAAGAAAGATTATCCAGATAAACATTGGAAAGTTGTCCACCTGGAAGAAGAATGAAAGGAAGACTTCGAAACTCATAGATGCAATAAATAAGAATTGGAATGAGAATAAGAGGAGGACTGGAGAACATGGAGTGCATGAATAGGGACAAGTGGAGAAGCAAGAGAAAACTTGAGGCACAGAAAGATAAGTAAACATTGAAAATCTGTATATAAATAAATAACCTGCGGATCACAATACGTACTTTTCTGACCACACGAGGCAGGTCTTTCCACACGAGTTGATCATTTCTATTCCAGGAAACCTTAAACAAAAGGTGAATATTCAACAAATGGCTTCACTTATGTATTCGTATTAAACAAGGCGAATATGATATGGGTAAATATTTGAATTTTAAAATTTCCTGATATTTGTCATAATAGGTGAGAAACATCTTCCGGGAAGAAGTACCATGCAAACTTATGTCGAGCGGGAATTTAACAAGGACTCTCTGCGTCCAAGACAACTATATTAGCACTAGATAACAGTGGTGGGGATCTAACAATAATTTACACACTTATTTTGTGAAAGACACTTTGTGTCCGATATCAGCATTACCTATCTCTTGTGATTGGAATTTTATCGGTCAGTATACTTTTTCAAGGATAAAGTAACATTTCTGTAAACTCTATTTGCATACATTATATATTACTTTAATTTTTATAGTTTATTATAAAGATCTTCTCCATAATGCATTCCCTAAAGCGACTTAAACATTTTCTTCCTACAACTCTTCAAAGAAATTTAATCCAAACTTTAGTGATGCCGCATTTTGACTACTGTGACGTTCTACTAACTGACATAAGTGACGGATTGTCGGACAAACTGCAGCGTGTCCATAATATGTGTATCAGATTCATATTTAATGTTCGAAAATACGATCACATTTCTCCATTATTCCACGAATTGTCATGGCTACATCTAAAAAAGAGAAGAAAATCGCACTGTCTAATTCTCCTATTTAAGATCCTACATACCTCGATTCCCAATTATTTATCATCCCGTTTCCTGTATCTATCCTCCAACCATAACTTAAACACAAGATCATAACATAGTCTCTTGCTTAATATACCGCAACATAGGACATCACATCACTCCGTGTCATATACCATCTCCACTTCTCGCAACTGGAATTCCCTACCACAAGAAATAAGGGGCTGCCGGACATTGGCATCTTTTAAAAGAAATCTAAATTTATATTTGCTCTAAACTCGACTTCATTATTATCCAGTGTAAGATATATATATATTAATTGGTGTTTCCCGTTATAATGTATCATATTTATATTATTATTATTATTATTATTATTATTATTATTATCGTATCATTATTGTTATTACCCTATAAAATGTTGTTTGTACATGACATTTACATTGCTACATTTATTGTATCTTTAAACTGTTTATAATTAGTATAGTGTATATCTATATTTGTCAAATATTTATTTGTATTTGTGCTGGTTGAGTGGAAGAGAGGGCCTTATGGCCTTAACTCTGCCAGAATAAATAAAGTATTATTATTATTATTATTTATTATTATTATTATTATTATTATTATTATTATTATTATTATTATTATTATTATTATTATAATTTAATATTAATGAAAGAATAACATCTATGACCCTATAACTAAATATTCATAACAATCAGGATTATTCAAAAGCCTTTGTCCGGGGCCCATAAGAGGCAAAGATTGACTCATCTTTCCTTTCAAAATACTTGAACATCAATCAACAATAGATTTTAAAACACTTTAGTAATCTATGATACTTACCTAGGCTGAAAGTATTTTTATTAACCATGAAAGCTAGACGGAAAAAGGAAGTTTGTATTATTTCTAAATAAGCTAGTGTACGGGAATATGCCAAACAGCAGTATACATACAAATAATTCAAACATTAAAAATTATGTTTATAAAAATTGATGTTCAATACAAATTGTACGTCTGAAGTATTAGAAAAATATAATAAAGTAATATTATTGATTATTCTTAAATTAAAAAACAAAATAATAATTATTAACATAAAAAAATATCATAACTCACTCAAACAACTAAATTATTGTAATCAAATGGTAAAGAGAAAAATTTATGCCTGAACCGGGAATCGAACCCCGAACCTTCAGCTTTCCGTGCTGATGCTCTTAACCATTGAGCTAATCCAGGCTTCCTTCTCATCCAAGCATAAATCCTTCCTTTACCTTACTGTCTTGGTCCCTAATTCAAATGCTATAAATCATTCACAAATGCACAATGAATGGCTTCTACCTGAAGAAGACATGAAGGGACTCCACATAGCTATAGCATTATTTATTAAATTAATATTAAGAAGCTAAAGCTGTTACTATGATTGAAATAAGTATATTAAAGTACACTACTAAATTATTGTAATCAAATGGTAAAGAGAAAAATTTATGCCTGAACCGGGAATCGAACCCCAAACCTTCAGCTTTCCGTGCTGATGCTCTTAACCGTTGAGCTAATCCAGGCTTCCTTCCCATCCAAGCATAAATCCTTCCTTTACCTTACTGTCTTGGTCCCACATTCAAATGCTATGAATCATCATTCACAAATACACAATGAATGGCTTCTACCTGAAGAAGACATGAAGGGACTCCACATAGCTATAGCATTATTTATTAAATTAATATTAAGAAGCTAAAGCTGTTACTATGATTGAAATAAGTATATTAAAGTACACAACTAAATTATTGTAATCAAATGGTAAAGAGAAAAATGTATGCCTGAACCGGGAATCGAACCCCAAACCTTCAGCTTTCCGTGCTGATGCTCTTAACCGTTGAGCTAATCCAGGCTTCCTTCCCATCCAAGCATAAATCCTTCCTTTACCTTACTGTCTTGGTCCCACATTCAAATGCTATGAATCATCATTCACAAATACACAATGAATGGCTTCTACCTGAAGAAGACATGACGGGACTCCACATAGCTATAGCATTATTTATTAAATTAATATTAAGAAGCTAAAGCTGTTACTATGATTGAAATAAGTATATTAAAGTACACAACTAAATTATTGTAATCAAATGGTAAAGAGAAAAATGTATGCCTGAACCGGGAATCGAACCCCGAACCTTCAGCTTTCCGTGCTGATGCTCTTAACCATTGAGCTAATCCAGGCTTCCTTCCCATCCAACCATAAATCCTTCCTTTACCTTAAGGTACGTACACATATGCGCGCCGCAAACACGAACGGCGCGCGCGCCGCACCATGTTCGTCAGATTTGGACGGGGTTTTAAGGTGCGCGCGAACGGCGCGCGCGTCTCTCACCACGATCCACTCATTGTCGGTTTTTTCCACAAACACTTTGATGGTTCGCTGTTTAGATTTGGACGGGTACCTGAGAGGTTCGTTGCTTTCGGTGCGCACCTATTATTTGAGTATGGAGTGGTCAGAGGAAAACGTGTTAAAACTTGTTGACATTTATAGAAGCAAGCAATTATTGTGGGATCCACAACATAAGGATCATTTTAAAAAATCATTGAAAGGAGATGCCTGTTTTTTTTTTCAATGATATGTGTTTTTTTTTTTCGTGTGTACTGTAATTGTATAAATAAATTAGAATTATTTAGAAAACATTATTTATTTAAGACGTTCATTTCATAATATTATGTATGAAGTATCACAAAACAATACAATATATAAACACATTTATTGCTAATTATTTATTTATCTCTTCAAAGACTCCAAAGAGCAAGACTGCTCATGTTAAGGGGCAATATACAAAAAATAATGGCCATAAAACAATTAACAATAAAAACAAGAAAACAAATTCAGGCATAAGTTTAAGTAATACAAACTACTATAGATGCACAATATATATACACATATAAATACAATATTTAAACAGGATAATATTAATAATAATAAAATTAACAAAATTAACTAAGAAAGCAATGAGAAAAAATATTTTTTAATACAATTAGAAAAATGTTTAACATTCGTGAAATGTTGATATTCAATAGGTAAGTAGTTATTTTAATGGTTGATTAATGCATAACGAATCCCTTTTATACCTTTTTTTTTAGAAACTAGTATCTTTGTGCAATAAAGTACAACCTCTAGTATAATAATCATGTACATTTTTATTAAAAATTAAGGCCATGTTATGGTGAGATAGATTCTTAATAATTTTAAACATATATATACAAATCATGTCCACCGCTGTAGTCTCGAGGTAGCGTGCTGCCTTGTCACGCAGCGGGGCCCGGGTTCAATCCCCGGTTCGGGGCAGTTTTTCTGGGTGAGGTTTTTATCGGGGTTTTTCCTCACCTGTAAGACAAATGTCAGGAAAACTTTAAGGCCCAAACGGTCCCCGAATCATATGGCCATCATCATCATCCTTATCATTATCATATCATCATCATCTCATCATCCTTCACCGGTGTGGAAAGCAACGGGAAGCTACCACACCTACACAATTCCCTAGTAAAGCTGCAAGCATAGCATGAAAATGCTATGATTTCAGTGAAGGACCTGCCTTCGGGCAGAATTACTATGGATGGATATACAAATCATATATTTTTTTTTTAAATCCTTTAATGCTATAATATTTGAAAAAGTATAAATAAAGTTATAAGATGTAATAAGTAATAAGCGTGACCAGACGTCCCGATTTTGGCGGGACAGTCCCGATTTTTAACAATTTGTCCCGCGTCCCGCGGCATTTAAAAAAAATGTCCCTATTTTTGGGAAAGAATGCAGGACAAGCGGGAGAACGGAAAGGGAATAGACATCGTTGGTTACACCTGCTCTGCAAAATGTCTACTGAAGGTTTGTGGGTTTCGTATGGATCGCAGGAGGTTCGTTGAAATTAATAATTTCGACGAACATAACACGCGCCGCGCGCGCCGTACGTGTTCGCGGCGCGCATATGTGTACATACCTTTACTGTCTTGGTCCCACATTCAAATGCTATGAATCATCATTTACAAATACACAATGAATGGCTTCTACCTGAAGAAGACATGAAGGGACTCCACATAGCTATAGCATTATTTATTAAATTAATATTACAATTTTAGATGTGTACTTTAATATACTTATTTCAATCATAGTAACAGCTTTAGCTTCTTAATATTAATTTAATCACTCAAACACTTCACACACATACTTTCAGTCCAAGCCAGGGTTGCTTTACCTGGTCCACCGGACCAAAAAACCAAAGCACGCCACTCGCTTCCTCCAGACGACGATGTTGCAACCAAAAGTTCCGATCGAATGATAATGTTCACCACCACCACCACTATGTATTGGAAATTGTGTCCTTCTCAAACATTTATCTTCCCTCTATGTCTGCCAGGGAAACATCCATTTTTATGGAAGCGTCCCCGGCCGACTATATGGGAATTGTTTGATTAAACAACAACTTCCGGCTATCTCTAGGGCTTTCCAACCCTCCTTAGCCCTTGTGATTTAATTATTTCATCGATGTTATTTAATGATATATCTCCTTCATTTATTATTTCGTTATATTATTTTTGGTCTGGACATCTTACCTCAATATTAATGTTGATTTGTTCTTGGACATGTTTCAAAACAATTCTGTTTTATCGTCAGCTTTCCCAAACTTTAATATAATTAAAATAACCTCAAAATATAACTTCCTAAAATTAAATATTATTTCGTTGTTGATATTTAATATTGTATCCTCTGCTCACGATAACTAGCCGTAGTCCGGTATCAAAGGTTCAGTGGTTGGACACACCAATCCTGCTTTCAGTTTCTAGGTGAATTTAATTTTCTGCGTTATTCTTAATATTCTTCAGCACACTGAGACATGCGACAGGACATGACACACCCTCTCTAGCTTTGGAAGCAAAACATTAAATGGTTTGATTTAGTGTATATCAGAGGTATATTTTCTCATATAAATGTATCCATGCTATTGTGATTTCTATTGATATTGCAATTTTTATCAATATATGAATGGTTTCTACTGCTTGAATATGTTAATGAAATTTTTATATTTTACTGATGATAATTTCATTTTGAAGTAATATAAATTATTATGTTTTTTGTTTATAAGTTCCCTCCATTGTATCTTTACTTTGTCGTGGTGGAGTGGCTTGCGTGCTTAAATGATCCTGAGAGCTATGCCGGCGGTAGCATTGCTGCCGATAGGGTTACCCATGCCGGACTGGTCGAAGGTGATAAGCCAGACGAAATAAGTACCTTGGTCGAAAGATTGACGATCTTACACCGTAAAAATACAACCGTCAAGAAATGCGGACATGGGTTCTACTGGGGTAAAATTTTCCGGAGGTCAAATAGTCCCCCATTCGGTTCTCCGGGCGGGGACTACTTCAGGGAACCCATGCCAAATGCTCAAACACAGGCATGGAGAGCTTATGTCCGCGCGGCCATGAATATACGGGTTCGATAGTGCCAGTGAGTAAGTAAGTAAGTTTATAAGTTAATTGAAGTTTTTTTTTATAATTCCTTGAGTGTAAATGGTGTAGTATTAATGGGTGCATTTTTAATCATGTTATTTACTTGTGGTCTATTTATTGCTCTGAATTTATATTTTAGGCTGAGTTTCTTCAGGTTTTTGGTAATGGGTTCTGTTTTTGTAATATTATGAAGTGGGCCTATGGGAAAAGACTTTTTTAGATTCATACAAATTCTTAGTGCTTTTCTATAGACTGTATTTAATTTTTCTGAAGGTGCATATCGTATTTGAGCATTCCGAGGTAGAAGGGGAGATGCGCAGTACAAGCAGCGCAGTGGAGAGGCAGAAAGGAGAGTGGGGGTAGATGCATGCAGAAGGGAAATTGGCATAGTTCACGAATCTTTCAGTTAAAGGAGGATAACGGCACTGATGTTACGAACCGAAAATTCCACTTTCGGTTCAACAAATAGAAAGTCTGGGTATCTACACGGCCCTACAACTACATTGGAAAATACTAGTTAATGATACCTGTGACGAACTGTGCTCTATTCTTCACTCCCTAAATAGAATTAAAAACGTCCTTTCCACGAAATTAAAACAAATACTTGTACAGGCTCTTGTAATACACCACTTCGATTACTGAGACTATTCTGAATACTTCAGCGTGCTCATAATGTGTGCATTCTATTTATATTCAATCTCCGTCGTTATGTCCACATGTGTCCTTCATTTCAGGCCGTATCATGAATACGTCTAAATGACAGAAAAATGTTACAGTCGCATGTTTTACTAATCCAAATTCTGTACACATATTTACCAAGTTATTTTTATCAACGCGATTTCAAAATATATCGGCACAGCACAATTTAGGAACAGGATCACAAGACTTTCTTTACTTTCTATGTCTATATTCCGAATCTTACACAATATAATAATAATAATAATAATAATAATAATAATTTATTTTATCTGGCAGAGTTAAGGCCTTAAGGTCTTCTCTTCCACTCAACCAGCGAATAGTAAATTATACAAAAATTACATACATATTACAATTTTAAGAAATTATTAAAATACAGACTAAACAAAATACAATGATGATGTGATCTAATACTATCTAATACTAACAAAAACAGAATATTATAAAATTAAAATGATATAAAATATTGTAAGTAGTTTCCTGGATGATTATTAATGAAATGCTCTATATAGTTGTTATGCAGTTAATGTTTTCATTGTGCCGAACGTAAGATATCAGTTAATTTGTATTTAAATAATGATAGCGATTGACAGTCCCTGACATGACTGGGAAGTGAGTTCCATGCTCTAGACATAGATATTGTGTAAGATTAAAGAGTGTAGACATGGCCTGTGCTGTGGTATCAAAAGTAAAAAAAAGAGTCTTGTGATCTTGTTCCTAAATTGTGGTGAGCCGATAAATTTTGAAAACGTGTTGTTAACCCATTAATATAATAATATATAGCGCACAATGTGCAAAGATTAGTTAATCTATATTAGTTTATCTGTCCATACAGAATCCTGTCAGAGATTGCCCTCTGTTTTTGCACTTTAGCACATGGTATCTCGCATAACATGCCGCATCGCTCGCACACGCATTCTGTTCCCGGGTCATGAAACTGTTTCGTTTTGCACAGTCTGTGATGGAAGCCGTGTACTACTAGCCGGGTCACTAGGTGCCGTAGTTCGTAGTTCGGCTTCTTCCAGTCTTCTGAGGTCATGGCATCGGTGTTGTAGAGATCGGTCCAAATGGGTTCTTTTTTCAGCTGCAGCTCTCTTAGTACAGTATTATAGCTCGCTGTACAGTTTCAATCGGAGCTCTCCTGTGAGAAATAGCTCCTTTGTCAGTTCATAGACCGTGCGGGAGGGTGCGAACTTTTTCAAATACATGGATTTCACTTTTTCCAGGAGTCTAAAGCTGTTGGTGTCCAGATGATCCCATATCAGTTGAAGACCGTATGTGGCTATGGGTACAATCTTGGTGTGGAAGAGTTTTATTGCTGCTTCCATGGACATCTTGGTTATGTCTTTTATTTCGTGCATGGCTTTGATTGCTTGGCTCGTCCTGTCCGATATATGCAGGTTGAAGGAGTTTCCCTTAGGCTGGAGAGTGATACCTAGGTATTTGAAACTGTTGACTGTGGACAGCGCTCGGGTATTCAGCATAACCTTGTCCTTTCCCGCTAGTCTGCCTCCTCTCCTGAAGGTCATATGAACAGTTTTGTCCTCGTTTAATTTCAGGTCGTTATCATCTGCCCATTTTGCAAGTCGGTTGAAAGTGTCTTGCAGTGTCTCGCAGCACGGGGATGTCGTCCGCATACATGTAGAGCTTGGCATTTCCCTCCAGGATCTGTGTGACGTCAGCTGTGGCGATCGAGAATAGAAGTGGGCTCAGGGGGTCGCCTTGTAGGACACGGGTCGTCTGCGATATTTGCTTTGAGACGGAGGTCCCGTCCTGGACGGACACCTCGTTCCGGGCTAGAATATCTCTTATTGTTAACCCATTGGAGACTTTTAACGAGTCTCCATCGTGAGCAGGTAGAAAGTCCAACAGCTCAAGCACGACCTACACTCGTTGTTGTGTTATAACTTCCACTGTAAGGAGTTAGGTTTTTTTAGTGGTTCACCATCAGTAAAATGTGTTGTTTGTTTATGTAAAGTAAATATGTATAGACTTAGTGTATTGTATAGTTTATTTTAGTTATTATTTATAGAATAGTAGACTGTAGTTATAGGCATTTATTACGGTAAAATATAAGTGAATATACACTGCTCAAAAAAATTAGGGGATATTGTAGAATAACCTATTAAGACTATGTGTTTTGGAATATTATTAGATGCAATCACTTTCTATTACTCCAAGATAATGTAAATAAGAGTTTGAAGTTGTTACGTAACCTCGGTACCACACCAGTGGGCAGTGTCTGTACTGTTGATGTGAAAGGGTGGTGTGGGGGTGAATGTTTTGTTGCTGTTTTTAAATCTAGTCCAGTTTTCAGTTAGTGAATGACTTGCCTTAGGGACAGTGATGCCTCGACAACGTGATTTACCTGAACCAATGGCTTGGAGGGCCATAGGAAGGACGGAAGCTGGACAGACACAACAAGAGGTGGCACAAGCCATTGGGGTGTCTCAAAGCGTGATTTCCAGACTTTGGAATCATTTTCAAAGAACATACTGTTCACAGAAGAGCCGGACAAGGTCGACCAAGGGCAACAACAGCAAGGGATGACCGTTACCTATTGTTAACAGCCCGTCGGAATAGACAGCAGAATGCAACTCAATTGCGAAATACACTTCAAACAGCAACAGGACGCAGGGTGTCAACTCATACTGTCCCTAATCGACTGCATGGAAGTGGTCTCTATGCCCGTAGGCCCATGGTGTGTACCAGGTTAACTCCACAACACCGTAGAGATCGCAGAAACGGGCGGAGGAACTTCGTGGGTGGAGGCATGCTGAATGGAGATCAATTCTTTTTTCTGATGAGTCGCGATTCAACGTGGAATGTGATAGTCGGCGTGTATTTATCTGGAGAGAAAAAGGGGCACGAAACAATCCAGCTTTTGTACGTGAAAGATCCCCATATGGTGGCGGTGGATTGTTGGTGTGGGCAGGAGTCAGTAGTGGTGGACGTATGGACCTCTATGTCATCCAAGGTGATACTTTGACTGCGGTAAGGTATAGAGATGAGATTCTCCGACCTTTTGTCATGCCTTATGCTGGTGCCATAGGTGATTCTTTTCTTTTTATGGACGATAATGCACGACATGCTGGGAGTGGAGGGTATCGAGCGTATGCAATGGCCAGCTTCCTCCCCGAACTTAAATCCGATTGAGCATGTGTGGGGTGCATTAGGCAGGCGCATTGCAGGCAGACCAGCACCTCCCACAACTGTTCCAGAGCTGCACATTGCTCTTATGGAAGTGGCCACGTATCCCCTAAGAACTCATTGCTAACCTCATTGCTTCAATGCCACACAGGTGTGAGGCAGTGCTGGCCGTTCGAGGAAACCATACACCATACTAAAGAAACATTTTCACCCATGTTAATGTTGCTTTGTTTGTTTGCCATATTCCCAATCAGGATCTTTTTGACATCTGGTGTGGTACAGAGGTTACGTAATGACTTCAAACTTTTGGAGTAATAGAAAGTGATTGCATCTAATACTGTTCCTAAAAACACAGTCTTAATAGGTTATTCTTACAATATCTCCTAATTTTTTTGAGCAGTGTAAATTCAGAATTTATTTGTTAAACTTCATAGTTGTAAATTTAACTTTTTTTTTTGCAATATGTAATACACAAGTACACACTACATTACAACATAGAACACGAATGCACACAACACTCTAATATTACAATATAAAACACCAATGCACACAAAACACTAATACTACAATTACACACAAGGATTTTAAGGCCAAAATGCTTAAGCTTTTTTCTCCTCACTCGAGAAAATAACACAATTGTAAACAATTAACAAGGAAAGCAAAGAGAGCATCGCTTTCTTCAGCAGCACAAAAATTTCAAACACACGCACATATAAATACAAAAAAAAAGAAAGGTCCATGACCTCAAAAGAGGTCGATACCATCATCACACATAACTGACACGACCGGTTCTGTGTCCAAAATTATTTGTAAATATTATTTACATATATTTCGATATTCTACTATTTAAAAAAATATATAATATTTTTTTAATTACCTTTTTACTTCGCTATTCGCATTTCTTTTATCTAGGTATGAATATTCGCCAAAAACTTTAAAATTGCAGTTAGTGTTCAAGACTAGTATCAAATAATTTGTTTATAATCGCGAATACAATGTGTGGATATTAAAATTCTCAAGATAACAATATTCAGAAATAAAACTTTGAATATAGGTTAAGGAAGAAAGTTGTCTGAAAAAGTTATAACTTCTATGTTTTTAAAAGTTGTTTAACTTTACCTTTTAAAAATAAATCATATTATACTTTAATAAGTATTTTAAACTTTACAGTACAAAGCATTTTTTGTTTCGAAACTGACGTCAGAAAGAAAATCCGATTCCGTATGGTGTTTTCTTTTCTTTAATAGTTACCAAAATCTCGTAAAATACAAACTATTGAAAAAGTTCACTCATCCTAAGCAGAAATGTTTCCACTATCTATGAGTGGTACAAGTGATGGTTTAAATGTTTCAGAGATAATAAATAATAGTTTTAAAAAACTAAAAGAACACGCTTTATTAGAAAACTAAAAAATGAAAAATAATTTTAATATCCAATACGCTTGGGATAAAATTAAAGTGGTCAACAAAAAAATCATCTCCAACACATATAGAATAAAACTAGAGTTATCAACAAAAATAAAATAATTTTACCATCAAAAGCGTGGGGTGCTCTATATCAATTAATATATTTGATAATAAACAGATATTGGTAAAAGTAAAGTCTCTAAGAAGAACATGTAAAAATCATAAAAAGCACCCCACGCTTTTGATGGTAAAATTATTTTCCTTTTGTTGATAACTCTAGTTTTATTCTATATGTGTTGGATATGATTTTTTTGTTGACCACTTTAATTTTATCCCAAGCGTATTGGAAATTAAAATTATTTTTCATTTTTTAGTTTTCTAATAAAGCGTGTTCTTTTAGTTTTTAAAACTATTATTTATTTTTTTAATTTTTAGTTTTAATATTTTACAGAATAAGATAAAAATGTAAATATCTTTAAATTCGATACTATTGTAGTATGAGCTAAAAGTAATACTCTTCTATAAAAAAAACCCTCCCAGCCGGATTTGAACCAGCGACGTATGAATTACTGAAATTATATACCACTAAAAGTTCACTGCTCTACCAACTGAGCTCTTACAACGATTGACTAAAAAGTGACAAGTCCGCAACCTATTATACCAGTTTTCATTTTTTTGATTTTCGGATGATTCTGGCCAGGATTTTAGAAACAAAATATGAAATTATTGTATTGTCACGGGTTCTCTACACGTATACAAAGTTTCAAGTCGATCCAATGTTTCTAAGTGGGTGAAAATCGCGTTGAAAGATTCCGTTACATTGATACAAAAACACTTTTTTTGATTTTCTGATGATTATGGCCAGGTTTTTAGAAAATAAATATGAAATTATTGTATTGTCACGGGTTCTCTACAAGTATACAAAGTTTCAAGTCGATCCAATGTTTGTAAGTGGGTGAAAATCGCGTTGAAAGATTCCGTTACGTTGATACAAAAACACTTTTTTTGATTTTCTGATGATTATGGCCAGGATTTTAGAAAATAAATATGAAATTATTGTATTGGCATGGGTCCTTTACAAGTATACAAAGTTTCAAGTCGATCCAATGATTTTAAGTGGGTGAAAATCGCGTTGAAAGATTCCGTTACATAGATAGATAGATACAGGTCAAGCTAATATAAAGCGTGTAAAATAGGAGATCAACCGAAGAATGTTTTTATTTTGAATTATTGAAATCCTTGTGCAACGATAATTTTGACGTTAAGAGTGAAAAAATGTGAATCAATTAATGGTTTGAGACCGAACATGCTCCATGACGATATCAATTTGGTCGCCCAATAATGGTGTCATGAATTGATTATCATTCTGCATTTGTTCACGGAAGATCAACTTTGTGTGTGGTGCAAACAATAGTTGCAGCTCTGAAATTCCTGGGAATTTGCAGCTCGGAAATTCCTGGGATGTTTTTAAGGTATCTGACAACAACTATTCATCAGAGATTATCCACATATTGATGATCAACAATGACTTCAAGATAACGAAATCATTTCTGCTTAGTAAAGTAGCTAGCAGTATAGCTGTAACACAGTATGTGTGTGCATAGACGATAAATATTTGTGTTTTCAAACATTGCTATGTGATTGGTACCCAGTAGTTGCAGCTCTGAAATTCCTGGGATGTTTTTAAGGTATCTGACAACAACTATTCATCAGAGATTATCCACATATTGATGATCAACAATGACTTCAAGATAACGAAATCATTTCTGCTTAGTAAAGTAGCTAGCAGTATAGCTGTAACACAGTATGTGTGTGCATAGACGATAAATATTTGTGTTTTCAAACATTGCTATGTGATTGGTACCCAGTAGTTGCAGCTCTGAAATTCCTGGGAATGTTCGGAATTCCTGGGATGTTTTTAGTATCTGACAACAACTATTCATCAGAGATTATCCACATATTGATGATCAACAATGACTTCAAGATAACGAAATCATTTCTGCTTAGTAAAGTAGCTAGCAGTATAGCTGTAACACAGTATGTCTGTGCATAGACGATAAATATTTGTGTTTTCAAACATTGCTATGTGATTGGTACCCAGTAGTTGCAGCTCTGAAATTCCTGGGATGTTTTTAAGGTATCTGACAACAACTATTCATCAGAGATTATCCACATATTGATGATCAACAATGACTTCAAGATAACGAAATCATTTCTGCTTAGTAAAGTAGCTAGCAGTATAGCTGTAACACAGTATGTGTGTGCATAGACGATAAATATTTGTGTTTTCAAACATTGCTATGTGATTGGTACCCAGTAGTTGCAGCTCTGAAATTCCTGGGATGTTTTTAAGGTATCTGACAACAACTATTCATCAGAGATTATCCACATATTGATGATCAACAATGACTTCAAGATAACGAAATCATTTCTGCTTAGTAAAGTAGCTAGCAGTATAGCTGTAACACAGTAATGTCTGTGCATAGACGATAATATATTTGTGTTTTCAAACATTGCTATGTGATTGGTACCCAGTAGTTGCAGCTCTGAAATTCCTGGGAATTTTCGGAATTCCTGGGATGTTTTTAAGGTATCTGACAACAACTATTGCATCAGAGATTATCCACATATTGATGATCAACAATGACTTCAAGATAACGAAATCATTTCTGCTTAGTAAAGTAGCTAGCAGTATAGCTGTAACACAGTATGTCTGTGCATAGACGATAAATATTTGTGTTTTCAAACATTGCTATGTGATTGGTACCCAGTAGTTGCAGCTCTGAAATTCCTGGGATGTTTTTAAGGTATCTGACAACAACTATTCATCAGAGATTATCCACATATTGATGATCCACAATGACTTTCAAGATAACGAAATCATTTCTGCTTAGTAAAGTAGCTATCAGTATAGCTGTAACACAGTATGTCTGTGCATAGACGATAAATATTTGTGTTTTGAAACATTGCTATGTGATTGGTACCCAGTAGTTTGCAGCTCTGAAATTCCTGGGAATTTTCGGAAATTCCTGGGATGTTTTTAAGGTATCTGACAACAACTATTGATCAGAGATTATCCACATATTGATGATCAACAATGACTTCAAGATAACGAAATAATTTCTGCTTAGTAAAGTAGCTATCAGTATAGCTGTAACACAGTATGTCTGTGCATAGACGATAAATATTTGTGTTTTGAAACATTGCTATGTGATTGGTAACCCCATAGTTGCAGCTCTGAAATCCCTGGGAATTTTTCGGAAATTCCTGGATGTTTTTAAGGTATCTGACAACAACTATTGATCAGAGATTATCCACATATTGATGATCAACAATGACTTCAAGATAACGAAATCATTTCTGCTTAGTAAAGTAGCTAGCAGTATAGCTGTAACACAGTATGTCTGTGCATAGACGATAAATATTTGTGTTTTGAAACATTGCTATGTGATTGGTACCCAGTAGTTGCAGCTCTGAAATTCCTGGGAATTTTCGGAAATTCCTGGGATGTTTTTAAGGTATCTGACAACAACTATTCATCAGAGATTATCCACATATTGATGATCAACAATGACTTCAAGATAACGAAATCATTTCTGCTTAGTAAAGTAGCTAGCAGTATAGCTGTAACACAGTATGTCTGTGCATAGACGATAAATATTTGTGTTTTGAAACATTGCTATGTGATTGGTACCCAGTAGTTGCAGCTCTGAAATTCCTGGGAATTTTCGGAAATTCCTGGGATGTTTTTAAGGTATCTGACAACAACTATTCATCAGAGATTATCCACATATTGATGATCAACAATGACTTCAAGATAACGAAATCATTTCTGCTTAGTAAAGTAGCTATCAGTATAGCTGTAACACAGTATGTCTGTGCATAGACGATAAATATTTGTGTTTTGAAACATTGCTATGTGATTGGTACCCAGTAGTTGCAGCTCTGAAATTCCTGGGAATTTTCGGAAATTCCTGGGATGTTTTTAAGGTATCTGACAACAACTATTGATCAGAGATTATCCACATATTGATGATCAACAATGACTTCAAGATAACGAAATCATTTCTGCTTAGTAAAGTAGCTAGCAGTATAGCTGTAACACAGTATGTCTGTGCATAGACGATAAATATTTGTGTTTTGAAACATTGCTATGTGATTGGTACCCAGTAGTTGCAGCTCTGAAATTCCTGGGAATTTTCGGAAATTCCTGGGATGTTTTAAGGTATCTGACAACAACTATTCATCAGAGAATTATCCACATATTGATGATCAACAATGACTTCAAGATAACGAAATCATTTCTGCTTAGTAAAGTAGCTATCAGTATAGCTGTAACACAGTATGTCTGTGCATAGACGATAAATATTTGTGTTTTGAAACATTGCTATGTGATTGGTACCCAGTAGTTGCAGCTCTGAAATTCCTGGGAATTTTTCGGAAATTCCTGGATGTTTTTTAAGGTATCTGACAACAACTATTGATCAGAGATTATCCACATATTGATGATCAACAATGACTTCAAGATAACGAAATCATTTCTGCTTAGTAAAGTAGCTATCAGTATAGCTGTAACACAGTATGTCTGTGCATAGACGATAAATATTTGTGTTTTGAAACATTGCTATGTGATTGGTACCCAGTAGTTGCAGCTCTGAAATTCCTGGGAATTTTCGGAAATTCCTGGGATGTTTTTAAGGTATCTGACAACAACTATTGATCAGAGATTATCCACATATTGATGATCAACAATGACTTCAAGATAACGAAATCATTTCTGCTTAGTAAAGTAGCTAACAGTATAGCTGTAACACAGTATGTGTGTGCATAGACGATAAATATTTGTGTTTTGAAACATTGCTATGTGATTGGTACCCAGTAGTTGCAGCTCTGAAATTCCTGGGAATTTTCGGAAATTCCTGGGATGTTTTTAAGGTATCTGACAACAACTATTGATCAGAGATTATCCACATATTGATGATCAACAATGACTTCAAGATAACGAAATCATTTCTGCTTAGTAAAGTAGCTATCAGTATAGCTGTAACACAGTATGTCTGTGCATAGACGATAAATATTTGTGTTTTGAAACATTGCTATGTGATTGGTACCCAGTAGTTGCAGCTCTGAAATTCCTGGGAATTTTCGGAAATTCCTGGGATGTTTTTAAGGTATCTGACAACAACTATTGATCAGAGATTATCCACATATTGATGATCAACAATGACTTCAAGATAACGAAATCATTTCTGCTTAGTAAAGTAGCTAACAGTATAGCTGTAACACAGTATGTGTGTGCATAGACGATAAATATTTGTGTTTTGAAACATTGCTATGTGATTGGTACCCAGTGTGGCTGCAGACTCGATGGTCTTCTAACAAAATCTTGGTACCTTTAAGGTACCAGAATATAACTGGTGATCATTATATCACCTTCATGTTGATATTTAATATTTTCCAATACTCTTATTTTAACACAGTTCCAATAATGGATGATATTATAATATTATAATGATATTGTGAAAAGAAAAATTAATGTCAGAACCAGGAATCGAACCGTGGACCTCTCCTTCTCCGTAGGAGTGTACAGCCCATTATACTATTCTAGACCTGGTACAAACATTAACAATTCTTTCCACATATACAAATCAATAATTCTCGTTTCATCCGCTGCCAGGTTAGTGTCACTACCATCGTAACGGCCGGCTTCGTTTAGAAGTATTTATATTTTAGAATTTTACACCACCACTTTTATAAGCAGTAAAGGATGTTTTTAACATATTCCAATACTGTTATTTTAACACAGTTCCAATTATGGATCATATTAAACAGATCAGATTTTTAGTATAAGACAGATTTTAGAAAATAAATGGGAATATAATGGTACTGTACATCAACTATATGTAGACTTCAAAAAAGCATATGATTCAATTAAGAGGGAGAAGTTATATAGTATCCTGCTGGAGTTCGGAATTCCTAAAAAGTTAGTTAGACTTATACGAATGTGTCTAAATGGCACAAAGATTAGGGTGCGTATAGGCAAACAGTTTTCGGACACTTTTGAAGTCCAGAATGGGTTGAAGCAAGGAGATGCACTATCTCCTCTACTATTTAATATTTTACTAGAGCATGCCATTAAATCTTTAGAGAATGAGGAAGGCTTACAACTCAATGGTATTAATAAGCTGTTAGTTTATGCTGATGATGTAGTACTATTGGGCGATAGCGAGGAGATATTAAAGGACAACACGCACACACTATTGAGTAATACTAAGAAATTAGGACTGGAAGTAAATATCAGTAAAACTAAATATATGGTCACACATAGAAATACATTATATAATGGAAATGTACAGCTAATGACTAATGATTGAAATTTTGAGGAAGTGGTTGAATTCAAATACCTAGGAACAAAAATCACAAATATGAATGAGATGCACAAATAAATTAAACATGGGCTCAATTCTGTAAATGCGTGCTATTATGCATTGTAGAGACTCTTGATATCCCAACCCCTTTCAAAAAAAACGTTAAACTGAAAATATATAAAACTATTATTCTACCAGTTGTATTAAATGGGTGCGAAACATGGACTCATACTTTAAGAGAGGAAAGGAGATTACAGATATTTGAGAATATAGTACTTACGAAAAGTTTTGGACCAAAGAGAGATGAACAGACAGGTGAATGGAGAAGACTACATAACAATGAACTACACGGTCTCTATAGGAAGCCAGATATAATAAGAACAGTTAAGTCTCGTAGACTGCGATGGGCAGGACATGTTGCACGTATGGGGAATGAAAGACTTGCATGGAAGTTTCTTGTAGGAAAGCCAAAGGGAAAACGCTCAGTTGGTAGACCAAGAAAAGAGGTGGGAGAATAACATGAACTATGATTTGAAGGAAGTAGATTATACATAGAATGATTGGAAAGCATTAGCTCAGGATAAGGATGTATGGAGAGCTTATGTCCTTGCGGCCATGAACATACGGGTTCGATAGTGCCAGTGAGTAAATAAGTAAGTATTATAATATTATAATGATATTGTGAAAAGAAAAATTAATGTCTGAACCAGGAATTCTTTTCACAATATCATTATAATATTTCAGGTTGATATCGATGGAGAGCAATTCCAATGACGTATTTAATCGTAAGAGAGAAGAAGTTAATTTTGGTCAGTAAATATAGGCTTAATGGCTAGCCCATATTCAGCGCATGGATCGTCACAGAATACCAAAACAAATTCTTCACTACATTCCTCGAGGCAGAAGATCTGTGGGTCGACCTTTTCGGAGATGGCGGGAGACCGTAACGGGCCACTGGGCCTAATACTTGAAAGGACGATGATGATGATATAGGCTTAATATTTGTACTTAGGGTTATAATACAGCTTTTCTGTGCACAGATGACCTACATCGGTTTCCTCTGTTTTTGTAACGGTATGTGTTAGGTTTCCTTCCTTGATGTAGCTCAGTTGGCCATCTAATAAAATCGTATCGATACTAGTAAAATTCATGGTGATTTTCCGTTGAGATATTAGTTCACAGTAATATAATGTACGGTAAAACATGTAATTCAAGCTGGACACCATATGCATAACATCGATAACACCCTCACAATAGTACATAGAGAAAACATTCCAACGAGAATAAATATACTGGAGGAAATCGCAATCCTAAGAGAAATCAACAGCAACCTGATTCTCAATGAATACACACCTAATCCACACAATCCTCTGTACAAAATTCTCACAACCAAGTCAGTGCTTCAACAAGGGTCAACAAGAACGGACCTAATGCATTCTGCTGATGATGGGACTAGTCCCGAAAGGCCTACAGAGTTTTAAAAGAACTTAAGTTGAGAACCGTACATTATATTACTGTGTAATAAAAGCATAGTTTCTTTAAGGCACTAGACCATAATAAGTAACCATATACCACCTTCATATTTAAGTCGGTGGAGAGGAATTTCATCAACGCGTTTAAAGCATAAAATCGTTTATTTTTAGTAAAGTTACTTAGTACGTGCAGACGATCAGTATAGTATTTTTCGTAAAATGAATATGTAATTAGTTCCCAGTGTTAGTGCAGTTCTGATGACCTTCTAGTAAACTCCTGGCATTTTTAACATACCAGACAATAATTAGTTATCATAAACCACTTTCAAGTTGAAGTCAGTTGCAAGCAATTTCAACACTTTCATTACATAAAACATGATAATTCTTCTTCTTCCTTCCAAGTATTAGGCCAAGGCCTGTTACGATCCTATAGAAAATTTTCCCTCCAGCGTTTCATAGGACGGCCCAGTGATCTTCGTCCTCTTGGTATATAATTATAAACAGCTTTGGGGATCCGATTTGAACTCATTCTTTCAAGATGGTGTCTCCAATTTAGTTGGTACTGTTTAATATATTCCAAAATTGGCGTAGTCTTCAATTCTTTTACTCATCTAGGGGATATGTGGATGGCGACCACAAGGTGCCCAAGCTGAGCAAAACATTTCTTCCACTTACTTGTGTTTTGCACTCTTTTAACTTTACTATCTAACCTCTCTTGGTTAACTCTTGTTTTTTTCGACCCCGACGCTATTAGGGCATCCGAGGGCTAGGGAGTCTTTCCTTTCTTCCATTTCTTCTTTCCTTTATTTTCTTTTCTTCTCCAGAAAAGCCTGACCAGAGGCTATAAGATGGCAGCCCCATCACTGGTCTTGCCTTCCTTTGGCCAGCAACCAATCGAAGGGACTATTATTATGCTTTCAAGTCTTATACGAACATGATAATTACATTTGTAAAAGACCCTTAGTATGTAGGGCTATGATCAAGGACACATGCTAGCAGGAAATAAATTGGGATACAAGGATTTTGGTACATAAAATGTTATTCATCTTGGGATTCGTCAAGCGTTGTGAACAATTCTTTGCACCATCCTGTAGAATTGAATCGATCTACATATATTAACATAGCCTGTTGGACTCTGAATGCATTTTGACAATATTTCTATGCATTCATGCAGCATTATGCTCCAACCCATCCTACTGAATTTGATTGCACTGTCCTAACACAAATAATGTTTTGAAGTTTTCTTCTCAAATAATTAAGTTAATGAGCAGTAGGTGCTGTTCATAATATTGACAAATCTTGATGCAACAGCAGGGAAAGGAGAGCTAATGCTGAGTTTGAAATCCTGCAAATGAATGGTAAGTGTAACTAGCTGACATGGACACCACCTGACGTCAGTCACAAATAGAAATACTGATGACGTTGACGGAAAGCTTTAGTGACCTCTAGTGCCAATAGTTGTTCAGCTGTCAGTTTAATGTTCAATTAAATCTCCTTTACTTCAACAGCTATCAGTCTGACTCTTACCACTCACTGTCATTCTGGTCTGCTGATTGTTCCTAAGTACTAACAACTTCATTTCCACTCTGATAAATTATTTTCCAGCACATGGTAATACCTAGGACAAGATTTATTAAATTGTGCTATAGGCTTGCTACGATTATTTAGCTAATGCCCCAAATGATAGACTAAGACCACTCATGATTCAATGAGTTCTGTTACACCAATGAGAGTCGTGTTTCACGTCGTTCTTTATCGATTTATCTTTATTAGCTCCTGTTTTTGTGAAAAAGAAAGCTCGTTCTATTAAATATTCTGAAAAGCTCAGAGCATTATTTTTCTCCAACAAACACTTTGAATATAGCAAATAGTGTACAGGTTCCTTGATTTTACAGAGTTGTTTACTAAAAATATAAATTAATAACCTGTAATGTTGATTATATTATTTGCACATTAATGTGTTGCATTATTTCTAAACTAGGGTGCATTCTTACAATATTGCGATCCTATTTGGTAATGAATAATAATCAAGTTGCAGTACGTATATATAACTTCACATTTCTGATTTGTTTTCAAACATCGCCGTTTACATTAAATATATTTTTTTAATACCGGTAACTATATTTAAATAATGACTTTTGAGTAAACAGCTTAATTTTATTCCATAAATAGTCCTACCAAATGCCACTCTTGATTTCTAAACCATCTAGATAAATTTGGAAATCACTTGTGGCATTTTTATGACTATTTAACTCATGCCCCAAATGGGAGTCAATGACCAATCACGTTTCAATGATTTCTGTTTTACAACCAATCAGAGTCGTGTTTCACCAAATATTTATCAGTGTTATAATTACCATATTAAAGAAAGCTCCTCCTTACAATATTGCGTTCCTTTGGCAATAAATAGTATGATCTGGTTGCAGTGATAAACAAAAGAAGGAGTAGAAGCGTACCTATCGTTTCTCATTTGTTTTCAAACATCGCCGTTTACATTAAATATATAAATATTTTAAAATAACTATAGTTAAATAATGATTTGTGAGTAAACAGCTTAATTTTATTCGTTAAATAGTCCTAACAAATGCCACTCTTGATTTGCAAATTCTCTAGATAAATTCACTCCTCACTTCGTGAGTCGTGAATTTATCGATAATTTGGAAATCACTTGTGGCATTACTTATGATACATTTCATAGGCAAAAAAACTAACATGTACTACATGAAATTGAAGAAGGTAGCCGTTTAATTATCCAAATAAATTGTATAAAATATTTTCTGACCACAATACTCTATCTCAATACCTTATTTATATATTTATTTCTTCAAAGACCCCAAAGAGCAAGATTGCTCATATTAACGGGCAATATACAAAACATAATGGTCATGAAACAATTAACAATACAAACAAGAAAAAAAAATCAGGCATAAGTTTAAGTAATACAAACTACTTTAGATGCATAATATACCAGGCTAAATAAATATATTCTATTCTATTCTAAATCTATATAAATACAATATTTAAACAGGATAGTAATAATAATTAAATTAACAAAATTAACTTAAGAAAGCAACGAGAAAAAATATGTTTAATACAATTAGAAAAATATTTAACATTCGTGAAATGTTGATATTCAATAGGTAAGTTATTGTAATGGTTTATTAATGCATAACGAATCCCTTTTATACCATATTTTGTTGAGAAATTAGTATATTTGTGTAATAAAGTACAACCTCTAGTATAATTTCACTTTTGGTGAAATTTTTGGAAACCCAATAAGAGCGTTTTGGAATATGGACACAAATGACAAGAGTTTCGAGATATTAAATTGCTAATGAATTTGGAAAAAATAAATTCCTTAAATACATGGGGCTTTAACAGAAAGAGATAACCTTAAATACATGGGGCTTTAACAGAAAGAGATAACATTGATTTAGATTTAGCACATTTCAATATTTTAATTAAATTTGAAAATGTTTTTACTCTGATACTTATAAATAGGCGTAAATCAAAATATTTTTGTACGCTGTAAAATATTTGATATATTTGTGTTTTTATACCAGACTGTACAATAAAAAATATGTTATTGCTTCTGTACTATTTACTATAAACTTTAAATAAACATATACAAGCATTTTTACTGAAAAAGTGAATTTGTTTTATAACAATGATAAAAATTATTTGTCCAGGAGTGGAAAAAACTAAACCCCCCAGGAGTAAAAATATGTAGAGGAAATCAAATACAAACAATAATCTTCGCAGATGATCAAGTACTTCTAGCGGAGAATGAAGATGATTTGCAGAGATCAGTGTTTAAATTGCAGAATACCCTAGAAAAATACAACATGAAAATATCTGAAAATAAAACCAAATCCATGGCAATCACTGGAAAGGAACTTTCGAGAGTAAAAATAATAATAAATAATAAACCAATAGAACAAGTAACACACTTTAATTATTTAGGTAATAATATATCACAGTTTCATAATCAAAAAGATGTGGAAACAAATTTAGAAAAATATAACAGATTAAATGGTATAATTAGGAGAAATTTTGGAAAACAAATGAGGAAAGAAATTCAATTGAGATCTCATAATACCATAGCCAAACCTGCTCTACTATACGGAAGTGAATGCTGGACACTTCGAGCAAAAGATAAATCCCGCATTAATACTTCACAAATGAGATTCCTCCGATCACTAACTGGAGTAACATTAAGGGATTGAATGAAAATTGATGAGATAAGGATGCAGTGGAATAGTAGGGAAATGGTTGAACATATACAAAATTAACAGATTAAATGGTTCCAACACGTCCAGAGAATGTCAAATTCCCGTTTACCAAAGATGATTTACCACCTCAACCCTAAAGGCAAAAGAGACCTCGGAAGACCCTTCAACCGATGGAAAGATCAGTTTTTGTAGTCGCAGAACGGGCATCATCACCCAATACTGCATTTGGAAGAAGAAGAAGATAAAAATTATGTAAAATGGCTGAGATATATTCGTTCCATATTGTATTATGTCAACATAAAGTTTTAAAACTGTTATTAGTTTATTACAACACAATCCAATCTTTGAATTCTATAATGAATATAAACCAGTTGTATCCTGTCCATTTATGACTCACAAAGAACTTTTTTTCTGATTAATTTAATGTTCAAAACCAGTGATGTGCAATGAACACCATAATCTCATTACTTATGGATAGTGAGCATTATACTGGCTATTTTAACCTCTTTATAAATTAGTCAAGTGGCAAGTGCACTTTTTGACATCTGTTAGTTAAGTTAAAAGATCATTTATTTTACAGATGATGCCAAGCCTACATTTTAAAATGCAACTTTGTATAAGAATCAGCTTATTATATTTTTATTTTATCCCTCCTGATTAAACAAATAATTGATACTTTTTAATTGTTTCATACATTGATATATTCCCCTGCGAACCGAAGAAAATTTAACAAGACATGTACTCGTTTTTATGCTTTATAGGTTTCTAGGGAGTCAAATACTCATTCACTGACACTATCAAACCCGTAGTTTCATGGCCGCGCGGGCATAAGCTCTCCATGTATCCCTATCCTGAGCTAATGCTATCCAATCATTCCCTGTATAATCTACTTCCCAAAAATCGCAGTTAATGTTATTATCCCACCTCATTATTGGTCTACCAACTGGGCGTTTTCCCTTTGGCTTTCCTACAAGAAGCTTCCATGCAAGTCTTTCATCCCCCATACGCGCAACATGTCCTGCCCATCGCAGTCTACGAGACTTTACTGTTCTTATTATATCTGGCTTCCTATAAAGACCATGTAGTTCATTGTTAGGCCCTCCATGGTATCTTTACCTTGTCGTGGTGGAGTGGCTTGTGTGCTTAAATGATCCTGAGAGCTATGCCGGCGGTAGCATTGCTGCCGATAGGGTTACCCATGCCCGACTGGTCGAAGGTGATAAGCCAGACGAAAAAAGTACCTTGGTCGAAAATTTTCCGGAGGTCAAATAGTCCCCCATTCGGTTCTCCGGGCGGGGACTACTTCAGGGAACCCATGCCAAAGGCTCAAACACAGGGACATGTTCCTAGGAACATGGAATGTTAGGACTTTATACAATAGCGGGGCATTAGAGATATTAACGCGGGAATTGGATAAATCGCCCTTGGATGTAGTCGCTTTACAGGAAGTTAGGTGGCCAGGAGAAAGTAGTCGGGAATCAGGAAGCTTTGCATTATACTATGGGGGTGCAGAAAGACCTGCATTTGGAACGGGTTTTTTAGTCAGAAGGAGGATCCTATCCGCTATCCGAGATATTAAGTTTGTTAGTGATAGGATATCATACATAATTCTAAAGGGTAAACGACATGATTTTATAATTGTAAATGTACATGCCCCCACAGAAGATAAAGATGACAAGATCAAGGATGAGTTCTATGAAGAATTAGAATGCTTATTTGATAGCCTTTCACGATATCATATGAAAATTGTCTTAGGAGATTTTAGTGGAAAAGTGGGGCGGGAAGATATATTCAAACCAACAATAGGCAAATTCAGTCTTCATGAAGATAGTAACGACAACGGGGTTAGATTAGTCACATTTGCCACATCAAAGAATCTCATTGTTAAGAGCACAACATTTCAACATAAGGATATTCATAAATACACCTGGACGTCCCCAGATGGAGAAACTCGGAACCAGATAGATCATGTATTAGTGGATAAACGCTGGCACAGTAGCATCATTGATGTTAGATCAGTTAGAGGGACAGAGTGCAATTCAGATCATCATCTGGTCAGGGTGAAAATCAGACAACGGCTATCCCTTATGAGAGGAACAAACGCTAAAGATGATTCTGTAAAATATGAATTAAAAAACTTGAAAAATGATGAAATGAAATGCGGCAAGAATACCAAATCAAAATTGCTAATAGATTTGAAGTACTGGAATCTTCAGATGACAATGTGGCAAACGAAGAAGAAACTGATATAAATAAAGAATGGGAGGCTATGAGAGATACTATTAAATTGTCAGCATCAGAAAGCATTGGTTGTTTAAAAAAGAGGCAAAACAAGAAATGGTTTGATGAGGAATGTGCCGACATTGTAAAGAAAAGAAAGCTAGCAAAAATGAAATGGTTACACGAGCCAACTGAAGTAAATTTAGAGCAATTGGGTAGTGTTAGACGGGAAACCACCAAGTTACTAAAGAGTAAAAAGAGGGAATATTTGAGAGAGAAGATTAATGATGTTGAAATGAATGCAAAAAATAGGAACATTAGAGAATTATATCAGGGAATTAGTATAGAGAAGAAAGGGTTTCAGGCTAGAACAAACATAATTCGGAATGAAATGGGGATATGATTGCAGATTCCAAGAGTATATTAAATAGATGGAAAAGTTATTTTAATCAGCTATTAAATGTACATACAGAACAGGACATTGAGGAGGATAAGTTACAGACAGCAGAAATGCTAGTCGCAGAGCCAAGTGCATTAGAGGTTGAAATGGCAATAATGAAAAATTAAAGATGTATAAAGCATCAGGTTCAGATGAGATCCCAGCAGAACTGATAAAATCAGGGGGAGAAAAATTGATGGACAAGATATGCTGGTTGCTTAGTATGATTTGGGAAAAAGAAGCTCTTCCAGATGAATGGAAGGAATCAATTATCGTACCAATTTATAAGAAAGAGAAAGGAGATAAAACTGATTGCAACAACTACAGGGGCATCTCATTACTTTCAACTTCGTACAAAATTCTAACAAATATATTAGTCAGCAGACTTACTCCCTATATTGATGACATTCTAGGAGATCATCAATGTGCATTTAGAAGAAACAGGTCTACAACAGATCAGATTTTTAGTATAAGACAGATTTTAGAAAAGAAATGGGAATATAATGGTACTATACATCAACTATATGTAGACTTCAAAAAAGCATATGATTCAATTAAGAGGGAGAAGTTTATATAGTATCCTGCTGGAGTTCGGAATTCCTAAAAAGTTAGTTAGACTTATACGAATGTGTCTAAATGGCTCAAAGAGTAGGGTGCGTGTAGGCAAACAGTTTTCAGACACTTTTGAAATCCAGAATGGGTTGAAGCAAGGAGATGCACTATCTCCTCTACTATTTAATTTTGTACTAGAGCATGCCATTAAATCTTTAGAGAATGAGGAAGGCTTACAACTGAATGGTATTAATAAGCTGTTAGTTTATGCTGATGATGTAGTACTACTGGCCGATAGCGAGGAGATACTAAAGGCCAACACGCACACACTATTGAGTAACACTAAGAAATTAGGACTGGAAGTAAATATCAGTAAAACTAAATATATGGTCACACGTAGAAATTCAGTATATAATGGAAATGGACAGCTAATGACAAATGAGGGAAATTTTGAGGAAGTGGCTGAATTCAAATACCTAGGAACAATAATCACAAATAGGAATGAGATGCACAAAGAAATTAAACATAGGCTCAATTCTGGAAATGCATGCTATTATGCATTGCAGAGACTTTTGATGTCCCAACTCCTTTCAAAAAACGTTAAACTGAAAATATATAAAACTATTATTCTACCAGTTATATTATATGGGTGCGAAAATGGACTCTTACTTTAAGGGAGGAAAGGAGATTACGAGTATTTGAGAATAAAGTTCTTAGGAAAATTTTTGGACCAAAGAGAGATGAACAGACAGGTGAATGGAGAAGACTACATAACAATGAACTACATGGTCTTTATAGGAAGCCAGATATAATAAGAACAGTTAAGTCTCGTAGACTGCGATGGGCAGGACATGTTGCGCGTATGGGAAATGAAAGACGTGCATGGAAACTTCTTGTAGGAAAGCCAGAAGGAAAACGCTCAGTTGGTAGACCAAGAATGAGGTGGGAGAACAACATTAACTATTATTTGAGGGAAGTAGATTATACAGGGAATGATTGGAAAGCATTAGCTCAGGATAGGGATGTATGGAGAGCTTATGTCCGTGCGGCCATGAACCTACGGGTTCGATAGTGCCAGTGAGTAAGTAAGTAAGTTCATTGTTAGGTAGTCTTCTCCATTCACCTTTCTGTTCATCTCTCTTTCGTCCAAATTTTTTCCTAAGTACTTTATTCTCAAATACTCGTAATCTCCTTTCCTCCCTTAAAGTAAGAGTCCATGTTTCGCACCCATATAATATAACTGGTAGAATAATAGTTTTATATATTTTCTGTTTAACGTAGGGAGTCAAATACAATTTTTTTTAAGTAACATTTTTTTTCTCAGAGGTTAAAAATGTGGTCTAGTTCAAACCGAAGTTTCTTTTATTTTCTCTCGTTGGTTAATCATCTAACTTAACTAGGATGGTTATAATTTATAATGATCTCTGCAAGAAAAAAAAAAGTTTTTTTAGAAATTTAAGAAACAATAACAAAAAAAAAAGTCCCGCGCCGTAGCCGAGCGGTTAAGGTAGGAAGCCTTGGCGCAGAGCTACGGGACTTGCGCTGGTTCGAGTCTCCATGGGGGAAGAAATTTTCTCATGGTATTTCGGCCAGTATGGGACCAGTGCCCACCCAGCATCGTGAGGCAATTGGGTAGCTACAATAAGTAGCGGCTCCAGGTTGAGGAACCAGCTATATCGGCTGGGGGACTCGACATGCTAACCACGTCACCCCTACACTGACTGTTGATCATCTACCTCTGTGATTTACACATGTGGATGCGAAGAGCCAGCAGCCGACTGGTAAAAGGGCAACCGCTGAAAAGTGGAAAGACCCTCAATCGGAAGAAACAATAAAACACCTGGTTAGGCCCTTATTATAAACTTGGAATTGTGTACATTTTAATGGATGGGGCACGCAGTAATGTAGTTGGTCAAGGCAATACGCTACAAGCCCAAAGATCGGAGGTTGAATCCGAGTGGGAGTTAAAAAATTTAAACTGGTCAAAATAATAAGGCGACATCATGGGGCTGGTCACCTCAGCCTCTAACTGAAACGAGTACCAGATGCTTTTTCTAGAGTCCATTATAAAAAGGTAAAATGGTCTCACCATAGGCCTTAGGAGGTTAAAAAACATCGAACGGGGAAATATCACGTTTACTTTTTTCAGTTATTCAAAGTAATTTTACATCTTCAGCATTACCAGTTTTATGTATTCTAATTCGCCGCTGTTTCTATGATAAAAAAATGCAGCTAAACGGATAAAACTGGGTTGAAGTTGAATACTTCAACAAAGAAATACGGTGAAGGTGAAATCAGTGTTGATTCTGCTGAGTTGCTCCATATTTTCTGCTTTCACCCACCCCCATGAATCTCACTTCTCAGTTCTTCTATTTATACGTGTTCTCAAACAAACTTTTAGAATAAGTGAGTTTTTTATTTGCTTCACCCTTCAACTGACTTTACTTACTATAATATTTTTAGATTTATAAAATTGTTTTCTTTCAATTTCCCTCATTTTTTGTTAATTCTAAAGCTATTTACTTTATAAGGGGACACGCCGTAGCGTAGTGGTTAAGGTACTGCGCTACAAGCCAGAAGGTCGCGGGTTCAAGTCCTGATGGGGTCAGGATTTTTAAACTGACCCAAACTTTCTGGCGGCACTATGGCCCTGGGGTCGACTCAGCCTCTAACGGAAATGAGTACCAGACGCTTGTTCTGGGGGTAAAGGCGGCCGTCACGCAGGGCTGACTACCCGGCTGACATCAAGTGCCGATTGTCTAGAAAAAAGTGGGAGCCTTAACCTCCCACTACCCCAAGGGCCTCCTGAGGCCTGTCGTGGGATCACTTTACTTTAAATTTACTTTATAAATAAATACCAGTTGCTGATAATAATAATAATAATAATAATAATAATAATAATAATAATAATATTTTAACAGGTTTTACAATGTTTTCAACATCTTCCTGCAATCCATTAATCTACTGTCATTCTCCTCCACATCCTCTCTCTCTCTCTCTCTCTCTCTCTCTCTCTCTCTCTCTCTCTCTCTCTCTCATTCCAATCTCCATCGTCCAATCCTTTTCCCTCTTGCTAATCAAAACATCATAAATACACGTTATTTTTTACGTCCTCTTCTTCTTCTTCTTCTTCTTCTTGCACCCTTTCTGCCATTCTTCCACATGACAATTCCATTTTAAATTATTTGTTTTTCTATGAAACAATAACTATTATTATTATTATTATAATTACAGAAATAGTAATTTTGATTCATTTAAACTGCCAGAAGACTTCATCTTCCACTCAGTCGGTCAAATGAACGTATAGGTCTAGCAAAGGATCCTGACCAATCTCCTTCATGGTGAGTCCAGTGGGAGAGGCTTCCCAGACTGCAAACTTGGAAATTCCTGGTCAGCCACATGTACAAACAAAACAGCTCAATTAAAAAAAAAACATTGGTTAATTAAACATAACACCCATTTTGAAGAAAATAGCACAACATGTACATGATTTAATCGTAAAAAATAAGCCATCACACAAAAACTTATATAATTGATACAATATTAGATGAAAATAATCATGCACGTTTCTGAGTCTTACGCCTTACCCGTGCATTGAAATAATTTGGGGAGATGTAAAACAGTCGGTTGGCAGTAAAATATTACTTTTAAAATTAAAGGTGTTGAAATGCTGTGCCGGCAAAAATTTGAACAAATTCGTAAAAAGGAATGCGGAAATACATGTAAAAAAGTTTGAAGAGGACGAACGCGAGTACTGGAAGAAAGATGAAATCTTGCAAGAAATAACTGAAGACTTTAATTGAAGACAATGGTATAGAAATCAGCGGTGAGGAGAGTGAACATGGAACTGACCAAACGAAGTGCGAGGATTGAGTATCAGGTGTTGAAGAGCGGTAACACTATTAATGGCTTAAATTAAACTGACATTTAGTGGTCATTTAAAACTTTAATAGACTGATATAAAACATTCAGTGTATATATATAACTCACTGGCACTATTTAACTCATAGGTTCATGGCCGTGCAGATTTAAGCTCTCCATACATCCCTATCCTCAGCTAATGTTTCCAATCATTCCCTGTATAATTGACTTTCTTCAAATAATCGTAAATGTTACTTTCCAACCTAATTCTTGGTTTACCCTCTGGTTTTCCTACAAGAAGCTTCAATGCACATCTTTAAATTACCCATTCCTGGCACTGTCCAGCCCATCGCAGTCTACGAGACTTAACTCTTCTTATTATATCTGGCTTCCTATAAAGTTCATTGTTATGTAGTATTCTTCATTCACCTGTCTGTTCTTCTCTCTTTTGTCCAAAAATTTTCCTAACAACTTGATTCTGAAACACTCGTAATCTCCTTTCCTCCCTTAAAGTAAGAGTCCATGTTTCGCATCCACATAATATAACTGGTAGAATAATAATTTTATATATTTTCAGTTTAACGTTTCTTGAAAGGAGTTGGGACGTCAAGAGTCCCTGTAATACATAATAACATGCATTTACAAAATTGAGCATATGTTTAATTTCTTTGTGCATCTCATTCCTATTTGTGATTATTGTTCCTAGGTATTTTAATTCAACCACTTCCTCAAAATTTTCCTCATTTGTCATTAGCTGTCCATTTTCATTATATAAGGTATTTCTACGTGTGACCACATATTTAGTTTAATTGATATTTACTTCCAGTCCCAATTTCTTAGAGTTATATAATAGTGTGTGCGTGTAGGCCTTCAGTATCTCCTCGCTATCGTCAAATACTACTACATCATATATATGTAGTGAATTTATTTCGTCCACCGATAAAAATGGCCGTATATTAATTCATTTATTATGATATTTAGCAGTAACGGGATTTTAATGTTCATTAGCGGGGGTGTTAGCAATGACTGAGCTGTTATCTATTTAGTACATGACTCGCATCTAAGCTCCCTTACTAATTCATTTCGTCAGACACCATAGCTAGAGTTATACAAAATAATGTAATACATACTGTTATAAGCTGAGATGAACAATTGTATGACGCCAGAAGTCGGGTGAGCCCCTTTACAGAGAACTACTGTACATTTAAAAAACAATATCATTTACCTATACATTAATTAAACTGTAAGTCTGGAGGTGGCAGCCTGAAGGTCAACGTATCTGCATTAATGTATACGATTTCTTCCCTGCAGTTGTATTAGGTCCTCCAGCTAGTTTGTTTTCGTTCTTTCCCTTCCCTATAGCGGGTTGTTCAGCTCAGCATATAATAATACAAAATAATGTATTTACTTAATAAATAATCATATTCTCTAACTAAAACTCTGTATATCTCTCTCTCTTTCTCTCTCTCTCTCTACATATATATATATAACCTACAAAAATGGTTGCCCAAAAGTCACTACATTTATATTAATAATTTTATTATGAAAATATAGTTTTACTAAATTGTAAGAAAACTACTCCGACATGTTACTTTATTACAATAGTCAAAAAATCTCATAAACCATTGACAAAGAGATAATAAAGGTAAACAACTTGTAGGCTTAACCAAGTAGCTAACATATCATTGAAGAATAAAACAATAATAATAAGTTAATAATAATAATGATGATGATAATAATAAGTTAATAATAATCAAGAATGAAAATCTATAAAATTCTCGCTAGACCCATAATCTGTTATGGCAGTGAAGCTTGGACCATCAGAACTCAGGATGATCGTCATATTACAGCCACGGAGATGAAATGTCTGCGACGAACTGCAGGTTATAGCCTTCTAGACCACCAAAGAAATTCAACAATAGCCAGAGAGTTAAACATCGTATCTATATCTGAATACCTCCAAGAATATAGAAACAATTGGCTAGCCCATATTCAGCGCAATGGAATCGTCACAGAATACCAAAAACCCATTCTTCACTATATATTCCCTCGAGGCAGAAAGATCTGTGGGTCGACCTTTGCGGAGATTGCGGGCGGACCGTAACGGGCCACTGGGCCTAATACTTTGAGAGGACGGATGCTCATAATAATACTATTAATTCATCATAATCCTAATCTTTTTTTTTATTGATTTCGTTACCTCTCAATGATGGATAAATCCTATTTTGAGCAGAAACATTCTACGCTCAGATACCGGGACTTGAACCCGGGACCCTTGGTTCTCTAGACCAAGTGCTCTACCAACTGAGCTACCTGAGCAAGTACCGATCTAAACGCAAATCTTTCTCTATATACATTGTAATTCCCATCCACCAAATGCTGTGAAGCCATGCTTCTATCTTGCAAATGGCGGCTCCTTTATTAAGAAGACATAATTGGGAATTATACATTACAGCCAGTACGGCTTTTTCCAAGTTTTTTTTTATTGATTTCGTGCATCTCATATAAAAAACTTGGAAAAAGCCGTACTGGCTGTAATGTATAATTCCCAAATATGTCTTCTTAATAAAGGAGCCGCCATTTGCAAGATAGAAGCATGGCTTCACTGCATTTGGTGGATGGGAATTACAATGTATATAGAGAAAGATTTGCGTTTAGATCGGTACTTGCTCAGGTAGCTCAGTTGGTAGAGCACTTGGTCTAGAGAACCAAGGGTCCCGGGTTCAAGTCCCGGTCTGAGCGTATAATTTTTCTCTTCAAATATGATTTATCCATCATTGAGATGTACGAAATCAATAAAAAAAACTTGGAAAAAGCCGTACTGGCTGTAATGTATAATTCCCAAATATGTCTTCTTAATAAAGGAGCCGCCATTTGCAAGATAGAAGCATGGCTTCACAGCATTTGGTGGATGGGAATTACAATGTATATAGAGAAAGATTTGCGTTTAGATCGGTACTTGCTCAGGTAGCTCAGTTGGTAGAGCACTTGGTCTAGAGAACCAAGGGTCCCGGGTTCAAGTCCCGGTCTGAGCGTATAATTTCTCTTCAAAAAAAATAATAATGCTTTATTTTAGCTAACAGATTTAAGGCCAACCAGCTAATAGTAAAATTACAAACTAATTGCTTACATATTAAAATTTTAAGATATTATTAAAATATAGACTAAACAAATGACAATGGGGATGTAGTCTAATATTACATAATACTAACAAAACATGGAATAAAATTATATTAAAATTATATAAAATAAAATTAAGTAAGTAAAGCTTGTGTATTACCTATTGTCATGTAGTTCATATATTTCTTGTTGGATACGTTGCTAATTGTCTGATGTGATATTTTATATAAGATACTCCAGCTTATGTCTAGCAGTAATGGAATTTGAGTTTATCTGTCAGTACGTAAGATAATTCTTAAAACTTTTTTTTTCTGAACTATTTGAAGAGTTTGAATATGGGGTCATGCTGCGTATCCCAAGGCTGGACTAGCATATTTCATGAGTGTTCTAATTAGTGTTTTATATAGATTTGTTTTATATTTTATTGTAAGTGTGTGTGAAGTAAGTAAAGGAAAGATATATGAAATTCTTAGCAATGCTTTGTTCTTTAGTTGTTTTATATGTTGATTGAATGTTAGTTTTCTGTCTAGTGTGACTCCGAAGTATTTAATTGAGTTTTTATATTCTAAATGAGTATTATTTGTATGTAGTACAGGTGGATTTGGTCTTCTTCTTGTAAATTTAATGGTCTGACTTTTTTCAGCGTTTAATCTGATTCTCCATTTAGAGAACAGTTGCTGATTTTCTTAATATTTGATTGTATTCTTCTTGTAGTGTATTGTATATTTGCATATGTACAATATATTGCTGTTATCAATTGAGTTGGTGTTTACTTGATGAAAATCCATATTTATTAATTAAATAAAAATAAAACGTTGTTTTATTTGATTTTCATATTTATTATATAATTCAGTGACAGCTGTTTCGCTACACTGTACCTTCTTCACACATGTTAACAAATTATGAATTGTGTTCCAACTGATCTAAGCAACAATACAACAATATTGATTTAATTTTGTTTAATTTAACAAAGGATATTCATTCAAATCAAGTTGAGAATTTAACAGTTTTTTACTACTTTTAAATTTATTAATTTCTACAGCCTCTTAAAGATCTAACTTCTTACCCTTATCACAAATATGTAAAATTTCAAAAAGATCTAACTTGTTACCCTTATCACAAATATGTAAAATTTTGAAATTTTGAAATTTTACATATTTGTGATAAGGGTAAGAAGTTAGATCTTTAAGAGGCTGTAGAAATTAATAAATTTAAAAGTAGTAAAAAACTGTTAAATTCTCAACTTGATTTGAATGAATATCCTTTGTTAAATTAAACAAAATTAAATCAATATTGTTGTATTGTTGCTTAGATCAGTTGGAACACAATTCATAATTTGTTAACATGTGTGAAGAAGGTACAGTGTAGCGAAACAGCTGTCACTGAATTATATAATAAATATGAAAATCAAATAAAACTACGTTTTATTTTTATTTAATTAATATATGTTGCTGTGCCATCTGTGTATTGTGCTGTGTTTACATCGTCTGATATAAGAATGTCAGATGTTTATAAGTTATATAGTACAGGTGCTAATACTGAGCCTTGGGGAACTCCTGCTTTGATTGGATGCCAGCTTGATTTTTGTCCATTGTATATTACTCTGAACGTTCGTTTGTTTAAACAAGAGTGTACTTAGCTATCAGGAATGTTATGCTGTTTTAATTTATAAATGAGTCCAGTGTCCCATAGTGAGTGAAATGCCTTTTCAGTATAAAAGAAGACTGCAGTTGTATGTTTTCTCTGTAAAAATCCAGTTGTGATAGCGTCCATGAGTCTTGTTAGTTGTAGTGTGGTTGCGTGTTCAGATCTGAAAGCAAATTGTGTCTCAGGTATACTTGTGTTATGTATCGTTGTAGTCTTCGTAGTATTAGTATTTCTAAAATTTGCCTAAATGGTCAAGAAGGCTGATAGATCTGTAATTTTGAGGGAATAGTGGATCTTTTCCGTATATAGTTATAGTTGTAAGTTGGGCTAATTTGAATGGAGCTGGAAAGTGATATCATTTTAGCACAGTGTTTAGAATTTTAGTCAGATGCACTAGTTCTTCTGGAAAGTTGTTTAAGTGATTGTGGTCAGTTTGTCTTGTCATTGGGCTTTATTATTTTATAGTGATAAAATTATTTTCTTTATTTCATTTGTTGTAGCAAATGGTATGTTGACTGTCGGTGGAGTGTTTGAATAATTAATTTTTTGCCTTCTTGTTCTGTCTTCAAATTGTTCGTAAGTGTTATTTCTTGTCCTAGATCTAAATTGGTCTTCTGAAGTCTCAGCAAAGACGTTTGCCTATTCGTGATCGTCATATAGTAGTCCTTGTCTTCCATGTAACGGTTTATTTCTTATTCGTCTATGTGTGATTTTTTATTATTTTCCAAGAAGTGTACTATCTACTGCAGTCTTCAATTCATTATCCAAGTTTTCTGTTTTGTGACGTTGTATTAATGAGCGTATTATTTTTGTTACTTTATTAAGTCGTTGTTTATCTTCATGTAGTCTAAGATGTTGCCATTGTCGTCTGATGTGTCTTATTTTCTAACAGCAATTCAGTTAGTCCTGGAAAGTTCTGTGTATTTTTTTCTTGTCATTCTAGTTGTTGTAGTTATTGTAAGATTGCAAGAGTGTATTTTGGAATGTTTCAATAGCTATGTCCTGTTCTCTAGGTGAATTAATAGTAATGTTAAGTACTATGCTGTTATTTAGTTCTTTTCGGTACAGAGCCCAGTTTGTTGTCCTTGGTATATTTATTCTAGTCTCAGTTCAAATGGTATGTAGTACTATTTTTGTTATAACAGGACTATGGTTAGAATTCAGTTCGTCTAGTATATCTATGAAGTTAATAGTTGGGCTAGTTTTACTAATAAATATGTCTAGTACATCAGGTAGGTGTCGTTGGTAACTGAAGTGTGTAGTTGCAGTGGTCCAATTACTTGATACTGATTATGAAGGGAAGGTTGTAGAGAAGTTCTGCCGTTAGCGTTTGTAGTCTATGAGTTCCACATAGCCCTTTTAGCATTGAATTCTCTTCCATAAATGAAGTTATTAGTGTGTCTGGTGAGTGTATCGAGTTCTCTTACAGTTAAGTTAGCTAGTGGTGACACGTATATTGTTCCTACAGTTGTCGTTTTGTTAAATTAATATACGTCTATTGCTGTCAGTATTATGTTATTTAGTCCGTTTATAGTTATTGGAGTATGATGGATAGTGGACTTAACCACCACCGCCGTTCCTCCTTGTCCTCGGTTTTCACTGTCTGTCCTGTAAATGTCGTAATTTGGAATTCTCCAAGTTGTATGTTTCCTTAGTTTGGTCTTAGATATTAATGCAACGTCTATATTTAATCTTGTCAGTAAGTTTGCAAATTCTAGAATTTCATTAAGAATACCATTTGCATTCCATTCTAGAATTAGCAAAGGTTGTATTGCTTTGTGTTGTCTAAGGTCCATTCTGGGTGAGAGCTGTGAGAAGTGTAATTATAGTATTTAAATACTGTGGGCTTTCGAGTACTTTTTTGATGAGTATAATTTAGTTTGTGTTTACATTTGTGCTATTGTTATTTCTTGCTGTTTCTGTTTGTGTAGTGTTGTTTCTTAGAGGTAATGGTGGGAAGTTGGCTCTTTCAAGGATAGGGCTTTGCCTAGGAGTATTTTGTGTGGATCTGTTGATAGTGGGCCTTGTGTTAGCTTGTTGTGGTCTGGGTGTGCTTGTTGTTTGAATATTGTTATTCTTTGAGATCTGTTGTGGTCTGGCTATAGGTAGTTTGTAAGCAGGGCAGTCTCTGTAGCTGGCAGCATGTTCACCTTTGCAATTTATGCATGTTACTGTGTTATTTGTGAATAGTGATACTCTGTGCTGTCCAGAGTATCGGATACATTTCTCAGTCCTAGTACAGTACTGAGCTAGATGTCCGAAGCCCTGGCATCTTTAGAAATGTGTGATTCCAGCAAGTCTTTTATATTTCTGCAATCTTATCTTTATGTAGAATATGTGACTTAAACCATCAAGTTGATTTTCAAGATGTTCTGTCTTCCTGAGAGAAAGAATCCAAACAGGGATAGGGGTTTTAATCTTATCTCCGCATTCGAAGGTCAGTTTAGTCAATTGTCTAATTGAGATAATATGAAAGTCATTATTTTGAAGATAGTATATATTTTGTTGGGAAGTTGGCTGGAAGTCCTTTAAGAGTTACCCTGAGTGTAGGATCCTCGTCATAAGCATATGTGTGATATTTAATGTGGTTGGCGTTAAGTTGATTTATTACATGTTCATATGCTTCATGACGTCTTGTTTGAATATTCACTGTGTTATTTGAATGTCATGGATACATTTTGACTCTAAACTATCATGGAAAAACCATGTGAAATATGTCAGTAAAAAGGCACTGAAAAGAATGGGTATCCTAGAAAGATTAACTGGGGTGAAATGGGGTTGTTCTAGAAAAACCCCAAATACAACATACAACATTTACATAAAACCTGTACTACAATACTGCGGAGAAATCCTTATCACATCACCAAGAATAATGGAAAAATTGTAAACAATTACGCTATGAGGATAATAACAGGCTGCGTGATATCCACCCCTTTAGAATCCATGAGAGCTGTTACCCAGAACCATCTTAAATCTTCAAGAAAAGCACTTTTACAGTATAAAAAAATAGACATTCAGAAGACACATGGAGAAAAAACAAGTAGAAGATAGAAGACTGAAAACCCAAGTCACTTTCCTTGAGAAAGTCAAAGAACTAGAGAAACAATTTGAAATGCCGAAAATAGAGAAAACTTCTTAACAATAATAAACCCCCTACATTTTGAGCCTATGCCTTGTGTCTGAGATATAAATGCAAACATCACAAAAAAATCCGAACTTAATGCCGATTACTTGAAATCAATAACCTTGGAAACTATCTACACCAGATATCCTACAGAAGACTGGCTACACGTCTACACTGATGGCTCACTCACAGATACTGAAACTGGTGCCGGAGCAGGAGGATCATGCTCCCTTTTTTCCTTTTTACTGTCATGCTGGACGAAGAATAACAAATTTGAATGGTGAAATCCATGCCATAAAAACCTTTCTCCAAAACCTGTTAACACTAAAAACCATGTTTTCCAAATTAGTGCTCCTCTGTGACTCCAAAGCAGCTATACAGGAAATTTACTGGCAAAAACGTTTTAATTGCAAAGAATGCTATAACATTATTACTGACCTGCAAAATTGTGGTAAAGAAGTTGTCCTCCAATGGCTACCCTCCCACCGTGGGATTGCCGGAAATAAAACAGCTGATCTCCTCGCCAAAAAAGGATCTCGCATTGAACAAATGCCTAGATCTAAACCAACACCTTACTCCTCAGTGAAACGCCACATAAAGTTAAAATCCGAAATTATGAATGACAATAGACATTAAACTGTGGCCAGTAACAAAACATGGGAATGCCTAATAAAACATACTGATATACCGAACATACCAACAAGAACAGAAGTAGCACATTTTAGGATGACAGGCAAAACACCTTCACAAAATCAATGTTCTGCCTTCACCGAAATACATTTTATACAATCACCCAGGTGAAGAAATGGACGAAGGTCATCTGAACAACTGTATCGCTGTCAAACATGAAGATTCTAAGACCTCAAAATATTGGAGAGCAAGACTGCTAATGACTTCAATGTTAGATGCAGTACATTAGACAACAACAACAACATTTTGATATTGTTTGCCTGTTTTTTCTAGTGTCATTGCATTTATAATTTTGATGTCTGCAATATTGGGCGGTGGTTTACAGATTATAGGCCGATTTTTTCTTACTGCGTTTTCTGTACTTGCTTCTTTCTCAGTGTTAGTGTCTGTTAATGGTTCGAATCTACTTTCTGTGATTATGGGAGTGATTGTTTCCTCTAGTGTGACTTGTTTATTTGTGTGTTTAGGTTACTGAAAGCCCGAATCATGTTCTGTGTTTTCTTTTTCCTGTTCCAAACTATGTACAGTGTTTTCTTTCTCCTGTTCAGTGTTTTCTTATTCTTGTTCATTATCGGATAGCTCAATGTCTGGTCCGTGGAGGGATTCATTGAGGTCGGGGTCTCTAGGTTGTATTTTCCCCATCTTGAGATGAGGGGAAGTCAGGGGTGAAGGTTCTCTGTCCTTACTCCGGGTTCGGTAAGGACTTGGGGACTGATGGATGTTGGGAAAAGGTGATGCCGTGCACCGTGTTAAGGGAGGTTGATACTAGGAAATATAACCGTGGCGTCTGTTGATCCTATGTTTTACTAGAGCTTGAAAAACCTATGTAAATGCTATTTTTGTTGTATAATCGATTAAAATTGAAAATGTTAAGCTTTTATATGAAGTTGTTATCCACATGCTTGGCTGAATCACTTGTTGATAGCTGACCAATGAGAATTCTTCCTTAAGTAGGGGCGAGCAGTCAGTGAACCTGAGAGCCAATCACAGTCGAGCTGGCTGGAATACTGTCAGGCAACGTTGAGAAGTAATTTTCTGCTGAAAATGATGAAACGAGAATCTTCTAGGCACTAGAAGTTCACCAGCGCGATTGTACCGTTTAATTTATAAAGGCAATCTCTTCAGTAGTCGAGCGCAGTAGAATTGACACATGACACATAGGCTTATATAGGTGCAAAGAATGATGTGACCAAAGAGTTAGCGTAACCAATTATATGGAGATAAAAAAAGACCAAGTGGCCTAAGTCATAAAATAGATGATAATTATAGTAGACTACACTTTATAAATAATTCAAACGTGCGTTAAAAATGTAATTTTCAGGTGATTTACAAAGGAGCATTAACAACTCGGAGCGCTTGTTTGTTGTGAACATTTGTATACAAGCTGATTGATAGATGAGAAAATGCATGGTAATACTGCATTAAACGGAATATTGAATTGCGTTGTTAGATTTCATTGCAACAAAAATAGACAAATTACATTCAACAGAAATTGTCTTCTGGCGAGGATCAGCAAGAATTTCGACTAGAGAATATGAAAAATAATGTTATAACAGTAAAGACGGCAGTACAATGTTCCCTAGTATAAACTACTAAAACAATACAAATAATATGGTCTGGACATTTTAAAAGGATGACGCAAGACAGGTTATCAAAGAAGATTTATGATAGGATTCCGACAGGAAGAAGAAATAAACGAAGATAACAAATTACATTGACACAAGTAGAAATCAGAGCAACGGAAAACAAGTGGCTTGAGGAAGGACTGGAGGTTGGCTGTAGATGTTTAAACGGTTACGTGAAGATATCAGAGATATAGGTCGCGCAAGGGATTTTGAACAATGTCCTTCACCGTAAATCCAATGGGAGAGCCTATCCAGACTGCTGATCTGTGAATTCCCTGTCTGCCACGTGAACAAACAAAACAGTTCCTATGTACATTCCATAGAGAATTATAGTGAGACGCGGATGTGTTGATTTTAGATTTAAAACCGTAGACTTTAATTATAATAGTTTGTACACTTGCTGCCTCAAGTCTTAAAATTATAATGCAATATGAATGTGTATTTAGTTAATTACTCAACAGTTGTGATTTTTTTATTTACACAATGCCTCCTAACTAACTAACTCACTGACACTATCGAACCCGTAGGTTCATGGTCGGGCGGACATAACCTCTCCATATATCCCTATCTTGAGCCAATGTTTTCCAATCATGCCCTGTATAATCTACTTCCCTCAAATCATAGTTAATGCTGTTCTCCCACCTCATTCTTGGTCTACCAACTGGGCGTTTCCCTCTGGTTTTCCTACAAAAAGCTTCTACGCACGACTTTCATTTCCCATTCGTGCCACATGTCCTGTCCATCGCAGTCTACAATAAAGATACCTATATTAATTAACCTTTGTAGTGAGATTTTAAAAATGTTTAGCAGTGACTGTATTTGATATTCGCTAGCGAGGGAGATAGCAATGACGTGTGGTCATACTTCCTATTGGCTCAGACCTACATCTGGTTAGTACAGGACTCGCATCTAAGCTCCCATTACAAATTTCATTGTTCAGGAACTATTGCTAGGGTTATATTAAAAAACAGAGAATAAATCGTAAAATAAATAAAGTAATGGGACTCAAATTTTGATTGAACGTACTATATGCCACTCTATGATGCAACGCTCCTCCTAGCTATTCAGTATACGTCACATCGACAGTATTCTCTAGCAATAAGTGCCATTCCAACTCAGAAATATGCATAATCTTCGGACATGAACACTTTTAGGCTGTACGAAATTGTTAATTGGAGATCGGTAGGTCGTTTCGCGTATAGATTGCCCTGTGTTACTGAATATGCCTAGTTTCTTATCTCAGCCCAGTCCTGTATTTTCATATCTTTCCATTTTACCACGACGTCACTTTCGCATTATCGTTGCACGATATCTGGTAACTGGAATGAAAACTGAAATGAAAACTGAAATGACAAATACAGTTCGACGCTTATGATCTGATCTATACACTTCTGGAGGCGAGTCTAGGCTTCTGTATGTTATTAAGCAGCTACCAGAATAGACACTAATTTGGTTATGCAGGAGGATGCATAGATGTGTTTCAGATTGTAACATTTGTTCTGTTCTAAGACTGCTTTTTTGTTATGTTTGTACTGATATACCTCTATATACATACTTACTTACTTACTGGCACTATCGAACCCGTAGGTTCATGGCCGCACGGACATAAGCTCTCCATACATCACTATCCTGAGCTAATGCTTTCCAATCATTCCCTGTATAATCTACTTCCCTCAAATCATAGTTAATGTTGTTCTCTCACCTCATTCTTGGTCTACCAACTGGGCGTTTTCCCTCTGGCTTTCCTACAAGAAGCTTCCATGCACGTCTTTCATTCCCCATACGTGCAACATGTCCTGTCCATCGCAGTCTACGAGACTTAACTGTTCTTATTATATCTGGCTTCCTATAAAGACCATGTAGTTCATTGTTATGTAGTCTTCTCCATTCACCTGTCTGTTCATCTCTCTTTGGTCCAAAAATTTTCCTAAGAACTTTATTCTCAAATACTTGTAATCTCCTTTCCTCCCTTAAAGTAAGAGTCCATGTTTCGCACCCATATAATATAACTGGTAGAATAATAGTTTTATATGTTTTCAGCTTAACGTTTTTTGAAATATACCTCTATATTTTATTTGTAAATAATGCATCAGTTTATTGCCAGCAGCAAATTATACTTTTTATTTACAATCATTTTCATAAGAGTTTTTATGAGCCGAATTTTTGTATCTTATCTCTGAATTAATGTTTTTTTCTTATTTTTCTTTTTTACTCGTGCTTTAAATTCAACTTAGCATACGGCTAGTAGCTCACAAAAAAGCGAGTGGGGCATAAAGAGAGGGAGACTGTTACCGCTGTGAGTCCCCGGTGCACGCAGTTCTACGCATGGAACTGTATTAACCATTCACAAAACTTGTGCTCTTTTCTTGCATAGTCGCGTTATGAATTCATGTGTTTCGGTTTTGTATAATTTTCACTACAGTGTTTATTAAGATGCATGACCATGTGTTACGATTATTAAATTGTTTCGTTTTCAATACAGTGTATATAAAGATTGTATGTTATTCTTTCACAAACGCGACTAATATTTTTAGCACGCGACACTAAGATTCATGCTGTAGAAATGACCAGGGAAAGTACCTTGGTGGGCATTGTAGCTCTCTCTAGTGAGCACATGTTAACTGAAACCGGAGTATGCATGCGAGGTGACGGCACAAGACAGCAACGCAGCCTAGTGCGCAGCTGCGGTGCATTCGAGAGTGAACATAAAGGTACGTACACACTTGCGCTCCTCGCGCGCGCACCATGTTCGTCAGATTTGGACGGGGTTTTAAGGTGCGCGCGCGCGTCTCTCACCACGATCCACTCATTGTCGGTTTTTTCCACAAACACTTTGATGGTTCGCTGTTTAGATTTGGGCGGGTACCTGAGAGGTTCGTTGTTTTCGGTGCGCACCTATTATTTGAGTATGGAATGGTCAGCGGAAAACATGTTAAAACTTATTGATATTTATAGAAGCAAGCAATTATTGTGGGATCCTCAACATAAGGATCATTTTTAAAAATCATTGAAAGGAGATGCCTGTTTTTTTTTTCAATGTGTTTTTTTTCATGTGTACTGTAATTGTATGAATAAATTAGAATTATTTAGAAAACATTATTTATTTAAGACGTTCATTTCATAATATTATGCATGAAGTATCACAAAACAATACAGTATATAAACATTTATTACTAATTATTTATTTATTTCTTTAAGACTCAAAAGAGCAAGATTGCTCATGTTAAGGGGCAATACACAAAAAATAATGGCCATAAAACAATTAACAATAAAAACAAGAAAACAAATTCAGGCATAAGTTTAAATAATACAAACTACTATAGATGCACAATATATATACATATATAAATACAATATTTAAACAGGATAATATTAATAATAATAAAATTAACAAAATTAACTAAGAAAGCAATGAGAAAAAATATTTTTTAATACAATTAGAAAAATGTTTAACATTCGTGAAATGTTGATATTCAATAGGTAAGTTATTGTAATGGTTGATTAATGCATAACGAATCCCTTTTATAACTTTTTTTTGAGAAACTAGTATCTTTGTGCAATAAAGTACAACCTCTAGTATAACAATCATGTACATCTTTATTAAAAATTAAGGCCATGTTATGGTGAGATAGATTCTTAATAATTTTAAACATATATATCTACAAATCATATATTTTTTTAAATTCCTTGAATGCTATAATATTTGAAAAAGTATAAATAAAGTTATAAGATGTAATAAGTAATAAGCGTGACCAGACGTCCCGATTTTGGCGGACAGTCCCGATTTTTAACAACTTGTCCCGCGTCCCGCGGCATTTTAAAAAAAAGTCCCTATTTTTGGGAAAGAATGCAGGACAAGCGGGAGAACGGAAAGGGAATAGACATGGTTGGTTACACCTGCTCTGTAAAATGTCTACTGAAGGTTTGTGGGTTTCCTATGGATCGCAGGAGGTTCGTTGAAATTAATAATTTCGACGAACATAACACGCGCCGCGCGCGCGCCGTTTGTGTTCGCGGCGCGCATATGTGTACGTACCTTAATACAGATGCAATGGTTCTGTGAGAAGTATACCTCATTACGAAGCAATAAGGTACTTTCCCTGGTCATCACTCTAATATTATGACACGCATTCCTTAAGCTCGGCATCTCTTCTTTAACTCAGCTCGCGGCTTAACCTCGTGTGGGTATTTCATTACAACACAAGAGAAGACTTTCCACAAAGTCCTCCAGACTGTGTTCCCAACTGAAAATTGTTTGTGTAGCGATCAAGCTGCCATCCTTAAGTGATTTTAGTGTTTCATGATGATATAGTCAGATAATTAGTTTTACGTATACAATATCACCCGTAACGGAATAAGAAAGAGCTTTTCTCAGAAACCTTTCTGTGAGTTGAATTTGCACTTATTATATACCGAGTTCTTCATTTATAACCTAACGCGCACACGGCGTTTTGCTTGTGTGCGTTTGGGTGTGCCACAACCTGTTTTGCTCCTACATAAACTCCGCGCATAAAGCATGTATAAAAATCTTACCTTATAGATGATGCTGGAAATGTCGTACACCCTCGGCTAAACAGCCATTATATCGGGAAAACGCATTCTGATTCACTCGATTAATTTGGGCCACTGTAATGTTTCCGATTTCATTTCTAATATTTTGTTTTTAGTCTTTCAATGTATGAGTATTTGTCTTGTAAACTTTGTCTTTCAGGTTACCCCACAAGTAAAAATCATACACTGTTGAATGAGGGGAGCGAGAGGGCCATAAAATAGCAATAATCACTCTATCTTAAAACACTTTACTAATTTTATTCATGGACACTTCTGCTGTGCGAGCGGTAGCAGAATCTTGTTGAAACCACCCATATAATTTATCTTCTTCTGTTAGTTCACGAAAAATAAATAATAGTTTTAAAAAAACTAAAACAGCACGCTTTATTAGAAAACCGAACTCAAAAATGAAAAATAATTTTAATTTCCAACACGCTTGGGATAAATTTAAAGTGGTCACCAAAAAAATCATCCCCAACACATATAGAATAAAGCTAGAATTATCAACAAAAAGAAAATAATTTTACCATCAAAAGCGTGGGGTGCTTTTTATGATTTTTACATGTTCTTCTTAGAGACTTTACTTTTACCAATATCTGTTTATTATCAAATATATTAATTGATATAGAGCACCCCACGCTTTTGATGGTAAAATTATTTTCTTTTTGTTGATAATTCTAGTTTTATTCTATATGTGTTGGAGATGATTTTTTTGTTGACCACTTTAAATTTATCCCAAGCGTGTTGGAAATTAAAATAATTTTTCATTTTTGGGTTCGGTTTTCTAATAAAGCGTGCTGTTTTATTTTTTTAAAGTATTATTTATTTTTTTATGTTTTAGTTTTAATATTTTACAGAATAAGATAAAAATGTAAATATCTTTAAACTCCATACTAATGTAGTATGAGCTAAAAGTATCACTCTTCTAAAAAAATCCTCCCCAGCCGGATTCGAACCAGCGACCTATGGATTACTGAAATTATGTACCACTAGTTCACCGCTCTACCAACTGAGCTTTTACAACGATTGATTAAAAAGTCGACAAGTCCGTAACCTATTATACCAATTTTTTTCTGATGATTCTGACCAGGAATTTAGAAAGAAAATATGCAATTATTGTATTGTCACGGGTCGTTTACAAGTATACAAAGTTTCAAGTCGATCCAATATCTCTAAGTAGGTGAAAATCGTATTTAAATATTCCGTTACATGAATACAAAGACACTTTTTTTGATTTTCTGATGATTCTGGCCAGGATTTTAGAAAATGAATATGAAATTATTGTATTGTCACGGGTCCTTTACAAGTATGCAAAATTTCAAGTCGATCCAATTATTTTAAGTGGGTGAAAAACGCGTTGAAAGATTCAGTTACATAGATAGATAGATAGATAGATAGATAGATAGATACAGGTCAAGGTAATATAAAGCGTGTAAAAAGAGGTCAAAATGTCATTTTAGTACCTCTCTGCATTTACAGTCTGCCCGTAAAATGTTGGACCGTTTAAGCGTCTAGCGCCAACTCCAACTTTCCGAACATAATGAGGGATTTGTTGAATGCGATGTGGATTCTCCGTTGCGCGTACGGATTGTTATGAGTGATGACACGACCGATTAGGTGGAACCATGCGTTGTCGAAAAAGAGTAGATACTCTGGTTTAATTGAACCGTTATTCACTGATGAAAGAAACCATTCACAATAATGCATTCGTGATACTGAGTCACCTTGTTTTAACCTTTTCACTGCTGAGATATTTCCAGCCTTTAAAACCATCCTTGCTCAATACAGGGAGAAATGTGGAAAAAGTTTATTTAGGTTCCTAAGAGATGGCAATATATGCCTGCTTAGTTTGAAAGCTATGCAATACGTATTATATAACTAGCAGGCGTTTGGAATTGAGAATGGATGTACACGCCCATAGTACGGCAAGCATTTTCTTTGCCAACGGATATACCCGTTCGTAGCAGTGTAAAGGTTAAACAATGGACACTTGTACACTTATAAGGTTTTAGTTTTAATAATTTAGTTGCGCTATGTGCAGTCGACTCTGACATTCCCACCTGTTGTGCTAATTTTGGTATGGATTTTTTTCTTTGTACATTCAAATCTTACACCTATTTCGTCTAATGTTTCCTCTATTAAAACTTTAAGTTTACGCTTTCGTGTTTTGTTTAACTCAGAACCAATGGTTTAGAATTTCTTCACAATCTCGTGAATTGTAAATCTGGAAGGAGGCACTTCAACAGGGAACTTTTAATGTACTCTGTGCAAACACTTCTTGGTGATTCACAATAAAAATAACTTCTACATATATTGCTGGACGATACAGTAATGCCGAGAGCCACTACTAGCAAATGCGCGCGCGCTCACAGGCAGCCGATAGTGGGGGAATCTAGCGAGAACTCGGGCGAAACGCCGTGTGTCCGTTAGGTTATAAATGAGTAACACAGCATTAATGCACAGTTGTGTTCGCATGCTGAATATCTATATAACAAAAATCTTTAAACAACTTGAAAAAAAACTAAGACTTACAGCAAAAAAATGTTTGTTGTTGGGATGGGATGAGATGCTGGCTAAACTCGATAGAACAATGACTCTCTTCAGGGAAGGACTCAAGGAAATGTAGTTTGGGCGTCAGTGAATAACTCACATCTTATTTTAAAGTTCAATGACTGCAAATCACTTGTATTTATTAATACGGTACCGTAAAATGTCTTAACTATTCCAATCAAATTTTTAAATTGGCGCCAACTCCAATAAAGTTTCCAGCACAACTTTTATATTAAAAAATTAGACGAATTATATTCACTCAAATTCCGAAGACAATCTACTGAAAGGTCTGTATGAACTTAACAAAATGACAGAAGAATATGGATTAAAGATAACTACAGAAAAAACAAAAATTATGGCATTCCAAGGTGTAGATCCTGTCAGAAGTAAAATTGTACTGGACAATAAAATTTTGGAGCAGGTGAATAATTTTACATATCTAGGATGCAATATCTCATACGAAGAAGAAAAGGATGTAAATGCAAAAATATCTAAATTTTTAAGAATTTTAGGGTTAATAAATTCTTTTTTCATGCCACAGTTAGTCCAAAAGCATTCAAGACTGAAAGTGTATAAAACACTGGCTCTTCCAACTCTTTTGTATGGTAACGAAGTATGGACGTTGAAACAGAAGGATATACAGAGACTTAGATCTTACTAGATCACAACAAAAATGAAGACATCTTAGAAGAATTACACATGGAATCTTTAGAAAACAAAATTTCTGATTATAAGTCGAGATGGATACAACATGTTCATCGAATGGAAGATCACAGAATACCCAAACAAATGTTAAGATATCAACCTGCAGGAAGAAGAAGACCAGGACATCCACTCAAAAGACTTCTGGATGGTGTTCCTGTTGAGGCCGAAACAGGTCAACAAATGACCTAAATTCGTGAATGTACTATGATGATGATGATATTCATTCAATCTCTCTTAATATTTTATGATTTAAATATATTTTTGCGGACTTCAATATTTTATTATGGAGCCTAATTACAGCACACGGCATGTACCTCTGTTCATGGAGCATAATTTCCACTTAACAAAATTTCAATATTTGAGACGTAATTCCAGACGCAATGAAGTCGAGAGAGAGAGAGAGAGAGAGAGAGAGAGAGAGAGAGGAGAGAGAGAGAGAGAGAGAGAGAGAGAGAGAGAGAGAGAGTGCTCACTATCTTGAAATGAGAGCCCTTTCTCCAAAGATTCAGCACATTATAATCTCAATTCTCGTTGGTTAAAACATTTAATATACTTACTTAATTACTCACTGGCACTATCGAACTCGTAGGTTCATGGCCGCGCGGACATAAGCTCTCCATACAACCCTATGCTGAGGTAATGTTTTCCAATCATTCCCAGTATAATCTACTTCCCTCAAATCATAGTTAATGTTGTTCTCCCACCTCATTCTTAGTCTACCAACTGGGCGTTTTCCTTCTGGCTTTCCTTCTGGCTTTCCTACAAGAAGCTTCCATGCACGTCTTTCATTCCCCATACGCGCAACATGTCCTGCCCATCGCAGTCTACGAGACTTAACTGTTCTTATTATATCTGGCTTCCTATAAAGACCATGTAGTTCATTGTTATTCACCAGTCTGTTCATCTCTCTTTGGTCCAAAAATTTTCCTAAGAACTTTATTCTCAAATACTCGTAATCTCCTTTCCTCCCTTAAAGTAAGAGTCCATGTTTCGCACCCATATAATATAACTGGTAGAATAACAGTTTTATATATTTTCAGCTCAACATTTTTTGAAAGGAGTTGGGACATCAAAAGTTTCTGCAATGCATAATAGCATGCATTTCCAGAATTGAGCCTATGTTTAATTTCTTTGTGCATCTCATTCCTATTTGTGATTATTGTTCCTAGGTATTTGAATTCAGCCACTTCCTCAAAATTTCCCTCATTTGTCATTAGCTGTCCATTTCCATTATATAATGAATTTCTACGTGTGACCATATATTTATTTTTACTGATATTTACTTCCAGTCGTAATTTCTTAGTGTTACAAAACAGTGTGTGCGTGTTGGCCTTTAGTATCTCCTCGCTATCGGCCAGTAGTACTAAATCATCAGCATAAACTAACAGCTTATTAATACCATTCAGTTGTAAGCCTTCCTCATTCTCTAAAGATTGCTTAAATGTAATTTGTAATATAAAGGTAAAGTGTTCCCTCTACAGACCATAGGAGACCCTTGGGGTAGTAGAAACAAGTGTCGGGTACTCATTTCCATTTGAGTCCGAGTCGACGGCCATGGTGTCACCACAATGTTTGGAAAACGTTTACTTTAACTTACCGGAAATCTTTTCAAAGTCCTGTAGAACAATAGTGCGCATGCATCAATGTTTATAGAGCCAGCGTTAACCCACGATCGAACGAGATATCGATTATTATCATTGTTTCGATTATTATCGTTTTTCTTGTTTTACGTACTTAGACACTTTTAATATGCAACGAACCTAAAAGCTAACTAACTAACTAACTCATACTTAACCTAATTCATTTACTCTAACCTAGGGTGGGTCCCATGAAACGCTCTTTTTTTTCACTCCTTAATAATCGCAATCATCGATAACACACGGTTCCAACTATGTAATATACTCTCTGGAGAAAATAGCAAGTCACCATCACAATATGTGTATTTGAATAAATACTTGAAAATTCTAAAATAAAGTTATACAAATTGTTTTAAATATTTTATGGTTGAAAATGTTACTAAATACAGAAGAAGAGTTATAGTTAACAGCAATAAACAGAGAAATCACGGGCAAGTGTTTGTAAACTTGAGCCGAATGTTTGAGCCAGTTTAAAAATCCTGATTCCACCGGGACCCGAACGCCCGAACTTTCGGTAGCGTATTGCCTTAACCTACTACGGTAGAGCATATATTTTAAATATCAGAAGCAAACTAGATCAAATAACTATACTTGATTCTTCTGTTAATATTTTAAAATGTTAACTACATTCCAGAAAATTCTAGTATTTTAGAATGTAATAATGCACAGAAATTAATCGCCTCTATTATGAAAATTTATGTTTATTATATCTCTCCAGATTATTTTATAAATGTTTAAACAATTATTTGGAATAATTTCTGAACTTACTTACTTACTTACTCACTGGCACTATCGAACCCGTAGGTTCATGGCCGCACGGACATAAGCTCTCCATACATCCCTATCCTGAGCTAATGCTTTCCAATCATTCCCTGTATAATCTGCTTCCCTCAAATCATAGTTAATGTTATTCTCCCACCTCATTCTTGGTCTACCAACTGGGCGTTTACCCTCTGGCTTTCTTACAAGAAGCTTCCATGCAAGTCTTTCATTCCCCATACGTGCAACATGTCCTGCCCATCGCAGTCTACGAGACTTAACTGTTCTTATTATATCTGGCTTCCTATACAGACCATGCAGTTTATTGTTATGTAGTCTTCTCCATTCACCTGTCTGTTCATCTCTCTTTGGTCCAAAAATTTTCCTAAGTACTTTATTCTCAAATATTTGTAATCTCCTTTCCTCCCTTAAAGTAAGAGTCCATGTTTCGCACCCATATAATATAACTGGTAGAATAATAGTTTTATATATTTTCAGTTTAACGTTTTTTGAAAGGGGTTGGGACATCAAGAGTCTCTGCAATACATAATAGCACGCATTTCCAGAATTGAGCCTATGTTTAATTTCTTTGTGCATCTCATTCCTAATTGTGATTATTGTTCCTAGGTATTTGAATTCAGCCACTTCCTCAAAATTTCCCTCATTTGTGATTAGCTGTCCATTTCCATTATTTAATGAATTTCTACGTGTGACCATATATTTAGTTTTATTGATATTTACTTCCAGATAATTTCTGAAACCAATTTTAAATATTTTCATATGATATGTAGCCTATGTCCGGATTCTAAATATTATGATGCATCTTTCACTATCTATCAGCTTATATACGTATAAAGTTGCAGAATGAAAACAAATATTTTAAATATAAATAAGATTGTCTGGAAAGTCTACGAAAAGAGTTCTATTCTTCAGCTTCTATAAAAAGAATTTGTACTGCATGCAAAATCATAGAAAAACTCTATATGGAGCAGTCAGATACATCAAATGCAAAGTATGATATCTAAAATATAGGAACGGAAGAAAATAAATCAAAGATCTGCGTAGGAATATCAAGTATGCATCAGAAAAAGAAACTGTGTTTGAGACAATACAAAATATGACTCGAGAAATAACAATATCGATATATTTCAGAGATATACTTTTAAAATAACAATGATGTAAGAAGGTAAATAATACCAGAAAACACTAGTAAATTATTAGCAATAATTATGGTAGCCCGGGGCTATTTCGCACATTTCGAATTAAATGTTATATAACCTTGGGGAAAAAAATTCAAGGAAAACGAAATATATATTTATTATTACTGAGATATCAATAAATGTATACACAGTATTTAAAAACTGATAAGTGTTGACACTAATAAACAAGAAATATAAATCTGACACATGGCGTGGCTTGACATTATGAACTTAAGCGGGGCTATTTCGCACAGACAGGGGGCTATTTCGCACAGACAGGGGGCTATTCCGTCCACATCTTAACATTACAAATATTTACCGAACATGAATTGTTTCTTGCCAAAGGCACCAAGACACACCTCATGAAACCGTTTTAAACATTTCTGACATCTGATCCACTCTCCCATAGATTTTTACATTTCTGTAAAATACCTTACTCAACAAACAAGAACACGGCACATCATCTTCCTCCACATTCACTGTTGGCTGAAGTGGAAGTGGATCGTCTTCATACGGCGAGAAATGTGTGTTTCTTTTATTTGCATGTCTTCTTCAATCAACTTAATGCAAGCCCCTTTAGAAATATATGTGCGAACCGTCTGTAACATTTTAATAAATAACTTATGATAGTTTACTCACATTTTTATGAAAGAATAATATCTTTAAGAAGTGTACGGAATAGCCGCTGTTATTCTCTGCGAAAAAGCCCCGATTTACTACTTTATAATAAAGCTATATAATTTCATAACCACTTATAATTTCTAAATTTAATTAACTGATCTGATAATTGCAAACATTTACTGTAAATTGGCACAGTAATTATTGATTTACATGAATATATATAAAAATTATAGCTTAAACAGTGAGATGTATAAACTACTCAAGCAGATATATGGCTCAAATAATACACACCGTGGTTGACAAAAGCTTCTCTTACAGCAACACAGAACCTTTTTTTGAAACAAACAGATGACGACTGAATTCCAGACAGTCAGGGGTTGAAAAGAAGTGGTCATTTGTCCTTGAAAATTCCAAAGGTTTCCAGGAAGACACAAAATACTTAAAGTGTGCGAAAAAACCCCATGTGCGAAAAAGCCGCGGGCTGCCATATGTGTTATAATCCAATAGACCGTGTACTGAATAACCTCTAAGAACGTTCGGTGGATTTATAGTTATGTTCACTTTTGGTTCCTAGGTTCACGAGTTCAAAACCGACAGGTTCGATACATGTTTTCAGAAAGCAAAAGTCCTGGATAAGCCTTCCTTGGGGAGATGTATGCCTGGAATCCCGTATCGTAGATTTACGACACGTAAACGAACTTCAGTTCTGACATATAAAACATCTCCGAGGAAAATTTGTAGACCTATCACACCTAGCTTTGAATTGCGGCGCTAATGATCTAAGCAGTTAAATGCACTTAAGCAACTGTCGATACCATCTTCGTGCTGACGAACTCTAAACGTACCTGTATTCACCTCTTGATTCTAGATTATCCTTGACGGAATTAATTAACCCATTCGCCTCGAAAGACGAGGTAGACTCGCCGACAGTTAAATGACCTTCAACTCGGAAGACGAGGTACAGTCACTTAACTCTGCTGTTATATATTTTGCAATATTGTGTTCATCATTTGGCAGGGTAATCTTTTGTTTATATTTATGAATAGTAGAGGAACGTGTTTTAGCCTCCATCCTTATAGTGATATCAAGTACCGTTATCTTTTGTTTGTTTTGAATGTCTCAAAATAAAAAATATATTTTATGGTAACTTAAATCCGGTTTCTGGGTAAATGCATTTAGCATTTATACCTGAAGCGAATGGGCTAATGAACTCAATTTCTAACTGATCTCCACGTTTTGGTCCTGATCTGAATTAAATCATAAGTCATGTTAATGGTAAAACCAAAACTTCTCACAACCACTGACACATGTACCCTTTCAAATGTTGCTATAAATAACACAACACCCTTTTCTTCATTTTTTTGCATGACAAGTTTAAGATCATCTTCTTCTTCTTCACTTCCTGGTTTAGGCAAGAGTTGCCTGTTCCGTCTTCACTAATAGATCTAAGACCATCTCTTCCGAGGACGTCCGACATCTCTTCTTCCTCTTGGAAAATAATGGAAGATTTTATTTGGTAATCTACTTTCTTCCATTCTTTCTACATGTTCTTTCCACTGTATCTTGTTGTTAAATATATTTTAATCATGTGGTCTTGTATTCATCATCAGGACAAACATATGTTACATCAAAATAAAGCAATCACTATTAACTCTAACATTACAGTCGAAGGTAAATGAAAATTTTAACATTATCTATAAGAGTAAGACAGAAAACATAATAATGTTAATAAAAATAAAAATTTTTAATGGAGCTAATAATAAAATGTACACAAGGAAGACAGGTTAAATTGTTCAATATACAGCCCCTTTCTAATATACATAAAACATGACAAAGAAATATAAAGCACTATTATAAACTGAACCGAAAGTGCTATTTCGGTTCGTTACATCAGTGCTGTTATCCTCCCGCCATAGTGATATTCGTGAACTATGCCAATTTCCTTTCTCTCTGTATCTACCCCCACTGTCCTTTCTACCCCTCCCTTTGCTCTGTTTGTAGTGCGCAACTTCCCCTTCCACCTCGGAACGCTCAAATAGGCTACACACGTAACGAACACTATCATTCGATTGTAGATTTTCGTTGGAACACTGGTTTGTCGTCTGGAGGACGCGAGCTACGTATTTTGGTCCGGAAAACCAGGGTAAAGCATCCTCGGCAGGACTAAAAGTATGTATGAGAGGTTGATAGTGCAAATTATGTTATTTTTGGTATTATTTATTGTTTGTCCTTTAATTCTTGAATGATGAAGTCATGTATTTCTTTAATTTCATTTTTCAAACTTCAGACGTGCAATTTAATATTAAATATAATTTTAAGTAAATGTTAATGTTTGATTATTGTATGTTAGCCACGCTGCAGCTGTCTTCCATATTCCTGTACATGAGCTTGCTCAAAAGTTATGAGCTCCTTGTTCCCGTCTAGCTTTCATGGTTGATAACAGTACATTCAGGTTAACTAAGGATCATAACTTACTACAGTGTGTTTTAAGACTTATTGTTGATTAATGTTTATGAATTTGGATAGGAAGAATGAATCAATATTTGCCTCTCAAGAGCCCGGGCAAAGGATTTGGAATAGTACTGATAGTTATGAACTCTATGCTAATATATATATATATATATATATATATATATATATGGTATGATAAGAAAAATAAATGCCTGGACGGGATTCGAACCCGGATCTCTGAGTCTGTACCTCAGTGTGATATCCATTACACCACCAGGCGAATCCAATTCAAGCATTCATGTTTCTTATATATGTATTATATTCTCCATTATTACTAGATGTCGCGAGAACTCAGTCTTCACTGCCATCTAGTAGCTGACTATAACAAGTAAATATATATATATATACGCAAGGTAGTAGATCGAAACACGGCAGCGCAAGTTGGTTGCATTTCGCATGGTTTAATAAATATTTGGTAGCAACGCGACGCAATATGGTAGCAGTCAGCGGGGTTATGGTGCTGGGTTCAAGTCCCAGGGCGCAAAACTAATTTATCGGATATCAATATTTAATACACCAACTTTAAATATTTGTCAACCTTTAAACTAAATTTTACAAACTAATCAAATTATTAAAGTAAAGTAAAGTGATCCCACAACAGGCCCGGAGGCCCTTGGGGTAGTAGGAGGTTAAGACTCCCACTTTTTTCTAGACAATCAGCACTTTATGTCAGCCCTGCGTGACGGCTGCCTTTACCCCCAGAACAAGCGTCTGGTACTCATTTCAGTTAGAGGCTGAGTCGACCCCAGGGCCATAGTGCCGCCAGAGGGTTTGGGTCAGTTTAAAAATCCTGACCCCAACGGGACTTGCACCCTCGACCCTCCGACTTGTAGCTCAGTGCCTTAACCACTACGCTACGGCGTGCCCCAATCAAATTATTATATTGGTAAAACAATACTATTGGTGGACATGTAAGTTAGTTTATTATAAAATATTTTGTTTAGTTTGTTTTTGAACGTTGTTATAGTTTAACAGTCTCTGCCTTCTTCAGTGCTGAAACTTGGAGTATATCTGGACTCAAATGTTATCTGGCATACGCAAGCGAAACACTCAGTTAAAACAATTGATCTTTTTTACATTGTCTACGACGTTAAAAAATGTTTCTTTAATATTTAATTAAAACAAATTCTGTGCAGAATTTGTTATTAAATTTCGATTATTGTGACGTTAAATGTTATAATCTAAACTTGTACTTGTCGCAGAGACTGCAGCATGTTCATAATGCATGCGTTCGTTTCATTTTCAATATTATTATATTTCCGTATACTTCAATAACACTGTTGGCTCTATTATAGCGACAGATCATAAATTGTACTCTCTTTCGCTTTATTTCTAACTTCCGCACTCCTAGTTAACTGAAGTCCAGATTTGAGAAGTTACTTTGTCACCACAACTTTGAGATTAGACCATAAGTCTGCTGAAGTATGTCTGCACAAAATCTTTATTCTACTTCCCGCTCTGCAGCCGCTGCTCGTTTCTAGAATTCCCTCTCTCAAGATACTACATCCTTAAGTCAAGCTTTTACAACTATTTCTTGTTGGATAATTAATTTTCCTTTTCCTTTGTTCATCAAATTGATATTGAATACACACATATTTTATATAACCCTTTCTAGTCTCCATCTGGAGACAAGGGTACTCCCTATCTGGAGCTACTTATCCAAGCTAATGTAGATGCTCTTATTTCCTTATAGATGTCAGCGAGTAACATGTGATTAGCACATCGTCTCAGACAGACATTTAGAAGACAAATAAGATATTTGGATCGGAGAGGCGGATTTTATTTGGCACAGGGGCTCCAATGTACATTTGATTCTTCAGACTCAGAGCCCTTTACAAAAGTCTCTCCCGGGGACTTGTCCTTTGGATATTTTTTTCCTAAAAATCCATTGACCTCGGGCGAGTTTCGACTCGCGAACCTCGGGACTTCGTGCAAGAAACTTAACTTCTTGATCACCGAGGCCGATACATATTTTATATAATAATTATATTTTATGCATGTTACGTAATATTTTTTTATGTTTACTTACTTGTAAGACCAATTTATTATGGTGTATTCTATCTAACCTGGTTGAATAGTAGACAAATCCTTAAGGCTTTAACTTTATCAAATATAGCACATAAACCTATTATTATTATTATTATTATTATATTATTATTATTATTATTATTATTATTATTATTAAATTACAAATATATCAAATCATAATTCAGAGCATTTTAACATATGGTGCTGAAGTCTGGAAAATTCCTACCAGGGAAATGAAAAGAATTTTAAGTACAGAAATGGATGTTTTAAGAAGATCAGCTGGAAAATCTAGAATGGATAGAATACGAAATAAAGAAATAAGGGAAATTATGGGTGTACAAGAGGAGCCGGACATCATAGACATCATAGAAAAGAAATGATTGCAGTGGTATTGTCATGTCAAACGAATGCCAGAGCAAAGATTGCCAAAAATTGTTATGGAATGGATCCCAATGGAAAGGAGGAAGACCGAAGAAAACTTGGATAGAAGGGGTACAAGCAGCTATGAATATCAGAGGAATGGAGGAAGATCAATGGATGGATAGAGAGGAATGGCGTTTGGTTTCCGGAAGACGGCGGCAGCTGCCATGATACCGGATTATTATTATTATTATTATTATTATTATTATTATTAAATAGATTACTTCCTAATCTACTCACTCGATAAGAGAGAACGTTACCTTATCGACCATTATGTTCATCGTCACTACCTACACAGTTTTATCTTCGAAATGATAACTAATGTGAATGGGAAACGATGCGCTGACTCTGAAAATTACTTTAAATCTTTCCTGTCATCCTTAGTTCAAAAGATATCTAAGAAAAATAATCGGGATAATTTTTGTTACGTTTGTGGACGGTTAGCTTAGAGAAATCGAAGAAAAAATTGTAATTGGCGCTTGGTGAGGAAAGGGGTACCTCAAGGAGGTGTCCTCGCTCCTCTTCTCTTCTCTTCTCGATTTATATTAATGACGTGACCAAGAAACTACAAAACTGCAAGCATCATCTTTACGCCGACGACCTACAGATTTACACACACTTTAGGCCTGACGAAATTAATGAATGTATTAACAAAGTAAACACTGACCTCAGGCATATATCTTTATGGTCCAGACAATATGAGCTGAAACTAAATGTGAACAAAACGCAAGCAATAATTATCGGACATCCAAGACTATTACACTCCATAAACAATGGCGATATGCCGGCTGTCATATTAGATAATGAACAAATTCCTTATACCGACGTCGTTAAAAACTTGGGATTTTACTTAGATTCTAATTTAAAATGGCATGAGCAAGAAAAACAAACATCTAAAAGGATCTTCTCCATAATGCATTCCCTAAAGCGACTTAAACATTTTCTTCCTACAACTCTTAAAAGAATTTTAATCCAAACTTTAGTGATGCCGCATTTTGACTACTGTGACGTTCTACTAACTGACATAAGTGACGGATTGTCGGACAAACTACAGCGTGTCCATAATATGTGTATCAGATTCATATTTAATGTTCGAAAATACGATCACATTTCTCCATTATTCCACGAATTGTCATGGCTACATCTAAAAGAGAGAAGAAAATCGCACTGTCTAATTCTCCTATTTAAGATCCTACATACCTCGATTCCCAATAATTTATCATCCCGTTTCCAGTATCTATCCTCAAACCATAACTTAAACACAAGATCACAACATTAGTCTCTTGCTTAATATACCGCAACATAGGACATCACATCACTCCATGTCATATACCATCTCCACTTCTCGCAACTGGAATTCCCTACCACAAGAAATAAGGGGCTGCCGGACATTGGCATCTTTGAAAAGAATTCTAAATTTATATTTGCTCTAAAATCGACTTCATTATTATCCAGTGTAAGATATATATATTAATTGGTGTTTCCCGTATAATGTATCATATTTATATTATTATTATTATTATTATTATTATTATCGTATCATTATTGTTATTACCCTATAAAATGTTGTTTGTACATGACATTTACATTGTTACATTTATTGTATCTTTAAGTGTTTATAATTAGTATAGTGTATATCTATATTTGTCGAATATTTATTTGTATTTGTACTGGTTGAGTGGAAGAGAGGGCCTTATGGCCTTAACTCTGCCAGAATAAATAAAGTATTATTATTATTATTATTATTATTATTAAATTAATGAGCAGGACAAAGTATGGTCACCTCATCAATGTTGTGTAACTTGTGCGACAAATCTTAGGTATTGCATTTTCTGTACCTGTGGTGTGGCGAGAACCAACAAATCATATTAATGAGTGTCACTTTTGCATGACAAATATATCTGGCATGTCTATGAAAAGTCAGGATAGGGATGTATGGAGAGCTTATGTCCGCGCGGCCATGAAAGGGTTCGAAAGTGCCAGTGAGTAAGTAAGTAAGTAAGTCTATGAAAAGTAAAAAACTTATTCAGTATCCAGACATATCTTCTGCCATATGACCGGTTCTACATAGCGAGGAACTGCCTGTGCCTCTACCACCTAAGATGTAGAATAGTGATGGTAATGGTGAAGAAAATAGTGATTCATTGTCTGAGTTGTCTCCGGAGTAGACTTGAATGATTTGGTACGTGATTTATATTTGTGTAAAGAAGAATTTGAAATTCTAGGTTCTAGGCTGCAACAATGGAACTTACTTGTAGAGGGTACAGAAATTACAGTGTTACGAAATAGACATCAGGTATTTGCAAAATATTTTGTAATGCTATCATCAGACACTGGAGATTGACAGTTCATGGTAATATTCCTCTCTCAAGACACACAATTTTAGACACACTCTTATATGCAGATGATCAGGCTCTTTTCGGCAATAATGAAGATGAATTACAATATTCCACTCATCATCTTAATATAATAGCCCAACGATTTAACATGGAAATATCAACAACAAAATTTAAAGTTATGGCCTTTCAAGGGAAATTCCCAGTAAGAAGTAAAATTTGTATTCAGAATTCAATATTAGAGCAAGTTAATTCATTTACATACTTAGGATATAATCTAACTTATAATGAGGAATGTGATATATCCTTTAAAATACAAAACTATAATAAAGCTTTAAGAATTATCAACCAAGTTTTTAAACCATCAAAAGTGCAGAGACACACAAGAATGAAAATCTATAAAATTCTCGCTAGACCCATAATCTGTTATGGCAGTGAAGCTTGGACCATCAGAACTCAGGATGATCATCATATTACAGCCACGGAGATGAAATTTCTGCGACGAACTGCAGGTTATAGCCTTCTAGACCACCAAAGAAATTCAACAATAGTCAGAGAGTTAAACATCGTACCTATATCTGAATACCTCCAAGAATACAGAAACAATTGGCTAGCCCATATTCAGCGCGTGGATCGTCACAGAATACCAAAACAAATTCTTCACTATATTCCTCGAGGCAGAAGATCTGTGGGTCGACCTTTTCGGAGATGGCGGGAGACCGTAACGGGCCACTGGGCCTAATACTTGAAAGGACGATGATGATTTTGTAATGGAGGAGAAATGTGTTTCTGTGTAAACGTTAATGGTTTAATGAGTGAACTGCGGGTTGAGCATAATCCCGATGACAGATGATTCTTTATAGATTAATCAAAGTATAGTTTAAAACGAGTGTTACCGTATTTCACAGACTATAAAACGCTACGGACTGTAAGACGCACCTTAAGTTGTATGCACTTTTTTTTAAATAGCTGTTTTACCTTACTAGATTGCAAAGTCAGACTAAAAGAAATCCTTAGTTTATAAATCCGTTCTGATCTTTAAAATCCCCGAGGATCGTCATCTGAACTTTCTTCTTCTTCGTCATCGTTGTCCTCTTCATAAATATACAAGATGGTCTTCACTGCCATCGAGAGCGTTACTTACGCCGCACTTCTTGAAATATTTAACAATAATGTCTTCTCTCGCTCTACAGCACGACTGTTTTATCCACTGACACACTTGTTTGATTGTATATTGTTTTAAAACTCCCTTCGGCGTTAATTCATTTTGAGTTTCATCCACCATCCGTTTGTTCAAAGTTCACTAGCACCGTACACTGCAATGACCTATCATAGGCTAGACAGTGTTTTAAGTTTGTGATGGCGGGGCGGGAGGGAGACAGTGTTAGCAAGCTTGTGAATCCCCGCAACTCATATTCGCATCGGTGCACTGCTGCTGCCAGTTGAATCCGATGTTATCAGATAAATATAATTTCCGCGGCATCGAATACGTGGTAATTTTTAAGACTGGCGGGAATTTTCAATCAAACACTGGATATTTTTATATTCATTTCGACAATACGAAGTACCTTAATTTTGAAGGCAATTTTTCGAAAAAAAAAAGTGCGTCTTATATTCCGTAAGATACGGTACTTCTTCCTTCCATGTATTAGGCAAGGCCTGTTACGATCCTATAGAAAATTTTCCCTCCAGCGTGATCCGGGAAATTCTCGTATAAGACTTGAAAGCATAATAATAGTCCCTTCGATTGGTTGCTGGCCAAAGGAAGGCACGACCAGTGATACGGCTGTCATCGTATAGCCTCTGGTCAGGCTTTTGTGGAAAAGAATGTAAAGGAAAGAAGAAATGGAAGAAAGGAAAGACTCCCTAGCTCTCAGATGCCCTAATAGCGTCAGGGTCGAAAAAACAAGAGTTAACCAAGAGAGGTTAGATAGTAAAGTTAGAAGAGTGCAAAACATAAGTAAGTGGAAGAAATGTTTTGCACAGCTTGGGCACCTTGTGGTCGCTATCCACATATACCCTAGATGAGGACCCCTGAGGGACATCATAATGGTAATTTCCCATCTGTTACGGTTATCCATTCTGTAGAAAGTTATGAAAGTATGGCTTAGATTATGCGTGATTAAAACTATGAGGTTCATTGTTGGAAGACATGTTGTGACCTTAAAGTAATTGGTTTGCTTGCTTGGTTTACAAGGGGCTTTCATAAAATATTACTTTTTTTTGTGGGACGGCCGTGCTAAAAAGATAAAATTGTGCTAGAACAGAGGGACAAGCGGCAGGATATGTTCCGGGGGAAAGTAGTAACACAAAACAAACTCATCAGTCTAGTATTCTACTTCCTCCCTTACACATAAAACTTGGACTCATGAAGAATATTGTTATGCACTATACAATGACGGGAGAGCTACATGATGCAGCAAAATTACCCTATTTTGATGCTATTGTTAAAGCACAAGTTACCAAAATGTATCATAACATTTTGGAACATGACAACCCAATAGTACGCACGATAGAACAATTGCCACAATGGCGTATAGTGCATAAAAACATATATTCGGAAGAACAATCTCCATAAGGGCTAAAAAGTGGAAAACATGACGCCAAAGAATATCACAGCGCATGCCAAACATCTTCGTAACCATATCTTCCTAATAACACAGTTTAGGTAAGGGTTACACTTCAGAAAGCCACTTAGTGATAGCCAATACATATTTTGCTGCCGATGGAGTAAGACCATTCCCGGAATCAGCACACTGGACGACAAAAAATGCTGTTAGCAAAACAGAACAGAACAGATGTGAATTTGTATATTTACAAGGCAAACTTGTTACGGAATTAATCCCAATAGAAAGAAGGAAGATAGGAAGACAGAAGAAAGCTTGGAGGGGTACAAGCAACTATGAATATCAATGGATTGGAGGAAGATAAATGGATGCACAGAGAGGAATGGCGTTTGGTTTCCGGAAGACGGCAGAAAGTGCCATGATACCGGGTGATGATGATGACGAGGCACGTTTCCACAGTTAACATACGCAATATTGAAAGAAGGAATTTTTATTGGTCCTCAAATAGAAAACTCGTGGAGGACGAAATATCTGAAAAAAATTACAAGCGGTTGAATTAACAACCTTGGCAATTACTTAAAACGGTTGTGCGTGGTTTACTCGGAAATACAAAAGTAGACAACAGAAAACTTTGGTGTTAAATCTGTTGAAATGCTACAAAAACTTGGGTTTCTAATGTCTTTGAAAATTTATTTTCTTCATTCACAACTAACGTTTTACCGGAAAATGTGGGCGATGTTAGTGATGAACAAGGTAAAAGGTTTCATCAAGATATTTCCAGCATGGCGGAGATGTACCAATGCGGTAGGAATCCAGTAATGATGGTGGATTACTGTTGATTTCCTGTCAGAGCAGGCAGGAATACAAAAGAAAATCACATACTAAACATTTTAAAACAAAATTACAGGTACGTTCCCTTAAAATATGGCCCAAATATTATTGCATGGATATTAAACGTGGAACCCTTGATATAGGTCCACTCCAGGGAATAGGCGCCCCTGCCCTTTTGTGAGCTCCACGTCCCACTCGCCCAGTGGGTAGTACCTGGGTAGGGCCCCGTCCACAGGGTTACGTGGGGAGAAGAGAAGTCCCCAATGCCGTAGTGAAGGCAACTTCTCTAGGAGACGAACACTCCGAAATTCCAGTTCCCTGTCCTCCAGGAAGAGGGGTTTGGCTAGAGGCTGGTAACCTCTACTAGTAAAAAATAACTTGCTCATAAACTTCAGCAGATGGGCTGAAGTCGGAACGTGTCAACAGACCTAATCCATGAATGCAGATGATAATGATGATGTGAACTAATCATAACCATGTATAATTACATATCATATCGTAATTATTCATGTATTGTGAATTTTATGTGAAGCTGTGTATGTGACGTAATGTGTTTATATATTTTTAACCTGGTATATGTGATATTTTAATGTGTTTATATATTTTTAACCTGGTATATGTGATATTTTAATGTGTTTATATATTTTTAACCTGGTATATGTGATATTTTAATGTGTTTATATATTTTTAACCCGGTATTTGTGATATTTTAATGTGTTTATATATTTTTAACCTGGTATATGTGATATTTTAATGTGTTTATATATTTTTAACCTGGCGTATGTGATTTTTTGTGTGTTTATATATTATTAAGCTGGCGTATGTGACATTTTAATGTGTTTATATGTTTTGAACCTGGTATATGTGATATTTTAATGTGTTTATATATTTTGAACCTGGTATATGTGATATTTTAATGTGTTTATATATTTTGAACCTGGTATATGTGATATCTTAATGTGTTTATATATTTTGAACCTGGTATATGTGATATTTTAATGTGTTTATATATTTTTAACCTGGTATATGTGATATTTTAATGTGTTTATATATTTTTAACCTGGTATATGTGATATTTTAATGTGTTTATATATTTTTAACCTGGTATATGTGATATTTTAATGTGTTTATATATTTTTCACCTGGTATATGTGATATTTTAATGTGTTTATATATTTTTCATCTGGTATATGTGATATTTTAATGTGTTTATATATTTTTAACCTGGTATATGTGATATTTTAATGTGTTTATATATTTTGAACCTGGTATATGTGATATTTTAATGTGTTTATATATTTTGAACCTGGTATTTGTGATATTTTAATGTGTTTATATATTTTGAACCTGGTATATGTGATATTTTAATGTGTTTATATATTTTGAACCTGGTATTTGTGATATTTTAATGTGTTTATATATTTTGAACCTGGCGTATGTGATTTTTTGTGTGTTTATATATTATTAAGCTGGCGTATGTGACATTTTAATGTGTTTATATGTTTTTAAACTGGCGTGATAGGAGATTTCTATGGCGATTTTCAAATCAGCTCAATTTGTTGGTTAATAATAGCTAATACCTAATATATTTTTACCGCGGACGTACGATTTTTTCTCTTTTTGTTGGGTAGTGAATATTAAATTTCAATATTGGTTCATAAAACTGTACTTTATTAAGGGATTGTAAACGAACATTGACAAGTACTCAAAACATTTCATATTCATATAACAATATTTGTATGTCATATATTAGAGGATCAGATAGTTTCACTCATAGGCCTATATAATTATCTTTTACAGTACGCCCGTAATACATTAATTTTTTTTGGTTAAAAGTAACTTTTTTTCTAAAATAATAGTCTATTTTTTTTAATTTCTCTTTAAATTCAACCCTCGTTATTTCCAGAATATTTAATTTGTCGTTTACGTTAATTAAATGTGTCGAATGCAGTAAAAAGGAATAACGTAAAATTGTATGATTGCAATGTATGTAATGACATTTCATATTACTTACTTACTCACTGACACTATCGAACCCGTAGGTTCATGGTCGCACGGACATAAGCTCTCCATACGCCCCTATCCTGAGCTAATGCTTTCCAATCATCCCCTGTATAATCTACTTCCCTCAAATCATAGTTAATGTTATTCTCCCACCTCATTCTTGGTCTACCAAATGGGCGTTTTCCCTCTGGCTTTCCTACAAGAAGCTTCCATGTAAGTCTTTCATTTCCCATACGTGCAACATGTCCTGCCCAACGCAGTCTACGACACTTAACTGTTCTTATTATATCTGGCTTCCTATAAAGACCATGTAGTTCATTGTTATGTAGTCTTCTCCATTCACCTGTCTGTTCATCTCTCTTTGGTCCAAAAATTTTCCTAAGGACTTTATTCTCAAATACTTGTAATCTCCTTTCCTCTCTTAAAGTAAGAGTCCATGTTTCGCACCCATATAAGTGGTAGAATAATAGTTTTATATATTTTCAGTTTAACGTTTTTTGAAAGGAGTTGGGACATCAAGAGACTCTGCAATGCATAATAGCATGCATTTTCAGAATTGAGCCTATGTTTAATTTCTTTGTGCATCTCATTCCTATTTGTGATCATTGTTCCTAGGTATTTGAATTCAGCCACTTCCTCAAAATTTCCCTCATTTGTCATTAGCTGTCTATTTCCATTATATATAGAATTTCGACGTGTGACCATATATTTAGTTTTATTGATATTTACTTCCAGTCCTAATTTCTTAATATTACTCAATAGTGTGACATTTCATATACATTTAAGTAATTCCTACTCATTTGTTTTTCTATAGTTTTAAAAAAAATAATTTATTGAGAAAATTAAACACATGTACAGTGGATGATCAGACAGTTTCACGCATATGCAATTATCGATATCTGATGGATGTCCCTGATCACATGTTATATACTGAACGCCGGAATAAAGGACTTGGTTTATTTGGTTCAACGTGGGAAACAAAATTACAGCATATAAACATTTGCCACATTTTTTAGCAAGAGAATAATACATATATTAATACTCCCCGAAACCTAAAAGAGGAAAGTTTACAATGTGTGAGAGACCTTAACTTTGAACCTAGTGACATCAACATTAACACTCGAAGTCTTCTACCAGATGCAAGGCAACTCAGGAAACAACTAAGAGACAAAGAAGCAGTTCTCTGGAGTCAACTTCCTCATAAAGGGAAAGGCGTTGTTCTCTACAATGAATATACACCAGCAAATCAATGGATCCGTGATCAACAGGGATTGTCTTGTTCCGAATGGACAGAAGCGATTAAAATGCAAGTCAATGTATCGGCGGTGCGTTCTTTGCCGGGCACGTCTAGGGACGATACCCTCTGTAGACGTCGCAGAGAGCACGAAACCCTTGCACACGTCCTTGGGGCCTGTCCGTTTGGAGAATCACTGAGAAACATTCGGCACCACACTATTCGAAATATGATGGCAGAAGCCTTGCGAGATTTTGGATACACAGTTTATGAGGAAGTACATGGTGTGGTCACTAATGGGAGTAACAGACGAATAGATATTATTGCATTTAGAGCATTTTCTAAAATTGGTATGATATTAGATCCCACAATTCGTTTTGAGACTCTTAGTGGCCAACCTGAGGAAGTTGACTGTGAAAAGAAAATCATATATGAGACAACAATTGACTATTACAAAGATAAATACCAAGTAGATAGTATAACTGTCACAGGATTGATGATCGGGGCAAGAGGTACTATACCAGGATTCCTAGCCAAATTCCTTAGATTTGGACAGGGTGTATCTTTCTAAAATTGCCATCGCTGCCATTAGAGGATCAATTTCAATTTTAAGAAACCATATTTACAAAATGTCTACTTTATAGTATGTATACTTCAATTAGGCCTACAATTTGATTTTTTTTAAATATTTACAAAATGTATTTAATCAATTCCAAAAATTAATTGTCTGTGTCACTTTGTCCTTGAGGCAATCCTCTAATGAGGAAAGTTGTATATAATAATATTATACAATGCGAATTTAAGGATTAAAACAAAGTAATTGCGCAGAACAGCGGGTTACACCAGATGGGATCGGAAAAGGAACACCGATGTCTTAAAAGAATTGAAGACTACGCCAATTTTGGAATATATTAAACAGTACCAACTAAATTGGAAACACCATCTTGAAAGAATGAGTTCAAATCGGATCCCCAAAGCTGTTTATAATTATATACCAAGAGGACGAAGATCACTGGGCCGTCCTATGAAACGCTGGAGGGAAAATTTTCTATAGGATCGTAACAGGCCTTGGCCTAATACTTGGAAGGAAGAAGAAGAACAACAAAGTAATGGACTTACAAGGACTATTTAACTCATGTCGCAAATGGTAGTCAATGAGCAATCATGTTTCAATGAATTCTGTTTTACACCAATGACAGTCGTGTTTCACCTCGCTCTTTATCGATTTCTCTTTATCTGCTCCTGCTTTTGTGATAAAGAAAGTTTCTCCTTTTTTTAATATCCTGAACAGGTTAGACCATTATTTTTCTCCAACAAATACATTGAATATAGCAAACAATGAACAGATTCAGTGATTTTACCGAGTTGTTTATTCAAAATATAAATGCTTAACCTATAATGTTGATTATAATAGTTTGATGTGTTTCATTATTTCTCCACTAGAGTGCATTCTTACAATATTGCGATCCTATTTGGCAATAAATAATATGGTCGAGTTGCAGTGAATATACATAACCTCACATTTCTAATTTGTTTTCAAACATCGCCGTTTACGTTAACTATATAAATATTTTAAAACACCGGTAACTATATTCAAATAATTATTTTTTAATAAAGAGCTTAATTTTATTCGTTAAATAGTCCTAACAAATGCCACTCTTGATTTCCAAATTCTCTGGATAAATTCACTCCTCACTTCGTGATTCATGAATTTAACGATAATTTGGTAATCACTCGTGGCATTACTTATGAAAATGTATTAACTCAGAATTTGAGAAAATGAGTTTAATTATAATATATGCAACACGGGTTAGTCTCTCAGCAGGCAGAAGTATTCATTACTTACTTACTCACTTACTTACTCACTGGCACTATCGAACCCGTAGGTTCATGGCCGCACGGACATAAGCTCTCCATACATCCCTATCCTGAGCTAATGCTTTCCAATCATTCCCTGTATAATCTACTTCCCTCAATTCATAGTTAATGTTGTTCTCCCACCTCATTCTTGGTCTACCAACTGGGCGTTTTCCTTCTGGCTTTCCTACAAGAAGTTTCCATGCACGTCTTTCATTCCCCATACGCGCAACATGTCCTGCCCATCGCAGTCTACGAGACTTAACTGTTCTTATTATATCTGGCTTCCTATAAAGACCATGTAGTTCATTGTTATGTAGTCTTCTCCATTCACCTGTCTGTTCATCTCTCTTTGGTCCAAAAATTTTCCTAAGAACTTTATTCTCAAATACTCGTAATCTCCTTTCCTCCCTTAAAGTAAGAGTCCATGTTTCGCACCCATATAATATAACTGGTAGAACAATAGTTTATATATTTTCAGCTTAACGTTTTTTGAAAGGAGTTGGGACATCAAAAGTCTCTGCAATGCATAATAGCACGCATTTCCAGAATTGAGCCTATGTTTAATTTCTTTGTGCATCTCATTCCTATTTGTGATTATTGTTCCTAGGTATTTGAATTCAGCCACTTCCTCAAAATTTCCCTCATTTGTCATTAGCTGTCCATTTCCATTATATAATGTATTTCTACGTGTGACCATATATTTAGTTTTACTGATATTTACTTCCAGTCCTAATTTCTTAGTGTTACTCAATAGTGTGTGCGTGTTGGCCTTTATTATCTCCTCGCTATCGGCCAGTAGTACTACATCATCAGCATAAACTATTCATTACTCCTCATAATATTTCTCTAATGTCAAATCTTTACGGATCGCTGATATTTATAAAAAATAAAGTTTTCAAGACTTTTTTACTTCAAAACTACCTTCCTGGACTTAATATTTCTTCATAACCCCACAATACACTCGTTTAATAAATATTTCAATATTAGTGATAAAGTCCCCCGCTGTAGTCTCGCAGCGGGTCCGGGTTCGATTCCCGGTCGGGACAGGCTCCTGGGTGAGGTTTATTCTAGGTTTTCCCTAACCTATAAGACACATATCAGGAAGCTTAGGGCCCATCGGTCTCCGAAAATCATCCGGCCATCATCATCATCCTTATCATTATCACCATCACCCTTCACCGGTGTGGAAAACAACGGGAAGCTACCGCACCTATAATTTCCTAGTAAAGCTGCAAAGCATAGCATGGAAATGCTATGATCGCAGTGAAAGACCTGCACTCGGTGAGAATTACTATGGAAGTAGTGTTCAAAGCCTTTAGTTTAGAGGAACGCGGGTTCAAACCCGGCCGGGCTCAATGGATTTTGAGTATGGACAAATCCATGGGACAAGTCCTCCAGGAGGGACATCAAATTTTCAGACTCGAAAAAACTGCAAGCCGGAATAAAAAAAACCTCTGTGCGAAATTCACCGAACATTACCTATCAAGTAATATTCTAGTTTATTATAGGCTTTCACGGCCGGTATCTTGACTCTTGATAAGTTGGTCATCTGGCTTAATGGCCAATGTCCAGTTTTGTGTAAACTGTGCGTTTCGTCTACTACTGCGGTAGACATCTTCAGGAGATTCCGTGTGCTCTCCCCTGAAAATGTCTGCCGCAGTAGTAGACGAAACGTCCAGTTTTAACAAAACAGAGAGCACGTAGCATCTGAAGGTGTGTACCGCAGTAGTAGACGAAACGTCGAGTAAACAAAACTAGACAACGGCCATTCAGCCCTGAAGACCAACTTAACAAGAATCAATATTTTAGTTACTCGCTAGGTGTCGCCGACTCCGTATCACTCGCTGACATCTGGGAGTAAATAAGCGTAACTAAATTAACTTACTTAAATCATTCCAACTAGGTAGCACCCTAATATTCATACGAGGAAGTACACGGTATATATATGTACATACATATACTTACTCACTTACTCACTGGCACTATCGAACCCGTAGGTTCATGGCCGCGCGGACATAAGATCTCCATACATCCCTATCCTGAGCTAATGCTTTCCAATCATTTCCTGTATAATCTACTTCCCTCAAATCATAGTTAATGTTATTCTCCCACCTCATTCTTGGTCTACCAACTGGGCGTTTTCCCTCTGGCTTTCCTACAAGAAGTTTCCATGCAAGTCTTTCATTCCCCATACGTGCAACATGTCCTGCCCATCGCAGTCTACGAGACTTAACTGTTCTTATTATATCTGGCTTCCTATAAGCACCATGTAGTTCATTGTTATGAAGTCTTCTCCATTCACCTGTCTGTTCATCTCTCTTTGGTCCAAAAATTTTCCTAAGTACTTTATTCTCAAATACTCGTAATCTCCTTTCCTCTCTTAAAGTAAGAGTCCATGTTTCACACCCATATAATATAACTGGTAGAATAATAGTTTTATATATTTTCAGCTTAACGTTTTATGAAAGGAGTTGGGACATCAAAAGTCTCTGCAATGCATAATAACACGCATTTCCACAATTGAGCCTATGTTTAATTTCTTATGTACATACATATACATTAATTAATTAATTAATTAATTGGACGATATTATGCATCAACCGGCTAAGCGCCATTCTGTTGCACTGTCTCATGAAGAAAATGCACGCTCAATTTTAGCGCAAATCTTTAAATATAGCCTTATTATTAAATGAAAATGTAAACGCCATTAGTCTTATCAGAGATTTTATGTTTTGCAACAATCGGCTCTGTAACCAGATCTTCATAAATAATAAACTAAATTTTGAATCATGCAGCCAAGCGCCGAAAGTGTCCGCTCTTAGATTGCTGATACAAAACTGCCAAACAAGAAAAAATAACTTGCAAAATGTAGTATTGTTAGTTCGGTACAATAAATCTAGTATTGTTAGTTTGTTTCTGCAATAAATAGGGAAAATTGACTCGAACTTTAAACGTATATTTCTCGAAACTTACATAATGGCGCATAGCCGGTTAATGCATAAGCCTTCAAATTGGGGAAAAATATCGATATGGAAGTTGATTAACATTTATAGTATTTGGATGAATCAATAATACACAACATATATTTGCCCATTTGGTTCCCCAAGGAACACCCCCCGTTTTAATGCCTTTCACAGTTTGTATTGAAACAATTAGAAATATATAGGCAAAACTTATTCGCCTGTTTATCAAAAACATCGCTTCATTCTTCAACTCTTGTTACGGCGGGGGTCTATTTGTTAGTTCGATTTAGCCCTTCTTTTGGGGCGGAATTGAACACTTTTCTTTTAATTATTTCTGGTTTAACAATCAACAGGGGGGTCGATATGATTATTCTAGAAATTATTGAATTATAAAATGAAAATAATCTTTCAGTAATAGACTTTGAAACAAAATTTATACCTAATAGGCCAGCTATCATGGAGTAGTTTGGCACTTTCTTTATTGTAAATTATGCAGGTATTGTTTGAGAATAGGAGGGTGTTTATAAAGCCATACACACCTGACTGCGAGATGTGAAACAGATGTTATCCTGATTGTACTGTTGATGCAGCTGTTGTACTAACTGCTGCGCAGAATATCAAACAGTGCATCTATCACAGTTACAGCAGGTGATTAATACCATTCCCTGTTATTAATGATGACTGGGTCTACTTGCGGAAACATACCAATTATTAAAACATTACGTATTGCTTACCATCCCTCATTGTCATGATTTGCTGAATAGAAATCCTCGTATTCAATGAACATTTTATTAATTCCTTACTTTAAATTGTATTAATTAATGCAGAGTTCTCAATCTTTATAAAGTCAGGCCCACTTAGAAGTATATTAAACTTAATACGACGGTAAGTTGAATTAGCACACTCTAATCATTAACGAAAACGTAAATACTGCATGCATTAGCTCCAGTATTTAAATTATTTTTTACTCTATGTAATAAATACTGTATACTAGCTGTTATTGTTGATGTGCATCGTAATTTGACATTCCCGCATACAATCTCAGTTGCTATGAAAACAAAAGACATCTCAGTACTTTAAAAATAAAACTTAGTTTTATTTGATTTTCATATTTATTATATATAGATATTCAATATATAATGGAAATGCACAGCTAATGACAAATGAGGGAAATTTTGAGGAAGTGGCTGAATTCAAATACCTAGGAACAATAATTACAAATAGGAATGAGATGCACAAAGAAATTAAACATAGGCTCAATTCTGGAAATGCGTGCTATTATGCGTTGCAGAGACTCTTGATGTCCCAACTCCTTTCAAAAAACGTTAAGCTGAAAATATATAAAACTACTATTCTACCAGTTATATTATATGGGTGCGAAACATGGACTCTTACTTTAAGGAAGGAAAGGAGATTACAAGTATTTGAGAATAAAGTACTTAGGAAAATTTTTGGACCAACGATAGACGAACAGACAGGTGAATGGAGAAGACTTCATAACAATGAACTACACGGTCTTTATAGGAAGCCAGATATAATAAGAGTTAAGTCTCGTAGATTGCGATGGGCAGGACATGTTGCACATATGGGGAATGAAAGACTTGCATGAAAGCTTCTTGTAGGAAAGCCAGAGGGAAAACGCCCAGTTGGTAGACCAAGAATGAGGTGGGAGAATAATATTAACTATGATTTGAGGGAAATAGATTATACAGGGAATGATTGGAAAGCATTAGCTTAGGATAGGGATGTATGGAGAGCTTATGTCCATGCGGCCATGAACCTACGGGTTCGATAGTGCCAGTGAGTAAGTAAGAGTATTTATTTTTTTTCATTCAGTGACAGCTGTTTCGGTACACTGTACCTTCTTCAGACATGTTAACAAATTATGAATTGTGTTCCAACTGATCTAAGCAACAATACAACAATATTTATTTAAATTTTTTAATTTAACAAAGGGGATTCGTTCAAATCAATTTGAGAATTTAACAGTTTTTTACTACTTTTAAATTTATTAATTTCTACAGCCTCCAAAAGATCTAACTTCTTACCTTTATCACAAATATGTAAAATTTCGAAATTTGGATCGAAACAATGATTAAATTGGAATAGGTGGTTAGCATATTTTGAATTTTCTAAATTTCTGTTATATGCTCTCATGTGTTCCTTTATCCGAGAGATAAAGGTCTACCAGTTTGTCCTATATAGACATTGTCATTTGTGCCACTCTTCAATTTATATACACCTGATATATATATTTTTTTTGGGTTTATTGTTTTTTATTATATTTTGTAGAGTTTTATTAGTTTTAAATGCCACATTAATGTTCAACTTGTTATATAAAGGTGTATATAAATTGAAGTGTGGCACATGTGACAATGTCTATATAGGACAAACTGGTAGACCTTTTATCTCTCGGATGAGTGAACACATGAGAGCATATAACAGAAATTTAGAAAATTCAAAATATGCTAACCACCTATTCCAATTTAATCATTGTTTCGATCCAAATTTTGAAATTTTACGTATTTGTGATAAGGGTAAGAAGTTAGATCTTTTGGAGGCTGTAGAAATTAATAAATTTAAAATAAGTAAAAAACTGTTAAATTCTCAACTTGATTTGAATGAATCCCCTTTGTTAAATTTGAAAATTTAAATAAATATTGTTGTATTGTTGCTTAGATCAGTTGGAACACAATTCATAATTTGTTAACATGTCTGAAGAAGGTACAGTGTACCGAAACAGCTGTCACTGAATTATATAATAAATATGAAAATCAAATAAAACTACGTTTTATTTTTATTTAATTAATAAATATGGATTTTCATCAAGTAAACACCAACTCAATTGATTATTTAAAAACATTTATTTTAAAATATTGATAGTGATACTGCAATTTGTATTAATTTCGGTATTAATTCATCACACCCAGCTTTCCACGCCTCTTCTATTTCATCATGACTGCACACATCTAAAACTTTATCCATAATCAGAATTAATCCCAAATCAAATTGGTTTTATAGTTTTAACAAATATGAGATAGCGACATGACCACCAATACTTATTATTTCCCCATAGCTACACATTGTAACGGGAACGAGGCGTAGTAATGAGGTCTTAACTCTCAGGGTTGTGGATTTCCGTCGTGGGGATAAGGCGAGGAGCGAACCAAGGACACTAAGTACAATTAAGGAGGCTTTCCAAGACGTACACGAATGTCAATATAATATATATTTATAAATAAAGTTACACTGTTCACATACACTATCCTTAGTATGGATATATTATGCTATTCCGGTATTATTACTTTGGAAATTACGGGTGCTAATAGCGGTCAACACCGAACCGATTTCATTAATATAATGGCAAATCTATCGCGTTTAAAACAATGATTAATAACTGGTCTTCACTCGACATACAGGAATTTATTCTGTGGATATAACACACGAATATTACAGGATCGACTGTAATGCGATAAGCACAATGATGCCTTTAAGATTAACTTTAAATGGCCACTAGTTTCCGGCCTAAAACTTTTCTAAGCGGCTAATAGATCGCACGCCTGCGACCGGCGATATATGTGCCAACACAGCCGCGGACGTGCTTAACAACACTCCACTCCACTCGGGAGTCCTACCCAGAGTACTCTCTCATTACTTGGAATATATCCATACTCCTTCTTAAGAACACAATTTCCAAAACCAATATTCTCATTGGCTGGAGCATACAATCAACATATATAAAAAACTCCTTACTCGCATATTAACGCCCTTAAAATTTAATTATTAAATCTAATTGGATATTAGAGTCCCCACTCTACTTAAACATGAATCTTGGGGAAATCATTGGTCCTGTATTTCCAGGGTGTGTTTTTCACACGGCTCATGAGTAGTTAGGCTAACGTAAAGTATTTACCTAACGATGCCGGAAGTCGGTCATTAATATAAAACCAAAAAACAGATGGATATAGATTTTTGCTACTCTATTCATCTCAATAGGGGGGTCGTGGTCTTCAGCACCGAAAACTGACCGTCATTTATCTTAAGGGAAGGATGACTTCTATAGCCGGACAAGGGACATTTCCTAGTGTCAAGCAGTGTGACCTTCTTACAAAAGAACCAATTCGCTCCGGCTGTAAAACAATTTAAGCTACACATGTGTTGGTTTTAAACATGAGATACAAAGACAGAAATGTCTTCTTTACTATTTACTCAAGCGTAACACATTAAGTAAGACCTTTTGGACAGTGTAACTTTACAATTAATTAAGCCGTCTACACGTGTTTAATAAGAAAAGTTAATTAGCACGGATAATATTGCTATAACATATAACCGATACTCTATCTATCTTCAGGTTTTTTACAGCTGCTGCCGTCTTCACGTGCCAAACCTCCAAAGCCTACGGTCTTGGGCATCTTCGATGCTTATCCCTTTAGCTTGCATTAATGTCTTCATGTTTTCCTTCCATGTTAACCTTGGTCTCCCTCTTTTCTTCTTTCTGTTTGGATGCCATTCATATAGTTGCTTTAACCGATACACCTTCTCAAATCTAACATTTATTAATTAAATAAAAATAAAACGTAGTTTTATTTGATTTTCATATTTATTATATAATTCAGTGACAGCTGTTTCGGTACACTGTACCTTCTTCAGACATGTTAACAAATTATGAATTGTGTTTATCTCTCGGATAAAGGAACACATGAGAGCATATAACAGAAATTTAGAAAATTCAAAATATGCTAACCACCTATTGCAATTTAATCATTGTTTCGATCCAAATTTTGAAATTTTACATATTTGTGATAAGGGTAAGAAGTTAGATCTTTTGGAGGCTGTAGAAATTAATAAATTTAAAAGTAGTAAAAAACTGTTGAATTCTCAACTTGATTTGAATGAATGCCCTTTGTTAAATTTAAAAATTTAAATAAATATTGTTGTATTGTCGCTTAGATCAGTTGGAACACAATTCATAATTTGTTAACATGTCTGAAGAACCGAAACAGCTGTCACTGAATTATATAATAAATATGAAAATCAAATAAAACTACTTTTTATTTTTATTTAATTAATAAATATGGATTTTCATCAAGTAAACACCAACTCAATTCATTATCTAACATTTATATTGAGTTATATGTGTTCATATTTTAGCAAATATCTTAATTACTAAAATAAATACACATGGTGCAAAAAATAGTATGCAATATTCATGTGGTAAATAAGTTACGGAATCTCGGAAATAAAAAAAGACTGAGCGCAAGCGCTTCGTTTTTTTTTTTAACTTTTCCTCGATCCGTATCAAGTGTTTACCACACCCGTACCGCAATATACTATTGTACTTTACTTTTTGTCCAGTTCCTCCTCATGTTGTGAAGTTACGTTATCCCGATGACATGAATGAAATGAAGCATCAGGAGAGTCCTTGTAACTACTTAAAAGCAATCTCACTCTGATCTGTCTGGGAGCCAGATGCTCTGACCACAAGACCATGAGGCTGATCATGCATTACATTTTAAAGAGCGTTTTAAAATATTTTTTTCATTATGATGATCTTGATGAAGGTTTTCGGGCTGTAGGCCGTGGTCGTGAGGATTGTAGTTCCCCGACGTTTCGCCAAAAACTGCGAGAAGACTCAAGACAACCCTTGAGGATGCCAGACGCAGTCTTTGGCGAAACGTCGGGGAACTACAAGCCTCACGACGACGGCCTACAGCCCGAAAAACCTTCATCAAGATCATCATAGCAACTCCGGCCGTGAAATCTACATGAATATATCTTTTGCTTATTTGACAATAATTTCATACAGGAATGAGTGTATAAAGATATTAAACATAGGCTCTTCTGGAAATGCATGCTAGAATTACAGGAAATTTTGTCGTCCTAAAATCTATCAAATACATTATAAACTGCAAAAAAAGTATATATATAATATTCCCCCTATTGTATTTTATGGATGAAAAAATTTACTTTTACTTTAAGGGACCGAGAAGAAGGTTTCAGGTATTTGAGAATAAAGTTCTTAAGAAATAAATTTGACTAAAGAGAAATAACAGAAGGTGAATGGAGAAGACTTCATAACAGTGAGCTACATAATCTTTATGAGAAACCAGGTATAAAACGAACAATTAAGTAGAATTGTAGACTTTCACGGCAGGTATTTTGATTCTTGTATTTTATGTGTTTCGGGCTAAATGGCCGTGGTCTGGTTTTATTAAAACTCGACGTTTCGTCTACTACTGCGGCAGACATCCTCAGAAGATTCTGCGTGTTCTTCGACTTGTTAACTGTTCAAATGTCGGCTGCAGACTGGCTGTGCGTTGGAAATCGTGTCCTTATTTATAGTTGAGTACTGTGCAGAGATGTTTTCTACACGGTCCGTTACTTTGGAGCTATTTTTGTGGTTGGTTATCACTGGCGTAAGTCATGGGTTTTATTCTCGTGTTATATAATGCCGGAATCCAAATTTTATTAATCTTCATAGTTTCTTCTTTTTTGTTAAATTAATTTTTGTGTTTGTAAATTTGAATAGCCTCTCTGTGAAGTCTGGTGTAGTAATGTTCTGTTTTGGACAAAACTTGTGTTTCTTCAAATTTTATGACATGTTCTTTGTTATTCACTAAATGTTCTGCTACAGACGATTTTTCAGTTCGTTTCAACCGACAATTTCTCTTGTATTCTTGTACTTATCATCCGTTTTGTAGTTCCTATGAACACTTCACCACAACTACATGGAATACGATATATGCCAGCAGTGCTTAAAGTTTCTCGTTTATCGTTTGCTGGATTTAATATATTGCTAATTTTATGTGTATTCTTGCAGATAGTCTGGATCTTATGTTTTTTTCAGTATTCGCCCTATTTTGTCTGTTACAGATTTAACATAAGGTAGGAAAACCTTACATTTGATTTGTTCCTTAGTTCTGTTGTTGGTTCCATGTTTTTAGGATTTACTGCACGGTTGAAATCAATTTTACTATATCCGTTTTCTTGGATAGCCTTTGCAGATGACCACATTTTAATAGCAAAAACAGAAGACGAACGGCAAAGAATGCTATATAAACTAAATCAAATATAAAAAAAAATAAAACATGGAAATATCATCAGGAAAATAAAAAACAATGACCTTCAAGGGCGCTCATTCAGTTTGGACAAAGATAATATTAGAAAATAAACCAATAGAACAAGTGGTAAGATATAACTTCCCAGGTTGCGAAATATCATACACAGCGGAAACAGATAGTCAGGAATCAGGAAGCTTTTCATTATACTATGGGGGTGCAGAAAGACCTGCATTTGGAACAGGTTTTTTAGTCAGAAGGAGGATCCTATCCGCTATCCGAGATATTAAGTTTGTTAGTGATAGGATATCATACATAATTCTGAAGGGTAAACGACATGATTTTTATATTTGTAAATGTACATGCCCCCACAGAAGATAAAGATGACAAGATCAAGGATGAGTTCTATGAAGAATTAGAATGCTTATTTGATAGCCTTTCACGATTACTCACTCACTCACTGGCACTATCGAACCCGTAGGTTCATGGCCGCGCGGACATAAGCTCTCCATACATCCCTATCCTGAGCTAATGCTTTCCAATCATTCCCTGTATAATCTACTTCCCTCAAATCATAGTTAATGTTGTTCTCCCACCTCAATCTTGGTCTACCAACTGGGCGTTTTCCCTCTGGCTTTCCTACAAGAAGCTTCCATGCACGTCTTTCATTTCCCATACGTGCAACATGTCCTGCCCATCGCAGTCTACGAGACTTAACTGTTCTTATTATATCTGGCTTCCTATAAAGACCATGTAGTTCATTGTTATGTAGTCTTCTCCATTCACCTGTCTGTTCATCTCTCTTTGGTCCAAAATGTTCCTAAGAACTTTATTTTCAAATACTCGTAATCTCCTTTCCTCCCTTAAAGTAAGAGTCCATGTTTCGCACCCATATAATATAACTGGTAGAATAATAGTTTTATATACTTTCAGCTTAACGTTTTTTGAAAGGAGTTGGGACATCAAAAGTCTCTGCAATGCATAATAGCATGCATTTCCAGAATTGAGCCTATGTTTAATTTCTTTGTGCGTCTCATTCTATTTGTGATTATTGTTCCTAGGTATTTGAATTCAGCCACTTCCTCAAAATTTCCCTCATTTGTCATTAGCTGTCCATTTCCATTATATACTGAATTTCTACCTGTGACCACATATTTAGTTTTACTGATATTTACTTCCAGTCCTAATTTCTTAGTGTTACTCAATAGTGTGTGCGTGTTGGCCTTTAATATCTCCTCGCTATCGGCCAATAGTACTACATCATCAGCATAAACTAACAGCTTATTAATACCATTCAGTTGTAAGCCTTCCTCATTCTCTAAAGATGTAATGGCATGCTCTAGTACAAAATTAAATAGCAGAGGAGATAGTGCATCTCCTTGCTTCAACCCATTCTGGATTTCAAAAGTATCTGAAAACTGTTTGCCTACACGCACCCTACTATTTGAGCCATTTAGACACATTCGTATAAGTCTAACTAACTTTTTAGGAATTCCGAACTCCAGCAGGATACTATATAACTTCTCCCTCTTAATTGAATCATATGCTTTTTTGAAGTCTACATATAGTTGATGTACAGTGCCATTATATTCCCATTTCTTTTCTAAAATCTGTCTAATACTACAAATCTGATCTGTTTGTAGACCTGTTTCTTCTAAATGCACATTGATGATCTCCTAGAATGTCATCAATGTAGGGAGTAAGTCTGCTTACTAATATATTTGTAAGAATTTTGTATGAAGTTGAAAGTAATGAGATGCCCCTGTAGTTGTTGCAATCAGTTTTATCTCCTTTCTTATAAATTGGTACGATAATTGATTCCTTCCATTCATCTGGAAGAGCTTCTTTTTCCCAAATCATACTAAGCAACCAGCGTATTTTGTATATCAATTTTTCTCCTCCTGATTTTATGAGTTCTGCTGGGATCTCATCTGAACCTGATGCTTTATACATCTTCAATTTTTCAATCGCCATTTCAACCTCTAATGCACTTGGCTCTGCGACTAGCATTTCTGCTGTCTGTAACTTATCCTCCTCAATGTCCTGTTCTGTATGTACATTTAATAGCTGATTAAAGTAACTTTTCCATCTATTTAATATACTCCTAGAATCTGCAATCATATCCCCATTTTCATTTCGAATTATGTTTGTTCTAGCCTGAAACCCTTTCTTCTCTATACTAATTCCCTGATATAATTCTCTAATGTTCCTATTTTTGGCATTCATTTCAAGATCATTAATCTTCTCTCTCACGATATCATATGAAAATTGTCTTAGGAGATTTTAATGCAAAAGTGGGGCGGGAAGATATATTCAAACCAACAATAGGCAAATTCAGTCTTCATGAAGATAGTAACGACAACGGGGTTAGATTAGTCACATTTGCCACATCAAAGAATCTCATTGTTAAGAGCACAACATTTCAACATAAGGATATTCATAAATACACCTGGACGTCCCCAGATGGAGAAACTCGGAACCAGATAGATCATGTATTAGTGGATAAACGCTGGCACAGTAGCATCATTGATGTTAGATCAGTTAGAGGGACAGACTGCAATTCAGATCATCATCTGGTCAGGGTGAAATTCAGACAACGACTATCGCTTATGAGAGGAACAAACGCTAAAGATGATTCTGAAAAATTTGAATTAAAAAACTTGAAAAATGATGAAATGCGGCAAGAATACCAAATCAAAATTGCTAATAGATTTGAAATACTGGAATCTTCAGATGACAATGTGGCAAACGAAGAAGAAACTGATATAAATAAAGAATGGGAGGCTATGAGAGATACTATTAAATTGTCAGCATCAGAAAGCATTGGTTGTTTAAAAAAGAGGCAAAACAAGAAATGGTTTGATGAGGAATGTGCCGACATTGTAAAGAAAAGAAAGCTAGCAAAAATGAAATGGTTACACGAGCCAAATGAAATAAATTTAGAGCAATTGGGTAGTGTTAGACGGGAAACCACCAAGTTACTAAAGAGTAAAAAGAGGGAATATTGAGAGAGAAGATTAATGATCTTGAAATGAATGCAAAAAATAGGAACATTAGAGAATTATATCAGGGAATTAGTATAGAGAAGAAAGGGTTTCAGGCTTAGAACAAACATAATTCGGAATGAAAATGGGGATATGATTGCAGATTCCAAGAGTATATTAAATAGATGGAAAAGTTATTTTAATCAGCTATTAAATGTACATACAGAACAGGACATTGAGGAGGATAAGTTACAGACAGCAGAAATGCTAGTCGCAGAGCCAAGTGCATTAGAGGTTGAAATGGCAATTGAAAAATTGAAGATGTATAAAGCATCAGGTTCAGATGAGATCCCAGCAGAACTGATAAAATCAGGGGGAGAAAAATTGATGGACAAGATAGGCTGTTTGCTTAGTATGATTTGGGAAAAAGAAGCTCTTCCAGATGAATGGAAGGAATCAATTATCGTACCAATTTATAAGAAAGGAGATAAAACTGATTGCACAACTATAGGGGCATCTCATTACTTTCAACTTCGTACAAAATTCTAACAAATATATTAGTAAGCAGACTTACTCCCTATATTGATGACATTCTAGGAGATCATCAATGTGCATTTAGAAGAAACAGGTCTACAACAGATCAGATTTTTAGTATCAGACAGATTTTAGAAAAGAAATGGGAATATAATGGTACTGTACATCAACTATACGTAGACTTCCAAAAAGCATATGATTCAATTAAGAGGGAGAAGTTATATAGTATCCTGCTGGAGTTCGGAATTCCTAAAAAGTTAGTTAGACTTATAAGAATGTGTCTAAATGGCTCAACGAGTAGGGTGCGTGTAGGCAAACAGTTTTCAGACACTTTTGAAATCCAGAATGGGTTGAAGCAAGGAGATGCACTATCTCCTCTACTATTTAATTTTGTACTAGAGCATGCCATTAAATCTTTAGAGAATGAGGAAGGCTTACAACTCAATGGTATTAATAAGCTGTTAGTTTATGCTGATGATGTAGTACTACTGGCCGATAGCGAGGAGATACTAAAGGCCAACACGCACACACTATTGAGTAACACTAAGAAATTAGGACTGGAAGTAAATATCAGTAAAACTAAATATATGGTCACACGTAGAAATACATTATATAATGGAAATGGACAGCTAATGACAAATGAGGGAAATTTTGAGGAATTGGCTGAATTCAAATACCTAGGAACAATAATCACAAATAGGAATGAGATGCACAAAGAAATTAAACGCAGGCTCAATTCTGGAAATGCATGCTATTATGCATTGCAGAGACTTTTGATGTCCCAACTCCTTTCAAAAAACGTTAAGCTGAAAATATATAAAACTATTATTCTACCAGTTATATTATATGGGTGCGAAACATGGACTCTTACTTTAAGGGAGGAAAGGAGATTACGAGTATTTGAGAATAAAGTTCTTAGGAAAATTTTTGGACCAAAGAGAGATGAACAGACAGGTGAATGGAGAAGACTACATAATAATGAACTACACGGTCTTTATAGGAAGCCAGATATAATAAGAACAGTTAAGTCCCGTAGACTGCGATGGGCAGGACATGTTGCGCGTATGGGGAATGAAAGACGTGCATGGAAACTTCTTGTAGGAAAGCCAGAAGGAAAACGCCCAGTTGGTAGACCAAGAATGAGGTGGGAGAACAACATTAACTATGATTTGAGGGAAGTAGATTATACAGGGAATGATTGGAAAGCATTAGCTCAGGATAGGGATGTATGGAGAGCTTATGTCCGTGCGGCCATGATCCTACGGGTTCGATAGTGCCAGTGAGTAAGTAAGTAAGTAAGCGGAAACAGATATAAATAACAAACTAAATAAGTTTAATTATATAACAGGAACACTAAAAAGAACTTTGACAAATAAAGCCAGGAAAGACTCTAAAATGAAATTATACAAGACAATGGCAGTGCCTATTATTACTTAAGGATCCGAAACATGGACAGTGACAACACAACAAACTGTCAGAATACAAGCTGCTGAAATGAAATTTCTCAGACCAATAGCAGGATATCAAAGAACAGACAAAAAACATAACACAGAAATTAGACTACAACTAAAAGTAGAGAAATTAAACACAATAGAGAAATGCAGAACACACTGGAAAGAACACTTGGCAAGGATGACTGAAAATAGAATATCAAAAGCAGCATACAGCTATTTATCACGAGGAAGAAGAAGTCTGGGAAGACCAAAGAAAAGATGGAAACAGCAGCAATTTTCAGCCGGAAAAGGCTAGTAAATAAACCTAAACCGTGACGAAGAAGAAGTCATTGACTCCCATTTGGGGGCATGAGTTAAATAGTCCTTGTAATGAATTTACGTGAACAGGATATAAAATTACAATAATTAGGTTTCGGGAGGGCACGGTGTTAAATTTCGTTTGGTTTCAAATAACATAATCAGCGAAGACGATTTTTTTTTCAATCCCGATTTACTACCCGCACTGTCGGAGGCAGTAAAGAAAAAATAGCCCTGCGTAGTAGCTAGTTACAAACACGAAGTACAAGTAAAGATGTAAATTATTTAATACTTTAATATAAAATTATAGAATATTCACCTGAAAGGTCCGTCTCCTCAACTTAATTATCATTTAACTGTAGCGCTTTCGGGACTTGTCCCATCATCGGCAGGATTCGAAACTGGTGTTTCACTGAAGATCTGGTAGAGGGGGTTGCATGTATTTGGTTCGTTTTCGTTTATCAGGCTGTCGTTGTGAGCTGCTTTCATGATTTCCATCATTTCAGGTGAATATTCTATAATTTTATATTAATTTTGAATAAACCTCAACGGAACACATCATGAATCTTATAAAAGTTTATTTAATACTTACTTACTCACTGGCACTATCAAACCCGTAGATTCATGGCCGCGCGGACATAAGCCCTCCATACATCCCTATCCTGAGCTAATGCTTTCCAATCATTCCCTGTATAATCTACTTCACTCAAATCATAGTTAATGTTGTTCTCCCACCTCATTCTTGATCTACCAACTGGGCGTTTTCCCTCTGGCTTTCCTACAAGAAGCTTCCATGTACGTCTTTCATTCCCCATACGTGCAACATGTCCTGCCCATCGCAGTCAACGAGACTTAACTGTTCCTATAAAGACCATGTAGTTCATTGTTATGTAGTCTTCTCCATTCACCTGTCTGTTCATCTCTCTTTGGTCCAACAATTTTCCTAAGAACTTTATTCTCAAATACTTGTAATCTCCTTTCCTCCCTTAAAGTAAGAGCCCATGTTTTGCACCCATATAATATAACTGGTAGAATAATTGTTTTATATATTTTCAGCTTAACGTTTTTTGAAAGGAGTTGGGACATCAAAAGTCTCTGCAATGCATAATAGCATGCATTTCCAGAATTGAGCCTATGTTTAATTTCTTTGTGCATCTCATTCCTATTTGTAATTATTGTTCCTAGGTATTTGAATTCAGCCACTTCCTCAAAATTTCCCTCATTTGTCATTAGCTGTCCATTTCCATTATATACTGAATTTCTATGTGTGACCATATATTTAGTTTTACTGTTTTTACCCCAGTAGAACCCATGTCCGCATTTCTTGACGGTTGTATTTTTAAGGTGAAAGATCGTCAATCTTTCGACCAAGGTACTTATTTCGTCTGGCTTATCACCTTCGACCAGTCCGGCATGGGTAACCCTATCGGCACCAGGATCATTTAAGCACGCAAGCCACTCCACCACGACAAGGTAAAGATACCATGGAGGGCAATAAGCAATTAATTATTAATAGTAAATAATTATTAAATAATTATTATTATATAATATTTTAATATATTATAGTCCACCGCTGTGGTCTCGAGGTAGCGTCCTGTCTTGTCACGCAGCGGGCCCGGGTTCTATCCCCGGTCGGGGCAGTTTTTCTGGGTGAGGTTTTTATCGGGGTTTTTCCTCGCCTGTAAGACAAATGTCAGGAAAACTTTAAGGCCCAAACGGTCCCCGAAATCATATGGCCATCATCATCATCATCCTCACCATTATCATCATCATCCTTCTCCGGTGTGGAAAGCAACGGGAAGCTACCACACCTACACAATTCCCTAGTAAAGCTGCAAACATAACATGAAAATGCTATGATTGCAGTGAAGGACCTGCCTTCGGGCAGAATTACAATGGATTAATATATTATTAAAACAATAAATGAATGAAGTTATTTGCAGACAAGCAGCAATAAAATAGTGAACTCAGACATAACGTAAAGAAGTGTTAATTCCCAATTGTTAGTATTTAATTTAATTTTTCGATATATTCCAGCATTTTGCACCGATCTCATTTATTGGTAATGTCGTTGCCTCTGTCGCTGGTGGTCCGGGTTGGATCTCCATTCAGTACAAGTTTCTTGGGTGAGATTTCGTCCGTAATTTTTCTCACCTGGTTTGGTGCTACGCCTAAATAAATAAAATGTGTTTTAATTTCTAGTTGAATAAGTAAAAAAAATATAAATTTATATCTTTATTATTTTAGATACCCCGTGCTGATTACCCAGCGTTGCCTGGGAATCTACGTTTCTCAATTTCTTGGGATAATAATTATAAATAGCTCAATTATTGAGCTGAAATACACAAAAATGATTATGCTCAGTTACCCGTTAAAGATAAACATATGCAGTCGCCTGCTTTTTTTTTTTTGCAGAGTCTTTTTATATATTAAATTCTGTGTATATTAATTTGGTGTACATATTATGGTTTAGGCAACGTAAGCCATTTAAGCGTCCGAAAAGCGATTTTTAATGCAGGATTCATTTTTTTAGCTCCGATCCTGTTGTACGTACAGTTATGTGTTATGCACGTTAATTGTCCTTGAACCCTTGAAAAATTGTCTAAAAGATATCATCATCATCCGGTATCATGGCAGCTGCCGCCGTCTTCCGGAAACCAAACGCCATTCCTCTCTGTCCATCCATAGATCTTCCTCCATTCCTCTGATATTCATTGCTGCTTGTGCCCCTTCTATCCAAGTTTTCTTCGGTCTTCCTCTTTCCCTCCTTTCCATTGGGATCCATTCCATAACAATTTTAGGCAATCTTTGTTCTGGCATTCTTTTGATATGGTCATACCACTGTAATCTTTTCAAATAATGTCTATGATGTCCGGCTCCTCTTGTACACCAACAATTTTCCCTTATTTCATTATTTCGTATTCTATCCATTCTAGATTTTCCAGCTGATCTTCTTAAAACATCCATTTCTGTATTTAAAATTATTTTCATTTCCCTGGTAGGAATCTGCCAGACTTCAGCACCATATGTTAAAATGCTCTGAATTATGGTTTGATATATTTGTAATTTTCTATTTTTTGTAATACTTTTGCTCCACCAAACAGAGTTTAAAGCATTTATTGCTTGTTTTGTTTGTGCGATTCTATTTTTAATTTCCACTGTGTTATCACCTGAATGGTCTAATTTTGTTCCTACATAAGTGCATTCAATACTAGGTTTTAGTTCTTCTCCATTGTTGAAATTTATATTTCCATTTCTTCTCCTATACACAGTATTTAGTTTTCTCAATGTTTATATAAAGTCGCCATTTTTCATATTTTTATTTTAGTTTTTTAGCCATATATTCTATGTCATCGTGGTCCTGTGCTATTAATACGTGGTCATCTGCAAAATAATTTTATATATAAAGATAATAGAGGACCTTAATTAGAAACTATTCGCAAGTTATGGTGATAACAGTATTATTATATATTGATATAAATAGAACACAAGGTACAGGTGGTGGCCTTATTCGAAGTAAACTAAGGTAAACTCATGAGATTAATTTGTGAAGTTGCAACTCGCTAGTTTGTAGCGCTATTCTTTGCCATGAATAACTTGTCGTGGCGCTCTCTAGAGGGAAACACTACAATCCTCTTAACGGCTTTCACTCACCCGAGTTCAGATCCAAACTCGGTACTTCACTGACGAGGAGAGTTCCCACTAGTCGTTAAACAATCTAAACTTTGTCTACTATCTTAATTGAAAACTAACTATTCCCAGAAAACGTCACATTTTAAATCCACTCTTACATACGAGAACTAATTCACACTGTGGCCATTTTAAGAATGGAACATTTTAGTGGACGGAAGTCGAGTGGTGATGTGAACGCGTAAAAGAATTGGCTAGTTGGCGAGCGAGCGTATCTGGGGTTATCGCAGTCTTCAGGAGAGAGAGGGAGGGAGGGAGCGAGAGAAGGATGAGGAGCGAGAGAGGAGGGAGGGAGAGGAGAGAGAGAAGGCGGGAGGGAGAGAAGAGGGAGGGGGAGAGAGAGAGAGAGGGAGGAGGGAGAGGAGAGGGAGGGAGGGAGAGCGAGAGGAGGGATGGGAGAGAGAGGGGAGGGAGGGAGCGAGAGAGGGAGGGAGGGAGGAAAGAGAGGGAGGGAGAGCGGGGAGGGAGGACGGGAGGAGAAGAGAGAGGGAGGGAGAGAGAGAGAGGGAGGGAGAGAGAGGAGGGATGGGAGAGAGGAGGGAGGAGAGAGAGGCAGGCGGGAGGGAGAGCGAGAGGGGGGATGGAGAGGGGGGGGGGAGAGAGAGGGAGAGAGCGAAGAGGGAGAGAGAGGGAGGGGGGAGGGAGGAGAGAGAGGGAGGGGGGGGAGAAGGGAGGGAGGGAGAGAGGGCGGGAGGGCGGGAGAGAGCGAGAGGGGTGGAGGGCGCGAGAGGGAGGGGAGGGAGAGAGAGAGGAAGGGAGGCGAGAGAGGGAGGGAGAGAGAGAGGGGGGAGGGAGGAGAGAGGGAGGGCGAGAGAGGAGGGAGGGAGAGAGGCGAGGGAGGAGGAGCGGGAGGAGAGAGAGGAGGAGGGAGAGAGAGAGGAGGGAGAGAGAGAGGGAGGAGAGAGAGACAAGAAGAGGGGAGGGGG